>JAULKK010000013.1:8568682-8580665 GCA_032355705.1 Rubia peregrina | reverse complement strand
AATGGCAAGTAAATGCCGGAATATACTTTGGAAGGTTATATTAGCACTTTCATTAAGCAGTTAGGGTTGTTATATAGTTTAAATTATCTAAATTATCTGAGAGTTATATTGGCACTTACTCAAGTATATATGATTATATTTGTATATATTTCATATAAATACTTTTGTATGATAACTTGTTAGATTCGTTATAACATATATTTGTAAAATATTATTTTTTTATAAGTTTTAATTATCGTAAATAAAATATATTACAGATTGTTAAATCAACCGAGAGAAATTAAAATGTGCAATTTGAAATATGACAGATTGGCCCCTCAAATACACCTACTCCCTCTGTCTCAGTCAAATCTGTACAAATTTTTTTCTAGTCAAAGTAGTCGAATTTTGACCATATATATATATATGAATAATAATTTTACCGTATGTGATATGGTTAGATTCATCGTAACATGTAGTTTCTAAATATCAATTTTTTATGTATTGTTATTATCCGTAGTTACACATATTTATAGTCAAACATATTTATTGGAGACTGTCAAAAAAATTATGTGCAAGTTTGACTTAGTAAATCTTTTTCTCTGTTCCATAATGCTAAAAAAAATCAATAGGGACTTGTAGGGGGTTTCATACGGACTACTAGTTGATTCCAACGGCCAACCCAGCCGCATTGAATTTGAGAGTAAGTTAAAAAGGTGTGAATCATCTGCTTTATTCCAACTGCAAACCAAATCACTAAATGCTCAAACCTCATAATCAATTATCAAACCAATCACTCCCATGATTCTCGTCTTTGTACACTGCTCCCTCTTTTTCACATTATCCGCTCTATAAATCTCCCTTAGCATATGCCTACTTTCCGACACTTCTTGAATGCCGCACAACCCCAGGTAAACCCCATCTCAGAGGGCTCTTTACTATGTTTAGAATAATATTTTTATTTTTGGATTTTCATGAATGTTGGATATTAATGAAAACCCAGATATGTTTTATGGTTGTATTTTGAATGCATACAAATTTTAAATTCATTGTCTTTTAGTTTTGGAGCTTCTCAGCATGCTGACTGCTGAGCCTGTGAGTTTTCTTTTCATTTCTTTTTGGGTTCTGAATGCATCAGTAATTTGTAACTTGTCTTAATTGCATCAAATAAGGTAAAAGATTGTTACCTTTTGTGTTCTGTCTGGTGGATCGTGTTGTGCTGTTTCCTAGATTTCTTGCCGGTATAACTTTTAGAATTCTTAAATTTTAAGTCCTAGATTTCTATGATCTTGTAGCAATGGATATTTTAGCTGCAAGATCTCTGATGTGAATCAGGATACTCCAGTGCAGTGACCTTTTCGAAATGAGATTGATCATTTATTGGCCTGCAAAAACATAAAAATGATCTAATAGCTTTGTCTTTAATGCTCCAAGAGTTAAGGAATGTTTCTACACCATGTTTCCTAATATGTGTCTTAGCATCTTGCTAATGTCTGATTTACTTTTACAGGATATTGTGTGCAATATTGTCGTCCTGATTTGTGAACCGGTTCTCGAATTTCAGTAAGAAAAGGTTCCTGATCTGCATGAGGCAGAGACTCGTGGTCGAATGATATCACTTGTAATTTAAGTGCTTGCTGTACTTAACCTGAAAGCCCATTATATAGCTATCTGCCTACAGATGACTAAGCATATCGTGGTCACTCTGCTTGCTTTTATCTGCTCTCTTCCCGTCATCTTTGCACAGCTGAGATTCGATAAAAATGGAGAGTTTAGAATTCTTCAAGTAGCTGATATGCACTATGCCAATGGCAAATCAACTCCATGCCTTGATGTATTTCCTAACCAGGTTGCTTCGTGCTCTGATTTGAACACCACTGACTTCATCGATCGTCTTTTCCATGCTGAGAAACCTCACCTAGTTGTGTTCACAGGTATCCTCTATCAATTTCAATTTATGTATCTGTTCTTAATCTTACATACATCCTTCGCATAATTAGCAAATTTATTTTTAAAATAACTGCTTTTCTTAGATTATAGCTAAGGACCTCAATGCATATACTTACGTGTATAAACTACAAAAGGATGGCGTGCGTTGTGGTGCATAATCCTTTTCAAGTATGCATTAAATGTTGTTTGGAACTTAACAGCAAGAAAAACCATGATGTTGCCAAAGAATGAGGAGGGTAAAAACCATTTGGGAGATGAGCAGATGTGAAAATGTTGAATTTTACTGAGCATTAGAAATTAAAACAAATAGAAATGTGATAGACACTTAAATATCAACCTAAGTACAGATCCCAGAGTCAGCTTGAAAGGTAAAGCTGAGAGATCGAAGAGACTTATCTACCATAAACTGCCAGTTAATCGCAACATTTGATCTGAGAGATGGATGGATGTTTGGCCTTACCTGAACTTGAAGCAATTAATCCACACCTTTGTTACTCCCTGCGTCCCAGCCGGATCTGCACACTTACTATTTGACAGTCAAAGTTGCTGAAGTTTGACCACATATTTGAATAGATCTATGAACAATAATATTAACGAATGAGATATTGTTAGATTCGTCGTAACATGTAGTTTCTAAATATCAATTTTTTATGAGTCGTTATTGTCCATAGTCATACATATTTACAATCAAACATGTTTCCTGGAGACCGTGAAAGATTCTGTGTGAATTCCCCTGGGACGGAGGGAGTATAAGTTTTCAGTTTCCAATATAGTTCTACTGATAATGGTCCTTATATGTGAGAATGTTGGACATCTCTTGTCCCAAGCTTATTGATGCAGAGTTATAAAAAAAGTGGTTGAATCACAGTTGGTTTTTGACTTCCTTTAGCATCCAATCATATACCGTAGAGTCTGCTTAATTTATTCCATTTGAAATCAGGAAGGAAACTATAAAAGTGATTGCTAAGACCTCCTATGAGAGTCACAGCACCCGGATTCCCACTTTTCAGTCTCTTTGGAACAGCAATGCAGAACATTGTAGTATGAACAAAAGGTTTAGCAAGGGATGCCCAGTTAGTCTTTGGTTTCTGTGAAAACAGAGCCCTCTCTAGTTAAGCAGTAGATAAGCATCTATAAATCTTCAAGGATTTAGCAATGGAAGGATAAATTTAGCTGATAAGAACTGAATCAAACTTGATACTTATTAATGCATGTGAAATTTGGTAAAGAGAAGCAGCCATGCACGACAATCATGAGTTGATTTTTACAAGTGCTGAATTTTATATTGTGGTCAAATGGCTCCTCTAATTCTTATTTTCTATTATTTCCGGTGCTATTTGGTGAGACTAAATGACTTTGTATTGGTTGATCAGTGCTATTTCTGGATGCTCTTTTATCATTGATTTGGGTCTATCTGTTTTGCTTCGTTTTCCTTAGCAAATAAGACTTCGTTCTACAAAATCCCGCATTTAAATTTCTGATGAAGCTGTCTAACAGATAACAATCACAACTTGTAGGTGACAATATATTTGGATTTGATTCAACCAATGCTGTGAAATCTTTGAATGCTGCTTTTGATCCTGCCATAACATCAAAAATCCCATGGGCAGCGGTGCTTGGCAACCATGACCAGGAGTCATCTTCGTTAACAAGGGAAGGTGTCATGGAATATGTTGTTGGCATGAAAAACACTTTATCTAGGCTAAATCCTCCTGAAATTCCTGATATCGATGGTTTCGGAAACTACAACCTAGAGGTACATGGTGTTGAAGGTTCTGTACTATCTAATAAGTCCGTTCTGAATCTCTACTTCCTTGATAGTGGAGACTATTCAAAAGTTCCCTCTATTCTTGGCTATGACTGGATCAAACCCTCCCAGCAGTATTGGTTTCAACAGACTTCTAAAGAACTTCAGGTATCAAGCTTACATTTCTAACGAATGCTAAACATCACGTTCACTTGTGTAATACATCGAGTGGACCTGACTGATTTATGTGCAGAGAGCATACAAGAGAGAACCAAAAGGACGCAACTCTCATGCTCCCGGGCTTGTGTACTTTCACATTCCCTTGCCAGAATATGCAAGCTTTCACTCATCAAACATGACCGGCGTGAGGCAGGAAGGCATCAGCTCTGCATCTGTGAACTCGGGGTTTTTCGCAACAATGGTGGAGTCAGGAGATGTCAAGGCAGTTTTCACGGGGCACGACCACCTGAATGACTTCTGCGGAGAACTAGACGGCATACATCTCTGCTACGCTGGAGGCTTTGGATATCATGCCTACGGGAAGGCCGGATGGTCAAGGAGAACAAGGATGGTGGTTGCTTCTCTTGAGAAAACTGATAAAGGTTGGGGAGATGTGAAGTCTATCAAAACATGGAAGCGACTCGACGACAAACACCTGACAACAATTGATTCTCAGGTTCTTTGGGGCAAAAAGGGTAAGTCTCCATTAGCTAACCATAAAACTAAGGATGTTGTAGTAACAAGTGTGTGTTCTCGATGCCATTTGAACAGGTGGTCGAAGAAAGAAGGGAAGTGGTCGTAAACATGAGAACTAGGGGGGAACATGTTGAAGAAAATACGTAGATTGTTTCATGAAAACTATACTTAGGTAGTGCACTACACTGCTGTTTTACTGTACAACGAAGCAAATCATGCTTGTCTCTCTCTTCAACTAATGAATAATCTTTCCACTTAAATTTGATGTTTTTAACTCTCTAGTTCAATAGTCTTGGTTGATTCCACGGAGATTCGGCATCGTGGGTTATTTTGTTTGGCAATTATTTACATTGGTTTGGTAAAATTAGATGTTTGGAAGTAAATCAGAAGATCTTATTTTTGTGTTTGGATTGGACTTCTCTTTTATTTAGGGGATTCAAATTCATTTCCCAGAAGATGTTGCTCTCGTTTTGTGTCAACTAGAGTTATTTATGACCTTTTTCAAAGCTCTTAGAGGGGCAGTGTTTTTTACGAATCCAACATTTTATATTAATTGGATTAACCAAAGGTTTACATTTGATTGATCTTACGTGATAGACCCATTTACACAAATACACTTAAAGATAAAATTTTCAATGACAATATTTGTAGCATAAACAAAAGTACTTAATGATGAAGTTATCCTTCTCTAATGTGAATCTCTTTAGCAAACTCGGCCTGAACACGCCTAACGGAGTTTACCAATTAGGAACATAATCCCAACCCGAAACGATCACAGTAGCAAACATCAGACTCTCTTTCGCAAGTTGCATACATCTTGGTGTATATGACCCGCTCAGTTCAACTTAACTAAAAAAATATGTTAAGATAACTAAACTAGAAATGTGCAGTGACCACTTCATTAAATTTGGGCAGTTTGCTCAACTCATGTGGACCTAAACATAGCAACACCACTAACTGGCAAACTGCGAAATAGCTGAAGGCACCACCAACCATGATGCCGCATAACCGGACCACAATCCAAAAATGAGAGCGTGATAATTGGACAACGTTCACACCATGGAAGAGTTGTAAATAGAGAGGAAACATCCGTAAGAGGTAATTGAAAAGAACTGAAAAATATGACAAGTCACGATAGTATACTAATTTGGGCATCAGAACTTCTTCACCGGGACCAACCCAAGAACATTTGCAGGTACACGAAGAGATACAGACTCGTCGTGAGCCGGTTCTGGGCACTATCATTATTTTAAAATAGTCAAACACATCAGTGGTGACGTCTATGGTGATTGATTTTTATTCCTTTTGATTTATGATAGTTCATGGGAAGAGGCGGAATCTATGCTGGAGCACTAATAATCTCCGAACACATGATCGTACAAGTGAAAAATTGCTATAACCTTGTCAACGGTTTGCAATAAAGGAATGTTCACTTACAAATTATTTCTGCTAAGGATAGGCGTAGTGCCAAATACTGTAGATGAGAAGGACTTACAGAAGCTCATGCCCATACGAGCCACACAACCATAGACAATAAATAATTATTGAATTAGTAAGCATAAGAACAATTTTCCCTAATTAAACGAAGCCATGGAGTCATCGACCAAGTAGATCGTTGTTTGCCAAACACCACAAGGAAGGCTCACCATGATAAAAGAATAACCCATCCGGCGAAACCACCATACAAAATAATATTTCTATGTAGACAACAATAGTGAACTTGCTAACTACTCCCTCCATCCTAGAAATTAATTCTTACTTTTCTTTTTATTCCGTCCCACAAATAACTTCCTATTTGTAAAATTTTCATATTTAGTCAGTCAATCTACTTAATTTACCCTCATTAAAATCCTAAAATTACCATTATTTGCTACTTTTTTACACTATTCATGACATCATCATACAAAAGCTTGCAAAAGTTGATTTTTGACCTCTAAAGCTCTTGTCACATCAGTTGCATAAAAGATTGAGCCAAAAGTTAATAGGAAGTTAATTTTGGGACGAAGGGAATATAAGATATCATTAGAAACATGTAGAAGGCCAATATGATTCATCATTAAGAATAATGTTACGATGCTTAGTCAGTCGTAGGGTTGCATATCATATCACCCGTTTCGAACCCCCAAATAGGATTATTCGACATGCCAGTCGAGATCACATCGTCACCTTAAAGAAATTATCACTACCCCGAGAGAAACTTTTCCCAAAGAAATTATCATCCCCCCCAAAGAAACTTTTCCTAAAGAAAATACCATTACCCTATGCATGTTCATAACACACTTAGAACTCGAAAATGTACCCCCTAGGTGGTACATGAACCCTAAACAATATGGCACATAGACTTAAAATGAAGAAAACGCTAGGAGAAGAGCGGTTTTTGTAGACGTTCAAAAGTGCCCTGGTAAAACAAACCTTCATCAATGCTAGCCTCTGAAAGGACACACCCTTTCATGTTCTCAAGAACCTGACCAATTACTTATTAAATCACTGGAAAATGGAACGTTGATATACTTTACATTTTTCAAGGTAGAGAAACTGAAAAGTCTATGCCTATGTGGAATACTTATCTACATATAGGCCCACTATCTGAGATATGCGGAAAGTCGTTAACCTCTAGGTCAACAAACCAACTCACGTGCTCATACAAATTTCCCCTTTCCCACAAACATAACATATACTTCAATCATAAAAATCAACTAAATACATACACTACTCGTCATTGAACCATACAAACACTCTTCTAAAAATCCTCCAAAATTATAACACCAATAGTCACACACACCCGACTTTTGATACCACCAGCGTATAACAATCCTTAGTCGTAATCACATTTTCTCAATCATTTCAACTAAAATCCACCCACATAACTAGTACCAACTCTTAAACCTGTCACCTATATCAAAAGAGCCCATATAGTTCACAATACTCACCATAACTAAAGCCACATCAGGCGACACAAGTAGGGAGCCCATCCACGCTTCGTTGAAACGTTTCCTTACCTATGCAACACAAGCAAGCAAATCAGCTATGACTTCAAATAATTTAGGAAACTAACCCACATCGCGACAGAAGTAGGAAGATCATCTACCACTTTGCATATGACGAGAAAATCAACTATACATCGATACATGTAGAAAATTCTCTTGCGACTTTGCTTTAAATTCATAAATCCGCACCCACATTGTTGGAAACACGCTATCAATTAACACATTACATCTTGTCAAACATACTTATTTTCTCACAAAACCTAACAAATTACACACTATATCACCTCCTTTCAGTATATTGGCATACATCATACCTATAACACAAGATAAGAATATCTCATATGTTCCTTCGGGGTTACCATTACATTATATATCACATTACCAACCTATCCACCAAAACTTCACATACACTCATTGCCTAAGAGTCTCATATTCGTTATACATATTACTTAAAATCATACCCTACGGGACACCACTAAAAATATTATAACTCCACGCAAAATTTAGTTTTAATAAAAAAATATCACATAAACATCACCAATACTTAAATTTCGACAAACTCTTTACTCGGAAGATGGTCCACCCTTACCCTTAAAAATACTAAAACATCTGCCTAGTAAGCAGGGTGACGTTAACCAAGAAAGAATAAAATACATTATTCAAGACATACTTGAAAATTAAACCTATTACAATAGATATTACTACATATTCGTACCACTAAATGCTTGGACTACCTAACTAGTCCATTAGCAATAATGATTGCATGAAGTACTTGCCCCTCTAAAACCACATTGGTGAGGCAATCCACCTAATATAGCAGCATCATATTTTTCTTCTTCCTGTAAGATCACCTCCAACTTCCAGTGCATTTGTAGATATACCTCATCGGGTATCACCAGCAGACTCCATATGTCTCATATGCTTCACGTAATATGATTTACAATCAACAATAGGCTCGGACTCTGTATGACTAAGCCGTATACTCATTAATATATAAAATATGAGTAAGTTTTAGACTCAACTGCAAGTCCTCAACTGCAAGTCCTCAACCCGTTGCTCCAAATAACGACAACAATTTGTCAACACTTCATTAGATTCCCCGTGCCATCCCCTTAAAGACCTGGAAATATCTTTGCAAAGGCTCGAATTTAACTCATGATTTTCTTTGAGCGATGCCTCAAGCGTACCACAATGCTCTTCCAATTCACGATCATAGATGTCATTTGTTTTGATCCTCCTCTATATATCTTTATATTTTATCAACAATTGAACACTAAACTCCTACTCTTCCCCAAATCAGTTTTGCCGCTCATTAGACATTATCTTCAAGTGGCGGGAATCCTCTCTAGGAATTTTATCTGATCAAACAACTCGTCCATACGATCGGCCTACTTCAAAATAAATATCCATTTTCTGAGAAACTTCCCTGATCTTCTCCACCAAAAATCTTTGTCATTCTTTCTCCTGCCAGATAATGTTCATCAATTCCTGATTAAGCTTGTCAATCACAACATATTTCTCCAGGAAACCTTTCTCATACTCTCTTATTCGAGCTGCGATTTCCTCCAATTTTTTCTTCCATTCAATTTCTAGCCCTCTAAACTAGAGTAGCAATCCGCTTAGTCGGTGTCCCGCCTCATTCACCCACTTCTTGGCCTTTGAAGGGATGTTTAGAGTCTGAAGATAGATAGACACAACTTCCAAAAAACAAGTATACATTGCATTACAGCTTCTCCAAAGTAACCCTTGACAGAGGCATGAGACAAAAAGTCAAACGCTTTCGCATGCTCACTCTGAACCCTGGCAACTCGATCCTTTGAGACACCTCTAAGATTCGAATATCCCTTTATAAAACTCCCAGATCTGCAGTTACCCTTAATATCGATAATGATACCCATTTCTGACACCTCATAACTAGCCTCCCCATTAATCTTCGGTTCATCATATTTTTCATTATGATCAAGCTCACTGATAAGAAAAAAAGACCACGGAAGAGTTAGAATCAGGAAAAAAAGGTAAAAAAGAAACGGTAAGAAGCCAAATATGGTTATACCTAACCAGAGGACAACAGTTGGAACGTTAAACGATGAGCTTTTCGGTAAGGAAGCCAGGAATTCAAGGGGATGAAACTCATCAATCCCAGTAATAAGCCCACTCTCCTCTCGGTATGCATCCTATTTTTCATCAAAAATTTTACCAGCACCAGGAGAAAAGTCATTTAAAAAAAACACCGAGAGAAAAGTCTGAGGGCTCCCATGGAGAAAGGGAAATAATGAAAGAAAAGGAATAGAATATGATTATAAGTTCTCTGAGCGAAGTGGAAAATAGATTATATGCAGATTATAAATTCCCGAGTGCTGGATTTTTATAGCACTTGAGTAATACTAAATAGAGACCAGCTCATAAGGGTCGGAGCCATCGCTTCGAACTCTAGCTGAAGGCCATGTTATTATTTTCCATCTGGTCCAAGGACCATCTCATACGTTCTGTTGGGATGAAACCCCATAATCAAAGGGATCTCCAAATTCAATTTTATCTTTGGATCACACATCTTTCCCGGTACAATTATGGTATACTGAGTATATGATAACTCTATTATGGTAAGACACTTATTCCTACATGGAAAACACATATTTATCCCACCATGATTGAGAGATCTCTCGGGGATCAATCCATATAAATACCAAGGTAATCCTGCATTCTATTCATTCAATTCTCAACATTCAGATCGAATACTTTTGGTCTGACTTTGGCATAAGAGCTTCTTCCCTCGGCCACCCTCGGGAAGTCTATTTTGCATGTTTGGTTCATTGAAGTAAGTTTCGACTATCATATCATAGTTTGACACACATTAAACACAAAACCATAATGGTCAAAACATTCAATCTTTCTAAACCACCACAAACTAAAAAAAACTTCTAAAAACACTAATATTGTACAAGTATGTCCTTCTTTGGTTGACCTTCCCTATCCTTTGAAAATGATCCAACTTTTCTTGCTCACCCATCAACATCAACTTGACTCAGTTCTCGAAGATCAAATGAATTGAGAGAAGGAAAAACATTATCATTATTAGGCGCTTATTCACTGAAACTAAAACGTCACTGATGACATCAGACCTAACTATAACTGAAGGACACAACTATACCAGTTATGCTTTACTATCAAAAATTGACAGAACAATAAAATTCAATTAGATAAAGATAAACATCATCTAGATATGTACCATAAACATCAACTTATGATATGCATAAAATATCAGTAAAATTGACAACAAACATATATACATACATATATATATATATCAATTGAAATATACAAAATAATAATGCTTGTAATAAAATAACGTACAATAAATATTCAAATTGATATGAAATCTTCAAAACTCTATTCGACAATTACAATTCTAAAAAATAATAAGCTCAATTAACTATACATAAAACATCAACTAAAATAGCATAAATATCAATAAAATGATGTATTTGTACACATAAACATCAACTAACATGTACATAACATCATCAAATGCAATAAAACATCATGTAAAACAATTAATGGTGCAGAAAAGATGGGAAAAACTCTACTCACTACATGAAAAATGACCTATTACTTCGGCTCTTTCACCTCTATTTTTTGGCTAACATCAAATAACCGAGATAAAAATTTCTTTTACCCCGGTTATTTTTTTATAAGTAAAAGATATTTTTTACCTCGGTTATAAAAACCGTGGTAAATAATTGTTTTTTTACCTCGGTTCTATTGAAACCGAGTTAAATAATTGTGATAATTGAAGTAAATAGTATGACTGACGTATGTGTGACATCGGTAATGTAAGGTTAGATCAAGTAAAAGTAGCTCATCGCTGACACGACTGACCTCGCTCTCTTGATTGGTTTGACCAATTGTGAGATGACGGCATATAGTGACATCGGATAACTCTGGATTTAGTTTGTAAGTTTGGTTCCATTGACCAAGTTCAATATTCTTCTTCTTTTATTTTTGAAAATACCAAGTTCAATCATAATACCCAAAAAAATCTCCTCATTGCAAGATGCCTCTTCAAATAAGGTAGTGAAATAATTAGATAAACAGTACTGGTCATGAAAATATCCTTACAATTACTAAATAAATTTGATTAACAATTGTTTAAGTTCAAACGAAATAATAATTTGTTCAATCAGCTTGCAGTATGATGACCTTGAAGACAATCGGGTCCCCAACTTCTATAACCATGAAGAACAAGGTGTCCCCAATGCTTAGGCGGGTTTCCAATAGGAACTCGTCAAAAACCTTTGAGGACAAGGCCCTGATCTTCCCACCCCTTGAGTAGTTCATTTGCCCCTCTGTCCCATAGCACCTTAGCACAATGGGGTCTTCTCATTCGGTAGTAGTGGCACAACATCCCTCGGGATGTACTAAGTCATTAGAAAAAATATTGAGTAAAATGCTTATATGACCCCCAGTTCTTCGGAAAGTGCAAATATAACCCTCAATTTTTCAAAAGTGCTAATGTACCCATGCTGATTTTCAAAAGTGAAGATATACCCGTGACCGACCAAAATATGTAAACTTATACCCGAGTACCCCCTTTTTTCCTCCTATTTTTTTGGGTACAACTGCTCAC
>JAULKK010000013.1:8543731-8555531 GCA_032355705.1 Rubia peregrina | reverse complement strand
AGTAGTAAATTAGGTTTCATCCTTCCTATTTATTTGTGAATGAAGTTTGGGATGTTGATGATTTTTTGCTAATTTCCAAGGAAAGTGTTCAACCTGAATAACAGATTAAGCTCAAGTATGTTGAATGTATTGACATCTCCTTGAGTCATATAAAGCTTTAATTTGTCAAAATTACTAATTTACTTCATTCATAACAGTCTATTTCATCAACCTAAATGTAGTTTATTGCTTCACAAGCATATGGAGATGTACAATCTCTTGAAGCTTTGTACTGTTTTGGTCATTACAGTTGCAGAAGGGCATTGAGGGACATTTGGTTCAAATTGATGCATCGAGGTCTTGTCCTAACCTTGTAGTATCAGGTGGAGAAGCATATGCAGAAGATCAATGGTGAAGTCACAAAATTGGAAACAAAATTTCACTGTAAGTTTATGCTTCCCATATTTTTACTGTAGTGCTTTCTACAAAATTCAACCATTTCACTTCTTTCGAATAGCTAAAGACTACACTTTTTCCAAGTAGTTATTGGGTGGATGCAATTGTCTATGTTAGCTGCATATCCGAGAATAAAGGTGGGTAGGAAATGGTAGGATCAAGAAACTGAGATGCTTGCTAGGAGGAGTTGTGTTTGATGTTTGGTGGTTTGTTCTTATGACATGGAAATATATTATTCGGTATATTGCTGAGGTGCGAGGATGGTGGAAAGGATTCGGACACATCACACATGGTTGCGTCTTGGGGAAGGAACTTTTGGCTACACAGACTACGGTTGAAGATTTCTGAAAATGGTTTCCCAGGTGCAGGAAACTTGAGACAATAAAAGTTGGCCACAATGAATTCTCTAGCTTTTGATCTTTTAAGTAAAACTAAAGTGAATTTTTGTGTCTTAAGTACGATGATGAAATGTCATTGATATATCCGACCATGTGGAATGAAATAAAATCTAAGCTATTTACCGTTAAGATTTCCAATGAGTTAAATTACTAGGAGAAATAAAACACACACCTTACCATTAAGTGATATTGGAATACCATTGAAATTTGAGTCCTTAGACTTTGTTCGTCGTTTTTTATAATTATTGTCAATTTCTTATGAAAACAGAAGTTTAAGGAATATTTTGCCCCATCTTGATTTTCATTTTCTTCCAACCCTAGCACAACAATCCGCTTGAAGTATTTGATTAAATGTTCAGTTCTTCCTCTTTCTTTTACCTGGTTGAATTATTTAAAGTGTAGAGTTCAGGATTGTCTTTGTTGGATAAAATAATAAAATGATACTTTAAACAGCAAAATTTTGAATAAAAGATTATTAAAATTTTTATTCACTTCATAATACATACCGTTCTTCAGCACAAAAAATTATAATATGTAAATTTATATTAAATTTTTAATTGAAAACACCACGCAACGCGCGGTGGGACTCAACTAGTCTAGGTTAATTGATATTATTCATATTGCTATGATTTACGGTATATGTTTACACATTAATGTGTGAAAGTAGAAAGCCATGATTGCATAGGTGGATTATCATTGACCGGGTTCCACATTTAGCAATTGAATTCTCAGGAAGTATTACCCATCGAGTTAGTGGGTGGTGAAGAAGATCATGTATGGGTTCCCATATGCTACAACGATCAGTTGTGCAAGGATATGGGGTGACCGGAAGGAGGCCTTTCTTGCGGATTGTTTTACCCATACTAGCCCTGGAATGCCACGTTTAATGCCAATTTCGTCTGATGTCAAAGTAGGTCTTCAATTCAAGATTGTTCCTCTCCATCGTAAACCAATTTCCCAACAGGTTGAAACGATACAGTTGCAATCTCTTTCGACAATGAGAAAATGACAGATTTTTAGGTTTCGCTCCTCCTTTTGCAAATTATTCCCACATTATTATGAAATGTTCTCAATTTATTCTCACGTGCTATTAGTCGGTTTAAGTGAGTCAACTCTTTTAATGATAATAGTATCACTAGTGGGAAGCAAGGAATAGGGGAAGTAAGGACGATTGAAGAAGCAATGAGTATAATTGAATGGGTGGTGTTCGGAACATGGTGGGAGGAGGTAGTGGAGAAAAAACTAGAAAAATATAGATTGAAGAGAGAGAGAAAATCTCAAAAACGGTTAAACTATAAATTTTTAAATCTCGTTAACTGTGATAGATTCGTTAATTTAATTAAAATTTGTTATGTCCGATAAAAAATTCAATTAAGATCATTTCGTAATAATCTGATAACCCTCTAGGAATATGATGAAAAATGAGAATCGAAGGTTTCTCCGCACCTTTCATTTTCTCTTCAACAAGTGTGGTCGGTAGATTTCGAAACTCCAAAATATGGAAATCATGGATCTTTATCTGCTAGCTGGAGGTCTTGGATTGAGATCTTTTAAACTCTGGCACATGTTTACAAGTCAAAAATCAAGGCATTGGAAGACCATTTTCTCCAACTCGTGTTTTGATGACATCAACTTATCTTTCCATTACGATTGATCAGCGAGTGCAGAATGGGCACAATTGGAGGCTGAAAAACTCAAATAATCCAACTAGAGCGGGCAAGTCATCGGAAGAATTGCAGTACCATTTGTCCACCCAGAAACCAAACTCTCATAATGTGTAACATTTTGTTTCCCTCATTGTTTTTCCCAGTGAACCACATCATCATCTCAAAACTGCCACGAATTTTCTGTAAGATGCATGAATGTGAATGAAAGCAGGTAAACAGCAATAAAACGAAAAGTGTATTCCCTAATTCGCAAAAACAGCACAACAAACGTTACATCCAAAACAAGAAAGTATGACCTTCCCTTTTTTATATCGAGTCCAGAATAACAAAAGAAACCTTTTTAATGCACTATTTCCTACCAAACTTGCAGGTTCATGTTCATGTTCATCTATATATCATGACATTTAGTTGTGATATATAGATACGATGACTAATTATCAGTATCTGAACTATCTGTAGAAATTTCAACTCGCTGTTGTTCAAAACCCAACCCACCAAAAGTCTCAGCAGTCAACAATCCCAATCAAGCAAGTCAAGGCTGTCGATACACAGAAATATCAGCACAAAAGCTAATCACACAAATCTAATGAATTTTGTACCCACCTGGACTTTCAAATGCCAAAACAAAGTATAGCGGCAATTTCATTTTTAGCTGGGGTCAAAAGGGAAGAAAAGTACTATATTCTGTACAATGATTCCACTTCCATATTATAAGAGCAACCAACTACATTGCATTTCTTCTATATTAACTAGGGATTCACCTGCAACTATATGCGCATATACAATATAACAAGGGAAGTATACCCCTTCCTCAATTCTCAATCTATCAGAAACTATTATCTATGATAAGAAAGACACTTGTCACATCATGTAGATAAGGAAGTTTCCCAGAAATCTTTACATAAATACCTCAAAATTGAGCAGTTGAATTATCTGCCAGGTGTCTAGACATTTCCCGGAGTTGAATTACCAATCACATCAGCCAGACCTGCCAATAGAAGGGGGGAAATCGTAAACATTTGCATCCATGTAGTTTATGAAGCAGTTCTATGACATTAACGAGCCCGATATACATAGGTCACAAACTGTTCAACAAGGCTAAAGCAGGTAACCTTCTGCTAGACTAACAGAGGACTCTTGATGACACTACTAGTCAACACATCATGTCAACAATCTTTCTTCATCTCTTGCTAAACATCATACTTAAGTGATTCTAACTGGTGACATAACAATCCACTTAATCTTAAGATTTTGAATAGCACTTTCAGAACAACAAAAGAGACATACCTCCAGAAAGCAACTTTCAACAGATCATGTTAATTTAGGACAACGTAAAAAAGTACCATAACACTAATCAGCCTGCAAATCAATAACATTTGACACTTAACAGTCTAAGAGTGTAGTAGTGTCATAGCAACACTGTTAACTAAGCAAGTATCACTCAAGACCAGTGCATAAGCAAAATGTTTCTTCCCCAAGATCTAGGCCAGTTAAAAGATGCTAACAAACATTTTATCCTGCATGAAGTCATACTTCCTTTCTATCAGGGACAGTGTTCCCATAGATTGTGTATAATAACCAATGCAGAAAGACAACAGTACCACCATACTTCTCTACACCAGACACGAACAATCTTGGAGTATGTAAACATTGCAAGAAATGCAAAATCACTAATAGTAAAACTAAGTGAAACTATATGCTGCAGAAAGTCCAGGATACAGTTCGTTTATAATCAGTTTGGCAGTTCACGCACTATGCCAGGGTCAGATAGCACGAGTACAAAAGCTCCATGTAAAAAAAATATTAGCAGGAGGACCTTCAAACTCAAAGAAGTAAAACAGAGCATTACAGGTATGATTCTACTATCAATCCAAGTGTGAGTTATGCATGCATGTGGGTCAGCTTTTACAACTAGATTTGTATTTAGACGCTTTGTTTGAGACCAGTCTTGCAAGTCTTGTATGCTACCTTTTTTCAAATGGTTTTCCTAATACTTTATCAGACATGCGCATATTGGGCCTCCCTAAATGTTTCCATGCAGTGAAATAACTATTTCTATTCGGTGACAGTGATAACCACACATTATGTATAGCATGGAACGTGTAATTCAACTTACATTTTACAAAAGCAAGCTTCAAATTCTTCCGTCAACAATGAAGTTATCGATGACTGAACAAGAATTTTTCCCTTCTAAATCACATATAATCCACACGAAAACCAGAAGTCTTTAAGGATGTACAGATGCTGCTTAGCATACATTAGGGTTACGAGTCCCAATGAGACTCGCTACCAAATGGTATTGATGAGAGTTGCCCAGGATTTAATTAAGTGGGCATCATATTCAAAAAGCACCAACTTTGAGACATTGGCCTTACACACCTACCTCACAAGGAGCCCAATTAGGATACCTAACACAGTTTAGCAGGCAGGGCAGAAGGGTTATATGCACACAAACACATACATAGTTATATGTAGGGCATGCTATGCCATTGTCTCATCAATTGTGAACTGTCAAGATAACATAACTACAGTCCTCGGCCTTCACAGCAATCTGATGTTTAATCTGCTACTGATGGTACACATTTTTAGGTATATATAGTCCTTTATTTGCAAATGACATTCTATGACAAAAGAAACGTACAGGATACTACAATTCAACTGATCACGTGGTAAAAAAGACATTTGAAAAAAGAAGTCAAACCATGTTCTTTTGTCCCATGGTCAAAGAGGAAGTTACGGGGAACATTGCACTGGTGAAAGACATTAGGAAGGACAAGTATTTACTAAATCTTTATACTAACCATCTAGAACCACTAGATCCAACATATCTACAAAGAGCTATGACACCTGGATTGGCTTATTCGAAAAGTTCAACATATCCACAAAGAGCTATGACACCTGGATGGGATTATTCGAAAAGGTCAACATATCCACAAAGAGCTATGACACCTGGATTGGCTTATTCGAGAGTCAAGTGTCAAACTAGCGTATCTTTCTAAAATATTTTATCTAAAACTCAAGGTTCCCACGCGACACATCCATGTCAGAGTGTCAAATATCTGATACAGCTACTTGAGGTATAATGAAGAGTCCAGGTAATAGATTAAGAGTTACACAAGAAAATTTATTTTTTAAATGCAGTAAAAACTGCAGACAGGAAGATTATTTGCAGGACGGTTTTAGCTAGCAACAGACGAAAATGATAATCCATCTCAGTAATTAGCCTTATCCATGAGTCTTTTTCAGGAGGGAAAAAGAACCACTGCCAGAAATTCATTGTTTCCTTCTTTTTTCCTTTTCTTACATTGTGAGGGCTATGTAGAGTGCCGTTCATGGCTGGCAGAGGCAAAAAACATAGCTACGCGTGTTCATTATTAAAAATGAAAATGCTGGGCAAAGCTGAAGCTAACAATCACAAGGGCTTGGGCCCTCCAAGGTACAAGATCAATCATAAACAACATAATCAACTTTCCTAACATTATGTACATGTGTGTTCGTTTAATTATGGTAAGGTTTAAACTTTACAGATAACAGATAGCAGAGTAACATGGCACGATGCATCATTTAGATGCAGTAAATGAATAAGATGAATCAACTACAAAAATACAAAACAGCCCAACCTCCCCCTCTCACTACATCCACCTCAGGACCTCCCCTGAACTGGAGAAATCAAGTCTGACTATACTGTAGAAGGCATATAACCCCTCTTTCATTTTCAAAGGAACCAATGAAAACCAATAATATATGAGAAACTTACAAAAAGACAATTATACCACATCCATCCAATCTAAGGTTCACCTTCTGTTTTTTCATGGTTTTCAAGATACAGTTTTGACCATTTTTATCTTCAATTGTGTAAAGCTAAAAATAATGAAAAAATAATAGTTTAAAAATGCACGATACGATGAATTATAGAAGATTCACGTGATGATATTATTACTTGTAGGTCTTGCAATTTTTTTGTCAAAGTTTGCCAATTTTGACCAAGTAATAGTAAAACTTTGAACCTTATATTGATATGGAGGGATATTAAAAAGTAGCAAATTAGATTATTGGCCTAACATCATCCCCAGGTAAATTTTGAACAAATACGAGCTTAAGTCTACTGAGTAAAATGGCTTACAATTCGAAGTATATGTTTGTGAGATGCTTTTTGTCAGGAAAATTACATTATACACAATCCTGCTAATGGTCTTCATAATTTCTCAACACATCAGTTCACATCCAATTGTTATCAAACAGCCAAGCATTTGCAGCACAAGATATCTCAAAGACCTCCGTCAATGATCACATACCACCTGAAAGATGTAAACAGGAATTAATATATACTAAACGAATAAAATAGCAAAAGAAAAAGCACAATGAAGTTGAGGTATAGCATCAGATAGGTAATTTCTTTTACTTTTATCTTTCTATAAAGGAATAGGGGGGAAAGAGTCAAAAAAATGGACCAACAAAAATATTTAAAAAGTCTAAAGATGAGCATGCAGAATAGTTATACTGATGCCGGAAACAAGAGATCAAGTGACATAAGCTGCATGCACACAAATTTTTCTATGACAAAAGGAACCCATGATAAAAGTACAAGGAATAAACTGTGAAGCTAATTAAGAAGATAGTGATATTCATATGAAACATTTTTTAAAAAACTAAGGAACCAGAAATATGGAACCTTTTGAACATCCTCAAGCAGGTCTCCAACTGAAAGCAGAAACATCTTGTCTACTCGGAATCCTGCGAGTATCACTGTGACCTGGAAAACATAAAACTCTTAGAGTGGTGGAATGACCGGGACTCACAACTAGAACTAATTAGCAATATTAGTATAACTTACACTTGACACCAAACCATTACCTGGGACTGGAGTACCACTTGGAAAGGTGTTGGGTGCTGAGGGTCGAAAACTAGCAGTACCAACATTAGGTCTTTCCGGATGAGGCATATGATAACCTGCCACATTGAAGACTTTCAGAACTATCAACAACACATAACAACCTGGCCTACTGAGTTGAGTTCCACTGAGGAATCCAGATATTTGGTAAAAGAAAAAAGAAGCACATCATCTCCCATAACTACTTTACATTAAACAAAATGTTCAAACCAGCTTGCGTGAATAGAATCACTGATTAGTAGACTCTTGTTCATAAATCAGATGGTAAACATACCATCCTGTGAATAAGCTGGTCCTGAAGATGATCTCACTCCTGGCATCCACATGCCATGCTGAGGGTCAGCACTGAACTCATTCGGTGGCCTCAATCTCCATTGTTCATCAGCAACAAACTGCCTTGGTGCATCAGCAAAGTGAGAATGGGAATATGGTGGAGGATAGCTTGATGGAGGAAGAGGTGGTTGAATTGCAGGAGGAAGCTGAACAGTAGGGGGAGGATGTGGCCGGACTGTAGGTTTCGAATATGAAAATTGATTCGATGTATTTTGCTGCGGGGGATTTGGGAGCATTGGCCTCTGAGTAAAAGGGGCACTTCCAGGCTGAAATTGAATACTGGCTTGAAACCCCAACGAGCTCATATATGGATTATTGTGTCCATAATCCAACGACCTTGATGAATTGTATCCAGAAGGTTCTTGTGCAGTTCCAACTCCAGCTGGAACAAAGCAAGAAGACTGTTGACCAAACATTTCATTCCTCACAGATGCATCAGCAGTAAGCCCGTGAGAAGAATTTCCACCGGTTGGTGTGAGGTTTCCCTGTAAAAAGAAAATTAACATATTATAACTACAACAATTACCACCGTCATTTTACCATGAATGTATTATCACAAGCAACAAACAGAAAATAAGAGACAAGTGACGTACACTAGGGTTGCCACCAATTTCAGGAGGCCCAAGAGCGTGCTGATAGGATGTAACGGAAGAAGCTAAACTAGATGATGGCATTATGTGTGCATGTTGAAGGAAGACAGATGGTTGAGGTGGTAGTATCGGAGGAGGACCGATAGGTGGAGGAGGAATTTGCTGTGGCTGCAAAGGAGGTGGTGGTGGTGGTGGCACTGAAGACAGCGGTGGTGCAGGTGGCAATGGCGAAGAAAGCAATGAGGATGGCAAAGGTGGTGTTGCAGGAGGAGAATCTAGAGGTACTGGAGGAGATCCTTCAGGAAGAGGTGGCAATTCACAATGTATATTTGATGTGGATTCCAATACATTTATCAAATCTGAATGACTAGCATCAATAGCATAGGCATCAGCAGTCCTCCATGGTCTTTCTACCTTTTGATGTTCAGATACATCTTCCATTTCAAGCTCACCATCAACATCTTCTAATATGTGGTGACGCCTTGCACTTGGAGTCACAGCATCATTTTCTAACTCTCCTTCAGCAGGGCTATGTCCTGAAGGTGACACCAAAGCCACTTCCTTGGTTGAGCTATTTAGTATCACCATCTCCTCTTCCTCTTCTTCTTCCTCTTCTTGGAACAAATGAGAAGGAAAGAGTCCAGGCAACGGATTTGTTACATTGCTGAATACATTGGCAAAATCCAAGTTAGGTAATTCTTGCAGAAAGAAACTCAATTATTGGACAACTAGAATATTTCCACACACAGCAAGAACATGGACAATGGATATGGAAAGAATTGCGAACCCAAATTTAAGAAAAAAGCAATACCTGGTCTACAGTAACCACAGAAAGATTCACAGGGATGCGATAAGACAAAGTAAAAAAATCAACCAAACAGATAGGGGAATGAGTATTTTCAGCATATACATTAAGGGGATGGATATCAAACATCAAAGTAAACATATAGAAATTGGGGCAGGCATAAAGTTAGTCATGGGATGATAAAGGCAAGCTACTTTTCTGGTCGGACTGTCCTGATCATAAACCAACCTCTCCAGCATATTGTTCAATTCATACTTGAACATCCAACATGTTTATTTAAAATAAAAAAATGTTTTCCACTTTGTAATCAAGAACCAAAACGAGTACAATATAACATAAGATCTATTTTATAAAAAACAACAAAAGATTAAACACATATTAGCTGCTGATGATCACAACAAATAAGCTGTGATCCAGAGGGATATAGTATCCCAAAATTCAAATTATACTCATTTGCATACAAAGAACTTGCCGGAGCCCAATTTTTTATAAATAAGTTGCAGAACATGAAGGGATACATAGTTTCCAGCAATTTTAATTCACTGATTTTATGAGGGTAGATAGGATCAGAAATGACAGCAATTTAAATCCACTGATCTTAATGGCACGAGATCACAAGCATCAAAGCTGAAGTGTTATGTTTAAACAGATACCATCTCAGCAACAGTAACATGTAGCACAATAAGGGTAATAAATGTTACAGTGTGAAACCAGATTCTAGATGAATAAACTAATATCACAAATCGCAGGAAAAAACAAAAGTCAATTGGAAAATTCAAATAAAACTGATAGGAGATAAGATGTTACAGTGTGAAACCAGATTCTAGATGGGTAAACTAATATCACAAATTGCAGGAAAAAACAAAAGGAAATTGGAAAATTCAAATAAAACTGATAGGAGATAAGATAAATTTCAAGTTTAGTCCAGACCTTCCATACTCGTCAACATCCATGCCTTCCATTTCCCTTATAGGATCATCTATAGCACGCTCAGCTCGAGCAGGACGTCTAAGTGAAAACCCCGAGGATGAGTCATCACTTGGACCAATCTCATCCATGCAACGCCGGAGAAGGTGCTCAGGTAAAATCTTTCTTTCTAGCCACAACCGTAAAACCTGTTATACAAAGTCAATCTCCTAGCCAGCTTTACCGACATTTGTCAAGAAACGCCTATAAATACATAAACAGCATAAAGAATTCACATCACCTTAAGACACTGACGACGATTTTCACGGCCACCAGGTCCAGGAGGAGCAGCTACACTCAATAGACGATGTAATGCAGCTTGAACAGCAGGGATATAAGAGGCTCCAGCAATACCTGCAACAAATAGTGAAAGAAAGCTAAGAAAGGTGGCACAATAAAAACACATGTAGCTTGAAAGAGATACTAGAGGAAACAGGATTAGCAGTTCAGTGTAGAACCATGAATCAGAACCCAAAAGCACACCAGAAAAGGCATGTTTTAGACTTCATTTGGGCTTCCTACCTTTATGACTGCATTGAGTTATTGAATCCACGAGGAAGAATAGGTCTACTTTACGATGGGAGCTTGGTTCACTCCCCAATTTTCGAATGAGGAGATCC
Organism: Rubia peregrina; assembly: GCA_032355705.1. NCBI lineage: Eukaryota > Viridiplantae > Streptophyta > Magnoliopsida > Gentianales > Rubiaceae > Rubia > Rubia peregrina. The sequence continues at coordinate 8,544,826 of JAULKK010000013.1, read as the reverse complement.
ACAACCTAAAAGAAAACATAACATTGTGTAAATTCAGTAGAACCTGTGATAGGAATTTCTTATAGGGAAGTACTAGTTTCACTTTGCGACTGTACAAGAGAGATTTAGGGTAACAATTTCTCTCTGTTAGTTCACTAACTACTGAATTTTTTTGGATCAGCATGTCGCAGTTTTCTTATGTGAAAGTGGAGCTTACCCGAAGAAGGAAAAGCCGGCTTTTATTCATAATCAATTTTACACTAATAAGCTAGGCAGAATTTAGCTAACTTAACATGGATTGAATTCATTATAAGGGGAAAATAAATAGGCCAACAACCCAAAAAAAACTGCAATTACATCTTCTTCTTTATCAGTACCATCATCTTCCTTGTAAATATACTTTACAACAGATGTTTTTGTGCCTATTTCTGACCATTTACAAATTCCAACCCCTTCAGATTCATATCGATGTCCCATACGTCATGCTAAATAGTATACCATGGAATAGCATGTGCAGAATCTACAACCTACGAAGCTTCATAACATCAAGGTTTTGAAACAGAACCTATAATGGAAAGTCCTTGGGAAAATGGCAAACTGGTGACCATGACAGTTCTTCAAGTGCTCGACTTCCTCTCAGTAGCCATGTCATTGCCTAAATTATCACATCTAGAAAAAGCTACCATAATAATAAGCTAATGTGGCTGAGCCCTACTTTTAGCATAAATAATATAAAACTAAATCTAAATGTCACATAGACCTTTCACGTGGAATTTTTAATATTAAGAAGCAATGAAGCAGCTCAAAATCTTCAGGACGAGATATTCCACAAACTCCAGTCTAAATAACCTACCTCAAGGATAAGGGGGAACAAGATCGAGACTTTTACACTCCAAAAACTTGTGACTATATGTAGGCCAAGAATTTTAACCCATGCACCAATCTTAATGCAAGAGACTAATTGAAACTAAACTATTTAAGTTGGAACTCTGAAATAACTTATACCTATGCTGTAGAAAACTTTCAAATAAAACTTCAAAATTTCGCCAGGATAAATTTTGAATTCCAGTACAAATGAAACAAAGCACCCAACCAAGCAACTACAAACCTCATTGG
>JAULKK010000013.1:8512400-8534811 GCA_032355705.1 Rubia peregrina | reverse complement strand
TATTTATACTACTCTAAGAGACCCTAATCATGGAAACATGATATTCTGATTTTTTGTAATTAGAGAAAAATATTCTCTAATCACTAACTCATCAAATCCGAGAACATTCCAATAATACTCAAATTAAATCTGCTGGAAATGGAAGAAATATTTGTACAATATTATTCAGCGTATTAAACATGGTAAACCACGTATTCATTTAAGACAAGATATCACACAAAATATAAAATCTTTTTGTTCTTATCTCTTAAGAATTACACACAAGTAATTCCATATATATTACGGGGTTGGGCATTCTAGAGACTTCCACGCGGTTCATACTCATTTTAGACAGTCCAAAGAAAAATCATTCTGGGCCAATTTCCGCCTAATTTTCCTGTTTCAAGTGTGACATTTCGAGCATACATATCTCATTCACCCTTGATCCATTTTAAGAGTTTTAATTGTCGATTTTATAGTACTCGCAGAGGAGAACCCAAAAATGAAATCCACCGACCCTAAATCTAATTAGGTCCCACTAAAAACGATGTCAAACAGTTGAAGAATTTAAACCTTTTAACCATCAATTTCCAACAAAACCTGCCCATATGTTAGCCCAATTTGATGACCCATTTCGATCACATCGAACCCATTTCCGCCCTAGTTGGGCGGATCTGACCCACAGTTAATTTCCGCCATCTAAGACATTTTTACCGATCACCAATAAAGAAAAAACACTATAATTTCCACCTTACTATTATCGGGATCTAAGAAGAGTCTCCGACCTCGTCGGCACCAATCCACCACCATGCGCCCACCTTGCACCATCGATCACCGTCATAATCCTTCTCTGCTCAGGGATCTTTACCTTCTCCTGAACCTGTAGTGGTCCATCAGGAGGACGAGTATTTGTGCTTTTTTGGCCCTCATTTGTCTTGTTCGACCCGACTACGCCAAAGGTTTGCTGCTTCTCTGGCCAACGACGATTGGTGCTTGCGTAGATCTTCTTTGCAACTCTGCTTCTTGACCACAGTTCTGGTAAGTTGGACCCTAACCGACCAGTTTCAAATCTACAATAGTTATAACTAAGAGAACTAAATTAAAAACAAGGGGGGCACTACACGTCATAACACTATTGCCCTCAATGAAATGCAGTTGACCCGTCGCATTACAGCGGCTTCGCTGGAATCGTCGTGCCGCTGATGATGATTGTCGTTGACCGACTGAAACCACCGTTGACCGGCCTATTTTTGCTTGCCTCAGCTCGAGCAGACCATCATCCATGCCGGACTGCCTTAATGCCAGTGACCGTGGCTGACCGACTGCTTCATTTGGACACCGGATACGAACGGACAACACATACATCCGCTTGTTGGACTGTGTCCTCTAGTTGGCCCACACCGGCCGATTATGGTCACCGATTTTTAAGTTTTCCTAGAATACTTCTTGGTTTCATCGTTTCACTTATCGACAACTTTTAGCTGAATGCACCAATATAACCCTGCTAAATGAGAAAGTGTCAAAATAACCTTAACTTTTTTACAAATGTATAGTTATAACCTTTTGTCCTAATTCCAACATCGACTGAAGAATTTGGGCATTGACTAAACCTGAAAAGATGAAAGTACACTTATCCCATAAGCTGGATTTTTCTTTCCCATTTCCCCCCAACCTCCACCACCCGTCTCTCAACCACCTAACTATTGTCGCCACCACTTCTGCCTCTAAAACCCCATCTCACTGCCTCTTTGGTTGGCACCAGCGTTGCTCCGCCCTAAACCCTATCAACTCCACCACCATCTCCTCTGTCTTTTGTCGTGCCCTCCTGCTACCATCTCCCCCTCTGCATCACCTAGTCCCACACGCCAATAGCCACGTGCCACCCCTCGTTTTGGTGAATTCAACACGAAACCTAGCATGAACGCTGCCTTGTCCCCGACCATGAGCGCCGCTCTTTGAGAACTTCTCAGATGGTGATTTGGCTACCACCGGGTGAGACCTCTCCTCCTGCACATGAGCCAAACGACGTCGTGAAGAAACTGAGCGAGAGGTGGTGAGTTGATGGCGATTCCCAGCGGTGGCGAGCTGATCGGAGAAGAAAATGGGGGGAGGGGGTTAGGTTCCCAGCTGTGGCGAGTTGCGAAGAAGAAAATGGGGTTTTCATTTATTTTTTTAATTTTTATTCAGGGGCAAAATGGTCATTTATTCAATTGTGGCCAAAGTTCTTGTTAACCATTGAAGTTAACGGCGCCCGAAGTTAGATTGGTATATATTGGCACTTTCTTATTTTGCAGGGTTATTTGACACTTTCAACATAAAGATAGGGTTATTTTTTACCTTGACTCTAAAAAAAACTGTTTTTCTTTCTGCAGAAAGGGATAGGATGGAGAGAGTATGTTATTGAAGGTATGGAATTTTTTTTAAAGCTTGCTTGTTAAATCCTTATCTTTAATGATACTCAACATTCTGCTTGCCACAGAGATACTCGAGGACATTTTATAGCTTCTTGAGCAAGGATTAGGTTTATGATCTTGGAGAAAGAATTGTTTGATCTCAATGAGGGATCCAGAAACAGAACCAACATGATAAAAGGTTGCAACAATTTCAATTCACTAAAAATGAAAGAAAGCCTTAATGACTACTCGTTTCATCTGCATAGAAGTGTTCCTGTAACTATGTGGAATGGAGGGAGTATTAATTTACCAACCTTCCTATCTTTCTAAATATGTGAATAAATTTTGTATTTTCAGCCCTAATACAGCCTAATTTTGCAGATGCCATGTGTATGAGTCGTCAGAGACATTTCATCCACATGGACTTGGGAACATAACTTGATGTAGATATGCAGCTGCAAAGGAGCTGGCCATCAGAGAAGCTGGTGAGGCTATAGATGTTGGAAACATAAAGCACGCCACAGAAAACATCGAATTGATTGAGATGTAGAGGGGAAGACTGAAGAAGAATGGAGTGCTGAGAAGTATTCGTTGCATTAGCAAACAGGTATTGATCAACAACAATATGAAGAAGCAAACTGGCCTTATAAGCAGCCACGATGTAATGACATCTCTATCGACAACTCTGTAAGACATGAGAGTTGTGAAAACATGGATGAGCAGTTCGACTGTGAAAGCAATGATGACTTTGGCCTGGAACTGGAAGAAGCACTCCTTTGTCTCCCACGTCGAATTCTCAGTAGATATCTTAACGATTACTTTCAATTGAAGAGTTGTATCTTATGGTCCAAAGCTCATGAGTCTCTCTCTTCGCAAAAAGCTGTTTGTAGCAAAGATACAAGGTTAGGGTTGTTGACATAGGATTGAGTTGAAAAGAGGGTCTAGACCTGTATGAAAGTTTTTCACCAGTTGCCAAGACTGGCTGTTTGATTTTAGCCCTTGCTGTTTCTATATCTTTGTTTCTTCGGCATTTATAAGCTCAAGTATGCATACTAACCATGCCCCTTCATGGCTTCTAAGCAATGGAAACATCTCCATCGTCGTGATCATATCTTGATTCTGAAATTCTTCCTCTACACTATTGCCCTCATTGGCTACATAGACTATGTTGATGATATTCCGATATCTCCAGTGATTCAGAATCAGCTAAATGCAGGAGCCAAGACTTTCTTGCACGATAACGCTTACTATCCTAACAATGCAGATCTTCAGGATCACTCTCCATAAGAAGAGATGTCTGAAGGCAAATACTAATAGCAAGCTGAAACTGAAACTACTCATATCTGAATTCTGATAAGTTCAGACTGCTTCCCAAACTTCACAACATATCTCCACTTCACAAGATTGAAAAGAAAACTGCCCAATTCAGAAATGTTGAGATATAAAGTACACAATATCTGTAAAGCTCAAATTACAGCAATTAGGGCACATTTGCTTTTTAGTAACATCACATACATGTTTCCCTAAAAAAACACATCACATGCATCTAGTACGCATATATACTGTATTGCTTTGATATAAATTCAAAGAATTGTATAAATACATCAATTGAAAAGGGAAAAGGTCTATCCTCATTTGTTTATCAGTTTAACATATCCATCTATCAGATATACAATTTCTATGACTTTCAACATCCATAAAACAATCTCTGGCAAACTCTTGTAACCAGCACAGTGAACATCAACATCTAATTTCTCAACTCTGTCCTAGCAATGTGAGCATCTTTCAGCCACTACTAAAAGGCTGGATCATGGAATGATCACATACGCTTATTTCTAAAAAAATTACTCACTTTTCTCCCTTCAATTATAGACTCCTCAACATATGCAAAATATAACAAGGTAATCACATGCAAGCAATTCTACTAATCAAGAGCGGCTTTGTTTTTGCGACTGGTTACCGGCTTAGGTAAGCCATCAAAGATTGGTCTTGTAATGACTGCAGAAGAAAAAGCCTGCAGATCTGGCTTCAAACTCCACTTTGAAGTAGGCCATAGGGAAGTCAATCCGTTACTATCTGTGTCTTGCAAACTGGAAGCGCTTGATGATTTCCTAACACCCGCAAAACTGTCAATTACAACATAATCTCCCAAACCAGTAGTATTAGCATTCGGCACCCCAGGTTCAGCATCCGCCCCAGATACAGCTCGGCTAGCTGATTTGGGTCTCAAAGCCAAGCCTTTGCCTTTCCTCGCAGAAAATGCGCCGCCACTGCTATTATCCTCCTTGAGCAACATTTCTGGAGTACGGCAACTAAAATCAGCTTCAGATTTCTGACGCCTTCTCCCCAGCAACTTCTCAATCAAATTATCGGAGTCGCTATCTGTACTTTCCTCACCCAAGTGGCTATTTTCTAATGTAAAACCATTTGCAACACTTTTACATTTTCTATGATGACACAGTGGTGGGTTAATACCACCTGAAGCCTTTGCCGATAGCCCGTCCTCTAAATAATGAGCTCCGTTTCGGTACACAGACATTTCATATCCGTCTGATATGGATTTCTCATCTGCTGTTTTAAGACCATAAAAGCCTTGTAAGCTACTCATAGCTGGAGACACTTTCCGTTGAGGAGACGGCGACAGTTTCAGTGATTGAAATGAATCGAATAAATCAGAATGCCTGCGTGGCTGGCGATGGTTCTCCTCAGAGCTATTTGGCCTGTAGATAAAATTACACCAAGAACATCCATTAGGTTTAGATCCTTAAGAAATGCTACGAGCTGAAATAAAATTATGCTAAATATATTTCATAATACATTCAAGTCATTCAGCTTCCAGCAGACATACATAGAAGCAAATCAAAATTCAATCCAGCAATGCACTTCTATACAGCCAGAGAAATTAAGAAAAGAAGATAATAAGAATTCAATTCTACTACCCAGTAGGGGCACATAATGTGGAATCTCACAGAATAGGTTTTCCACCATGTTAGTACATAGCAACTAGTTGGCTGAAGGGGATAGTTTATTTTGTACAGTGCACAATAAAATCCAAATTTCCACAATTCCAGCAATCCCCAACAGATGTTGATCAAGAGCTATTTCAATACCTTCAGAAAAACTCATTACTCCCCTCTTGTCACATACTTGTATTAGAAAGAGAGTAAGATTTCGCAGCAATTGCACTTGATGAAACTAGATACATTTCTCACTTCTAGTGCAATGGGAATGAACTGGATGATATATGTGCTCAGGACCAAACGTTTAGAGTAGCTTCTTAACTTATATGACAGTGAAGTATCAGAGCCATGATCAAAGTCTAACCTTAGGCCTTGTTCTCCCTCCTCTCTTTTTTCAGACTTTAAATAATTAAATAATATTTTAAATTCCCAATACCCTAGAATTTCCAGTACACCTTAACATTTTCAAAATCTCACAGGAGAGCAAATGCCTTAACTTCTTTAGGGACTGCTGGTACAATAGAATGGAAACTGATTTCCTTTCCTTTCCTTTCCTTCTAGAAGCATAGGGCATTTGGCTATACTGCAACACCAAACCATGCCTTTTTACAACTTAGTGGTTCTCTCTAGGGTCAATCAAAGATTGAAAAAAAAAACTATGTTCATGAAGTCAGGTAAAAAGGTGGGTAGCCTGAAGTCCAAGACATTAAAATATAGATACAATAACATCTTCAAGCAAATGCTGCATTGACAGAAAATAATCTAAATGGAATATTACATTTCACAAACAGGAGAATAGATACTATGATAATGTCTGTTACAAGAATCATCCCAGAGCCCAGAGGTAATGCACATCTAGAGGCTAAAGACGATGGAGCATACTAACTACTAGCACGTTTCCAGTTTGATCCAACCAAACTTCAGTGGACATTTTGCCTAACAACTGTAATGAAATCAAGGAGCTAACGGAACTTGTTTATACATTGGCCTTCTAGCTTAAGCAATGAAATATCTCAAGTTCCATTGCTCATTCTACAAAAAAAACACATATGGACCCCTGCCTCATATCAGCTGACAGAAAACCTGCACATTCTACCACGACCTAGGTAAAAGTTCATTCAGGAACCCAGAAACATGCATATAACACATACCAAGGTAAAAGTACAAGACTAAGACAAATAAATTAATCACTCCCAAAGTCCGGTGCAACTAGAGGCAAATAACAAATGAACCCACACCACATCAAACCCCGGCTTAGCTGACTAGATCATTTTCTCTCAACTGGAATAAAATACGAAACTCAATAACATTGTCTTCCAGAATACCAGGGCGCGAAGTATGCAATAGTGCAATCTTGTACTACTTAATAATCCATCTGCAAAAAAATCATGCACCATGGTACCCCTCCCCCACCCAGTCAAATATCAGTTGGCATAAAAAAAATAAAGAAGGCCCAAAGACAGTCACATGCATGTCAAGCAAAAAGTAAAAAATCCATACCATTTGCTTTCATACTTAACAAACAATTGAAAGGAAGATACAAAACACAGACTAAATATAGAAGGGAAATGAACTTGAAGAACCTATAGAAATGAAGAGTAACACAATCAGATTGTCAAAAAGCACAAACTCAGTGCATACCCATTCGAGTTAAAACCATTGGACAGGTTTGGTGACGGCGGATGCCTCCCCGGTAACGGTATTTGAAGTGACTTCAAACCAAACATTTGAAGATCAGACACCAACCCATTCATTCTCTTTATATCAGCAACCTAATCAATGAATAAATAAACACACAGTGTCAATGCATACAATGATGCTAAAACTAACAATAAAAAAAAAACCAAAATGCTACACTCTAACCATATCAATTTGCTATTAATGCCACTAAATAAAACCACATAAGAAATCGTATCCAAAAACCAATCAAAACATAAATATATAAAACAACATTCTGAATTTCATAAACAAAAGCTTTCACACAGGATCAGGATCGAGCTCTACCTCAACACCATATTTGATTGCGACACCTGCGAGCGTATCAAATTTAGAAACGGTGTGTTCAATATAATTTCGTCCTCCGGCACCGACAGAGTACCTCGGCGGCGAATTGTCGGCCGTCATAATCGCCGGGGAGGAAGAAGACGACTCACAAAAATCTCCCCGGAATCCGATCCCGCCACTCATTCTGTGGGGCCCCAAAAGCATGAAAAACAATCAACCAACCACCACCAATCTATATGTTTCTTCGAGGAAACATGAGCATTCTCAACCCAAAATATATGAATTTCTGCACGGATTTCGATGGGGAAAACGGGATTGGTGTGAACACAACACAATCTGAAGAGGGTCGTTACAGATCTGGCGATCGGATGAGTTTAATGTGTGAGAGCGTCTTTTTCATGCGTTTTTCCCCAGTTATTTTGGTTTCTTTTTTGGGGTTTCTTCTTCTTCTTCTTCTTCTTCTTCTTTGAATGGGGATAGTGGAACCCAAGACTAAACCAAGAGGAGATTATGAGTTTATGCGTGGCAAGTGGCAACACTACCTAAATTAGGCCTTCAAATTGAAGGGCAAGTGCACTGTATAGTCCTAGAGCTAACTAGCGGATTAATTAAAATATTAGAATATATATTTTATATCTTACATTAAATTAAAAATAAAGTTTATTTAAAATTTTAAAATTTATTCATCTAAAAAAATTATATGAGTTATGAAGTGAAACAATTACTTTAGTTACAAATTGTTAAATATTGAATACAATAAAATTTTATTATTTTTTATAATATTTCATTTATTTTTTTTAAAAATTATTTTTTATATGTTGAGATTCATTTTAAAATGATATCATAAGTATGTGTATCTCATTGCATTAAATAAAAGTATATATCAAATGACCTAATTAGTCTCACTAATTATAAAATGTCTTCATTTAACAGTTAGTCGGTTTATAACAAGACTTTGTCATATATAAAAAATAAATAATATGTATACATATTTCTATCAAAAGTACTCTATCATTGTATAAAAAATATGAACATTTTGATTTTCCAGATTTTGTGTTTATTTGGATTTTCTTTAGTGAGATATAGATATAGTATGAGATATTTATGGTCTTAAATATATCTTTAGATGTTATATATTTTAACAAGGTATGATTGATTATATATAGTAAAAAATTAAAACCAGTAACATATTATAATATTAGTATGTTATTTTCGGACAAATTTTGTTTAGCTTAGTCAAAATGACTTCAATATTCCCGGTTGACAACATCAAACAAACAATTTCTATCATTGTATTAAAAATCTGAACATTTTGATATTTCAGATTATGTGTTTATTTGGATTTTCTAGTGATATATAGATATAGTGTGCGATATTTATGGTTTTAAATATATCTTTAGATGTTATATATTTTAACAATGTATGATTGATTATATGTCGTAAAGTATTAAAATCATTAACATATTATAATATTAGTATGTTAGTTTTAGACAAATTTGGTTTAGATTAGTCAAAATGACTTCAATATCCCCCATTTACAGCATCAAACAAACAATTTCTATTATTTGGTGTTTGAGATGAATTGAAATCAGTAACATATTATATTATTAGTATGTTATTTTTGGACAAAAGTTTGGGTTAGTTAAAGTGACTTCAATATCCCCGGTTGACATCACCAATCAAACAATTTCTATTATATGGTGTTTTAGACAAATTTGGTTTAGAATAGTCAAAATGACTTCAATATCCTCGATTGACAGCATCAAACAAACAATTTCTATTATTTGGTGTTTGAGATGAATTAAAATCAGTAACATATTATGTTAGTAGTATGTTATTTTTGGAAAATTTTGGTTTAGGTTAGTTAAAGTGACTTCAATATCCCCGGTTGATAGTATCAAGCGAATAATTTCTATTTTATGGTGATTGGGATTAACGAGAAAGCACCCATTAAAATAGTGTAAGTTGGAATCTTATTATAGGTTGAAGAAATTCGGGTTCTTACTATTGGCATTTGACTGGTTTAATTAGCTGATTAATCATCTGTTTATGTTTAATTTTATAATTTTTGTTTGATAAAAGATGATAAGTTGTTACTCCCTCTGTCCCGTTTTAGAGGAATTAGTTGTTTTATACTCAATTTGTCCCATTTCAAACCGTACACTTTCACTTTTGATAGTTAACTTAAAAAATTGTTGATCTTGAATATCTTTCATCAATGATATTTAAAACTTGTAAAATGTTGATATTTTGAAAATGTATGTTATAATGAATTTAACTAGGTATCACACAATAGTATTTATGCATGTATACTAATTCCATTTTATGGTTAAAATTAAGAAAATTTGATTAAATAAATAGTTAGATTGCATATTGAAATGGGACGGGGAGTACAACATCTAATAATTTAAAAGGTAATAATTTTATTTTACTAAAAAATAAATTTTCCTCTAACTAAAAAGAAAAAAAGTTAGTTGGCACACATTTTCTTAATCTTATTTGATTACCAGACATTCTCTCAAAAAAAGAAGATAATTCTTAACGAAGAAATAAAATAAAATAAACAATACAGTAAATTTTATTTCTAACGAATTAAATAAGATAAGATTTTGAGTTAAATTTCTTGTACTCCCTCCGTCCCAGCATAAATTTCACAAAATCTTTTTCACGATCTTCAAGAAACATGTTTGACCGTTAATATGTTTCACTACATATAATAACGGTAAATAAAAAATTAGTATTTGAAAACTACTTATTGCGACAAATCCAACAATATTACATGCGATAATATTATTTTTTATATATCTATTCAAATATGTAGGCAAAGTTTGACAGTGATGACTGTTAAATAATAAGTGTGCAGCTTATACTGTGACATGGAGAGCGAGCAAGATATTAATCTTAGTAGTATCCATCACTTCAATTAATGCAAATGTTTACCATGCTAGTGGTTACCATAGTTATCTTCTCAAGAAAACATTGTGAAACATATGGTTAAATAAATGAAAGGGTTGACATTGATATTCCCTCCGTCCTTTGGATATGACACACTTTTCTTTTTTTAAAATTATTTTATAGATTGCACAGTTTCTTTTTATAGCAAGATTTCTTCAATTTCATCCACTCATTCTACTTTTTATTTTTAAATTTAATTTCATTCACTCATTTCATTCACCTAAATCAAAACACATAAAACTATGATAACACATCTAGCGAAACGGGTAGTAATGAACTTCTATAAAGTACAATTGAGTTGACTTTATGTCTTCACCATAAAATATTGGGAAATATAATTTACATCTCATCTCTTACATTAGATCTAACAGTATATATTTTTTGTGCTAATTTGTCATCTTAAATTGAGAAGTCAATTCCCTTTGGTTTAGAGTGGCTTGTCAATAATGAAGCATATAGTAGGCAGGTAGGTAGGCAGGCAGGCAGGCAGGTAGAATAAACTGCTTCTTCTTCGTTGTTTTTCTCCCTTTCCAGTAGGAGGGGTGTTTGTGGGGTGCATATAAAATTCAACATCTTTCTATTCCTATGTATTCATTCGTCTCATCTCTATTTACACTTTTATTTTTTTATATGACTTTTAATTAAATTTTAACCGTATATTTAAATAAATATATAAATAACAATATTATTGTATATGATATTATTAAATTCGTCGTAGTAAGTAGTTTCTAAATATCAACTTTTTATTTATCGTTATTATACGTAGATCAAAATATTAGAGGTCAAACATATTTCTTAAACAGTGTGATAATGATTTCAATACAAATAGAGCTGGAACGGAGTGATTACATATATTTTATTGGCTGTTACAATAGTCCATCTTATCTGAATAAATTATTATTATAGTGTTACTAGTGTAGCCTCACATGTTTGAATTTTGTTCAGGTTTCCCACTTCTATTAAGTCCCACATTTTCGATTTGGGGCAATTTAAAAGCAATTGTACAAATATCTTACGACTTTCAATTCTTGTCCATTGTATTAATTAATGAAAGAGAAAATTTTAAGAAAGGCAGGTTGTCCATAAATTTATGAACAGTTCACTGTACTTTTTACTTTAAATATAGGTATTTTTTAAATAAAATTTAATTTTTGTATTTTAAAAGTTAAAACAAGTAATAATGTGTATCTGACTATGGTCGAAAATACACACACTCAAAGTGTACGTTTCGCGGCAATGAAACGGGGGGTGGGGGTGGGGGAGGCATGCCTAAGAAGAAGGCAACACCACCGGTGAGACTGAAGAGTGCAGTACGAGAGAGGGGTATGAGCACTTGCAGTCAATCCAAATTGGACAAAAGAGATATGGAATCAGAGGATAATGATCAGGAACAAGAGCTGGATGTAGTTCAATCAGAAAAGATTAGTGTTAATGATCTATTTGAAAGTCCCTAAGGAGAAGATAACTGATAATAGATTATGGGTTGATGTAAAAAAGGAAATCGAAGTCAGTCAAATGGTATGAAAATCGACTACAGAGCACCCACAATAGTTAATGGAGAAATAGAAATAGAAATTGAAGAGGAGGATGTTAAATCGGAAATGGAATTCTGGGAATATGCGTGATTATGTATGTTATTGGAGGTGACTTAAAGATGAATGTTGTTAGAACATACATGATTAGATCATGGTCTTCTGTTAGCCTACTTGATATGTTTTACAGTGATGATGGATACTTTATTCTGAAGTTTAAATCCAGGAGGGGTATGGAGATGATACTAGTAAGGGCCCATATACTATATACAACATGACAATGTTTCTGCAGAAATGGAAAGTTAATTTTGATTTGAAGAAAGACATGGTTAATAAGTTGCCGATGTGAAACTTCCAAGCCTGCCACTGCACTTATGGGAAGCCAACAGCCTGAGCAAGATTGGGAGCGCAATTGGAAAACTGATGGTAACAAATGAATGCACAACCAGTAAATTGCGGGTCTCATATGCTAGATTGCTTGTTGAAGTAGATACAACACAGGTATTGCCAGAGAAAGTAATAATCAAAGATTTTGATGGAGAAAAGATGCATGAAAATATAGAATACGAATGGAAGCCAATTTTCTGTGAGAAATGTAGAATTGGGGGGGGGGGTCATTAATGCAAGAAGAAACATGTAAAGAAAATTGTGAAAATGTGGAAAGTTAAAGAAGATAAAGGAGAAAAGGAAGGGAGAATGAAGATTCTATGGAAGCAGTAAGTGAATGTAGAAGGGGCTGAAAATGGAGAGAAATGGGAAATTCAGAAAGCTAAAGTAAAAGGAAAACAGACTATTGAAGGTGAAGGAAGTTGAATGTAATGCAGAATCAGAGAAGGAGTAATTATGGACAGGAGAGTAGAGGACTTAGGATTTGGAATGTTCTCTCAGATACTCACGATCCTGGTCAATAATCATATCATGAAATGTGAGGGGCTCAATAAAACAACAACAAAAAGGGAGATTAGCACCCGTCTTCAGAGCATGGATTTGGAAAATGTTCTATTAATTAAAACAGGGGTAAAAAAAGAAATACCTAAGGCAGTAAGAAGAGGATTTGGGAGTAAATAGAGGTATGAAGATAACTATATGGAGCATGCAAATGGTATAGTTTGGCTAATGTGGAATCCCAGTAAAATGTAAATAGAAAAAACTAGAAGTTTCGAGCAGTTTATTCATTATGAAGTTCAAGACCTGAATGGTGTAGTTCTGTATCAACTTACAACAATTTATGCCTTTAATCATATTCTAAATAGGAGGAAGTTGTGGAAAGATATAGAGGATATTGGAGAAACAAATAGTGGAGCATGTATGTTAATTAGAGATTTGAATAATGTGCTGACTATGAAAGATAGAATTGGAGGAAGTGCAGTACAAAATAGTGAAAATGTTGATCTGGAGCATATGATGGAGAACACGGGTTTATTTGAATGTGAGTCAAGTGAAGATTATTTTACTTGGTCAAACAAGCATGTTAAAGGCATAATTTACTCAAGAATTGACAGTGTTCTTAGAAATGTTGCTAGTTTCAAGCATATCCGAATGTGATAGTTGAGAATGTTGAACCAGAAGTCTCAGATCATGTATTAACTAAAGTATGTTTGGAGGAGAATCTGGTTAGAAGAAAGAATAGGCAGTTTAAATGCATGAATTATTTAATGGAGAAAGATGTGGCTAAACAGATAGTGAAGGAAAGTTAGGAAGGAAAAATAGAGGGATTTTCCATGTTTAGACTGTGGAAGAAACTGATAAGATTGTAGCCTGGGGTAAAGAAATGTATGAAACAAGTTACTGGGATAAAAAAAGAAAGTTGATACAACAAGATTAGAGCTAGCAGAAGCACAACATGAGCTGATCAGAGACAAATTGAATGTTGAGAAATTGAAGAAAGTGTTGAACTGTACTCAATAAGTAATGAAATAAAGTAAAATGGATGAAAAGCTGGCTAGACATAAAGGTAAAGTAGATTGGTTGAGTTTGGGAGACAGCAATAATGCTTATTTTTATGCCACAATAAAGGCTAAAAATAAGCAGGCTGGGATTAAATGTTTGGAGCTGGAGAATGAGGATAGAGTTACTGATCATGAAGGAATTACATAAGGGATTCAGAATTTCTATGACAAGATTGTGGGATCTACAACTGAGAAAATTGAAGGAATTGATGTGAATGTTATCAGAAAAGGGAGATCAATTAGCAGAGAAGGTTGTGAAAGGGTAATAAGACCTGTATCAGAAAAAGAAATTTGGGAAGCACTTGGGAGTAAAGCCCCTAGAATTTATAACTATAAATCTAAGTTCTTTTAACTGGTATGTGAGACAGTAAAGCAGGATACCGTAAGTGTAGTAATAAAATACCTTGAGAAGGAGAAACTATATAGAGCTATAAATGGCACTATAGTTACTCTAATCCCAAAGAGTCAGAATGCAATGAAGGCTAAAGACTACATACATATATCGTTCTGTACAACTATCTATAAAGTGATATCTAAGATCTCGATTACTAGAATCAATGAGGTGATGCAGGAAGTAGTCAATGATAATCAAGTTGCCTTTGTGCCAGGGAGGGATATACATGATCACATTTTGTTGGCATACGAATTGATGAAGGGGTATTCTAGAATAGGAGGAGGGCCAAAATGTATGGTACAAATGGATCTCCAAAAGGCATATGATATGGTGGAATGGATTGCTCTGGAAAGTATTCTCAAATAATTGGGATTCCCACAAAAATTTGTAAAGTGGATTAGGACTCATGTGCTATTTGTCTCTTACAGGTACATTGTTAATAGAGAACCATCTAAATTACAATTATCTAAGAAGGGGTTAAGACAAGGTGATCCCATGTCCCCTCTACTATTTGTAATGGTGATGGTGTATCTCAACAGGTGTATACAAGAAATGAAAACTGAGAAGAAATATCAGTTCCATGATAAATGTGGAAAACTGAATATTGTCTGTCTCAGTTTTGCTGATGATATTATGCTATTTTTCAAAAGGAAATGCAGGTTCTGTGGAGCTTATGACGAAGGCTTTTAAAAAAATTACCAGATCAACAGGAATGACTGTCAATCCAGGGTAATGCAAAGTCTACTTTGGTGGAATGGAAAATGAGTAGAAGCCGAAAGTTAATTCTAAACTTTACTGGATTTGGTGAAGGTCAACTACCTTTCAAGTATCTTGGGGGTACCTGTAGACAGTAAGAGACTTTCATTGCATACATGTTAGCCTTTAATTGACAAATGGTAGCAAGGATCAAGCATTGGAGTGCAACATTGTTGAGTTATGCAAGAAAAATACAATTAATAAAGAGTGTTCTTTTTGCTATAACTAACTACTGGATGCAGTGCTTTCCCCTGACAAAAAAAAGTTCTAAAACATATTGAGGCATTATGTAGATCCTACTTGTGGTCTGGTTCTGAGATGATAACAAGAAAATCCCCTGTAGCTTGGGAACAAATTTGCAAACCAACAAAATCTGGTGGCTTGAACATTATAGTAGTGCTGGACTTGGAACTAGGTTTATTTGGCAAAGATTTGGCACGAAGAGCTATTCTACGACTGTTGGGAGAGGTTCAAGAAGCTTCTCTCAAGTTGTCCATATCATGGCTACATGGAGGGTGATTTGGTCTACTACTTTTACAATGGTCTCCTTGATGAAGAGCAAAGAATAGTGAGGGAATCGTGTGGTGGTTCCATTGAGAACAAGATTTCCAGGGAGGCTATGAAATTATATGAGGAGCTAGCCAAGAAGTCGAGAAACTTTAGTTCAAGGGCCTATTTAAGAAGACAAAATCCCAACAACACGAATGCCTCCTCCAATAACGGAAAGCTTAAGGATCAAATGTTGGCCCTCACTTCTATGGTGAAATCTTTGATGACTGAGTCCAAAGACACGCATGTAAAGTCTTGTGAAATTTTCTCATTGGCGCACCTCCTGGATACTTGTTCTCAGTTGCAAGCTGATTATGTTGAGGAAATAAGTCTCATGTGATACCAAGGATATCAAGGGTATTAAGAGAATAAAGGTTATCAAGGCGGTCACGACAACCAAAATCAGTATTACAATGCGGGTAATCGAGATCACTCAAATCTCCGGTATGAAAATGACAAGGGGGTCAAAATGCTCAACCTTATCTCCCCCATCAACAACATTATCGACCTCCTCAACAACAATTCCAAAGGCTTCAAGATAAACCCCATGATCAAGGTGAGAGTTTGGGGATGTCGAAGAATGAGGTTATGCAAGCCCTTGGAAGGTTGAGTTTATTTGCGGAAGAGGCCAATAAGTTCCAAGAGAAGGCTGAGTCAAGGATAAAAAACTTAGAGACTCAAGTGAGTCAAGTGGCTCAAATCTTGAATCGGGGTTGAGGTAAGAGATTCAGGAAAACTTCCTTCTCAACCGAAGCTTAATTCTCAACAGAATGCAAGTGTTATCACTTTGAGGAGTAGTAAGGAGGTTGACACTTCCCTGGATGGTGAAGTTGTTGAAAATGAGCCTACAAGGGTTGAGGTGTTTGAGAAAGAAGTGGAAGAAGAGGCCGAGAAAATGGCCAATGACATAGTGAGTAAGGGGAAGGAGATGGAGGGGGAGATCATCATTGAAAAATTGGCTTCCACTTCTGAGCCTTCATCTACTCCTCACAAGAAAGAAAAAATGGCGGATATCCCTTCCTATGTGCCAGAACTATCATTTGTGGAGGCTTTGAAAGACAGGCGAAGGAAATAGGACAACAAGGACATCTACAAAGTCTTTCGTAGATAGAGGTAAATATCCATCTTTTGAATGCTATTGAACTAATTCCTAGGTATGCTAAGTTTCTTAAGAAATTGTATGTCGTGAATAGGAAACAAAGAGCCAAGAATAAGCTAAAGAATGGGAAAAGTGAGCATGTTTCCGCTTTGTGTCAAAAGGAGTTATCCCCTAAGTGTAGCGATCCCTGAATGTTCGCAACCCCTTGCATGATAGGAAACACACATTTTGAAAAAGCTATGCTTCATTTAGGCGCATCAATAAATGTGATTACTTACCCTTTGTGTGAAAGCCTCAATTTCGGTACTTTGCACAAAATTGGGATGGTAATCCAATTGGTCGATTGTTCTAGTGCATACCCTGAGAGTATTGTCGGGGGATGTATTGGTTAAGGTGGATTACTTAATATTTCTCACGGAATTTTATGCCCTTGACATGGATCATGACATACATGCCACCCCGATTTTGTTGGCAAGGCTATTTTTGAAGACTTCAAGGACGATGATTGATGTGCATAATGGTACCCTCACCATGGAATTTGATGGAATTAAAGTAGAGTTTAACATAAATAACTCTATGAAGTATCCTAATGAAGAAAAATCATTCCATGCTATAGATATTCTTGAAGATGTTGTGTTAGATGTTTTTGAATTAAATGGTGAGGATTTTTGTTAGTTGCTTTGGAATGTGATAGTAATGATACATATCATATATATTCCATGAGCATTGACTTGAAGGAGAGCTTTGAGGATTTGAATATGTTTCGAGAGATGAGAGCGAATCCTTCTCCTCTACCCCTAGAGGAGCCCAAGAAACTGGAATTCCTCCCATCACTGGTGATCATTCCAAGTGACCTCAAGTATGCATTTCTTGGAGAAGGGAAGACACTACTGGTCATCATTTCAAGTAAGCTCACCCAAGAGCAAGAAGAAAAGCTAATGGTGGTGTTGCAGGAAAATAAGGAAGCAATTGGATGGACTATTACCGACATCAAGGGTATAAGTCCATCCACGTGCATGCACCGAATCTTGTTGGAAGATGATACAAATCCTGTAACGTTGCTTGAATCCACCTATGATGGAGGTGGTGAGGGCGGAGATCCTCAAATTGAGGATGATGTATCTGATTTTGGATAGAAAATGGGTGAGCCCAACTCAAGTGGTGCCAAAGAAGAGTTGGGTGACGGTATTTGAGAATGAAAATGGTGAAATGGTTCCCACTTGTGTCCAAAATGGGTGGTGCATTTGCATTGACTACTAAAGGCTAAATGCGGTAACCCGAAATGATCACTTCCCATTGACATTCATTGATCAAATGCTCAAGAGATTTGCAAGTCATCCATTCTATTGCTTCTTAGATGGATACTCGGGTTATTTTCAAGTAACCATTACCCCGAAGAACCAAGAGAAAACAACCTTCACGTGCCCCTTTGGCACTTTTACTTTCTGGCGTATGCCTTTTAGGCTATTAATGCCCCCCGTCACTTTTCAAAGGTGTATGGTAAGCATTTTCTTGGAATTTGTTTGAAAATTTTGTTGAACTATTTATGGATGAGTTTACCGTTCATGGTAATTCTTTTGAAAATAATTTAGCAAATTTAGCACACAAGTTCTTAAGCGTTGCATTGATACTAATCTTGTGTTGAATTCCTAGAAATGTCATTTCATGGTAGAACAAGGTATTTACTTAGGCTAAGTTGTCTCCTCTAAAGGTATTGAGGTAGACAAGGCGAAGATAGACATGGTTCAAACTTTTCCTTATCCTACTAATGTGCGCGAAGTACGTTCCTTTCTTGGTAATGCAGGATTCTATTGCAGGTTCATAAAATATTTCTCAAATATTACACCTCCTTTGTGCAAGTTATTGCAAAAGGAGGTGGAATTTGTGGTGGATGAGGGTTATAAAGTGGCCTTCAATTCATTGAAGGAAAAGGTTAGTTTTGGCCCCTATCATTCAACCCCCAGATTTGTCCATGCCTTTTGAGATTATGTGCGATGAGAGTGATTACACCGTCGGAGTGGTTCTTGGTCAAATGGTGGGGAGAGTGCCTCGCGCCATCTACTATGCATCCATGACCCTCAACGAGGCCCAAAGGAACTACTCCGCCACGGAAAAAGAATTGATAGCGCTGGTATTTTCTTTAGAAAATTTTGATCTTCTTTGCTTGGTACCAAAGTTATTGTGTGCACTGACCATGCAACTCTTCATCACTTGATGCCGAAGAAAAATGGCAAGCCGAGATTGATTATGAATTTTGCTTTTGAGCGAGTTTGATTTAGAGGTAAGAGACAAGAAGGGTGCGAAAAACCTCGTAGCCGATCATTTGATCCGAGTGGTTCCATGCCAAGAACTTGAGGTAAAATCACCAACGACGGAGCAACTACGTGAAGATTTTCCCAATGAACAATTGTTCACAATCGGGGACCTCTAACCTTGGTATGCCGACATTATCAATTTCCTTGTCTCCGGTAAATTTCCTCCCATTTTTCTAAGGCTCAAAGAGATAAGCTAAGAAGTTATGCAAAGTATTATGTGTGGGATGATCCTTTTTTGTCGAAACATTGTGTAGATCAAGTTGTTAAGAAATGCATCCTCGATAATGAAGTGCATTCAATTCTTGCATTTTGTCATTCTTATGCATGTGGAGGTTACTTTGGAGTAAAGAGGACCACTAGGAAAGTCCTAGAAAGTGGTTTTTATTGGCCTACATTGAATAAACATGAATACATTTTTTTTGTAAATCTTGTGATAAATTTTAAAGAGTAGGAAATATTTCTTCTAGGAGTGAGATGCCTCAAAAGCCTATTTTGTATTGTGAAATATTTCATGTTTGAAACATTGATTTTGTGGGAATTTTTCCTAATTCTTGTGGCTACACATACATTTTTCTTGCCGTTGATTATGTGTCAAAGTGGGTTGAAGCAAAACCCACGAGAATTGATGATTCCAAGTGGTTGGAGTTTTCCCTAAAGATAACATCTTCTCTAGGTTTGGGATCCCTTGAGCCCTGATTGGTGACCGTGGCACCCATTTTTGTAATCGGACAATAAAGGCACTTTTGAAGAAGTATGGTGTCACGCACAAGACCTCCACCGCGTACCACCCGCAAACCAATGGTCGAGCCAAAGTTTCCAATAGGGAAATCAAGTCCATCCTCGAGAAAATGGTTAATCCTAACCCGAAGAATTGGAATTCTATACGGAATGATGCCTCGTGGGTATATAGGACGGCTTATAAGACATCGAACGGTATGTCGCCTTACCGGTTAGTCTTTGGAAAGTCATGTCATTTACCGGTGGAAATAGAGCACAAGACTTATTGGGCGGTCAAGAGCTTTAACCTTGATGTAGATGAGTAAGGTTTGCATAGGAAGTTGGAATTACTAGAATTGGAGAAGATATGAAGAGAATCCTATGAGAAAGCCTAGATCTACAAGGAAGAGACAAAGACATGGCACGACAAGATGATCAATAGGAAGAATGTTGATGTGGGTCAAAAGGTCCTCCTATTTCAATCCTGTCTTTGCCTAATTCTCGGGAAACTAAGGTAGCAATGGAGTGGCCCTTTTGAAGTGGTAATGGTATTCCTGTATTGTGCGGTGAAAAATTATGGATCAAGCTACATCCAAAACCTTCAAGGTCAACGGATGACGTTTGAAACCTTACCACGAGAGCTTTGTGCCAGAAAAAGCGAGGATGATGACCTTCTTGATCCAATAAGAGAGTAAGCCAATGGAGGAGGTAAGTGTGTCGACGACGTTATCAAAACTTAGTTTTGATCATCCGGATCATTATTCATGACTTTCCGTCGATGTTGTCTCAATTTGAGTTTTTGTCGCTATTTTTCATTATTTCATCTTGTTATTTTCACGGTTGTGTTTTTCCATGATTTGTAGCAAAGATAATTGAATTGCACTACATGGATGAAGGAAAGAAGGCTTGAAGAAAGGGAGAAAAGCTTGGAGAGTCGATATTTGAAAAAATTTCTAAGTATTGGGAAGCTCTGTTGGTTATGACAATAGCATCGTGAGTCGCAACAATAGCATCGCGAGTTCAAGCTATTCTTTAAAATGGTTAATCTTAACCAGAAGGATTGGAATTCTTTAAGCTTCTCAGTCCAAGCTATTCAAAACTCGCGACAATAGCATTGCGAGTCGCGACCAAAATAAGAAAGTTTCTAAAAAATTAGGCTCCCAAACCTTCTTATTCACGAGTCGAGAAGAGAATGTCGTGAGTAACAATAGTTCCTCAAAATTCGCGACCATTATGTCGTGAGTAACAATGTTATGGTTGACCTTGGAGACTATTTGAATCCTTTGTCACGAGTCACAAATTCTTTTCACAGGGTTTTTAAGATGGGCTGAACCCGCCATTTTTCTCAACCCTTTTTCACTTCTTCCGGCGTCCTCCATCTTGAGCCGCTACTCCACCGACATTCCGACCACAAAGCTGCCTATTTCTAACCGAAAATCACCACCTTTTCGTCCCCACTCCATCTCCACATCACATTAACCCCTGAATTGACCCAAACATCCCAATAAATCCGAAACCCTAGATTTTAGGAAATTTTGAATTCCTCTTCATTGAGGCTAGGACTACTTGCGGGATTACTTCTCTCACCTTCCTACACTTCTTGGTACAATTCCTAACTTTTACATGTTTGAATTGTGATTTTTGTGTATTGCTAAAGTTGGTTAAATTGTGAAATTTGTGGATATTGTGTGTTGTTGTTCTTGATTAGTTTATGGATTTGGATTGTTGAGATTATGTTTACACCTTGATATTGGTATGAGAATGAAAGAAATTGCTTATATTGGTATAATTTTGGCCACTAACATAGTAATGATTGAATTTGCTAAGTATGGATATATGCTAAGTATTGTGTTTTTGCTTGTACCATGTTTTAGGCATCACATAAGTAACTTTTGGCTGTGATGTGATCTCAAATTGTTGGTGATTGAAAATATTTGGCCAAACTTGGAAAGATAGGACATAAATATGTTGGGGAATTTATCTAGCAATAATCTATGATTGGGTTTTACATGTATTGCCATATGAACATTCTTGCATAATTATAGTTAATTTTGGATTGATTGTAGTGTGTCGACTACATCATCGTGACTGTGATTGCTAAATTCCATAATGATGCTTGGATGTTTGTCACTATAAGTTGCATACATTCGTGATACAATTTCATAGTGATAATTACATTATTTTACCCTTTATATCCTTGTGCGTTTGACATTGTTTTTCATGGTGATAGCAATGGCTCCAAAGAGATAGAGGGTTGCTCGAGGTCTAGGTCTTTCCGTTCCACCTCCACCTCCACCTCTTCCACCAGCACCGAAACCCATCCCGATGCCACCTCCGAAAAGGTTCATGGGTTTGAGCCGGATCACCGATGCCTATGTGGGGTGGGGAGGGTGGGATCACTTAGCCACATGGAAGATTCAAGAGACTAGCTTCATTGACAAGGGAGCATTGGAGGCTCTCGGGCTGAAGGATCTGGTTCACTGCCCCCTCACCAAAGGAGGATTGGCTGGGTTAATGGGCAAGAGTGCCCCCACCTACCAATGATACATTTTAGAGTTTTTGTTCACTGTTCGCATCTACCACTCGAGGAACTAAGACTCAAGTGAGCCATTCATCCGATTCCACCTCGATGACACCTCTCGTGATATGACTATGTCAGAGATTGAGGCAGTATTCGATTGGGAGACAACAAAGATTAGGGAGAGATTTGATCCGGCGGCCTCGAGGTGCAACATCTAGGAGGATGTCCAGTTTTGGTAAAACATCACGAGGAAAGTTAGGGATACTAGAGACAAGAGTAACATCATCA
>JAULKK010000013.1:8494459-8508142 GCA_032355705.1 Rubia peregrina | reverse complement strand
CTCCTGCTTCCACCCTCCCCGTACTGCTCATTCCATTTCCTCAACTCATTCATGCTCGTCGCATCATATGCTACTGAAGGGCCAACCTGACAACCAATTGGAGCCACTGTCAGTCAACCAACCAAAATAGCTTCAAGCGGCCCAATTTAAACTAGTTTGGGTACCAAATGCCTCCGATGGATTCAAAGTGATATTTTAACAGCAAACGGATGTAGAACCGCAATATAAACTGCTTAGCCCCATGTTGAGATAATGCTTCTTAGCCACCTAATCTCTTTCCAAATTATGGGTCTACTGGTAGGAGTTGGGAGGCATATAAATTTAATGGATTTAGACAACAGAGTCTCCATACAATGAATGTAGAAAAACCAAACTCAGCCCTTGGATTCTTAACATGAAAAGAAGGGGTAAAACAAAAGGTAGGACTATGTGAAGTAGATTTTGATATCAGTTCATTAACATTATGGTTCCTTATCTTGTCGTGGGTTGTCGATTATACCTTATGCTTAGACATTTAAGTATGCATGTAAAATTTGCAGAACTCATTAGATTTTTAGAACAAAGTCTAGATAAATTTAGAAGATCTCACTTTTGACTTTGACTGAATAAAGTCTTCAAGAGTCAGTGGTCTTAATGCGGAGCTAACTCCATCTTTCACATCCTACATACAAATGTGTAGAACGGCCAAGTATTTCAATTAGAAAAACAATAAAAGTAAGATACACGCACACATTTGAAAACTGAGCTAATTGCTGAAATGGCATCCCAAAGATAATCTCTGTTGCAAAAGAAAAATACTTCCTCTGTCCCATTTCAAACTGTACACTTTGTCTTCAGCAGTTAATTCAAAACATGTTTGATCCTTAATATCTTTCGCTAAGGATAATTAAAACTTGTGAGAAGTTGATATTTTGAAAATATACTATGCGATAACAAATCAAACAATGCATAACTCAATATTATTTATGCTCATAAACTAATTCAGTTTTATGGTCAAAAAGTTAAGAAGTTTTAACTAAAAAGCAGTTAAATTGCAGGTTGAAATGGGACAGAGAAAGTACCAATTATGAGGAAAGAGAGTACATATTTGAAAACTGAGCTTAACTGCTGAAACATAGAAAAGGGTGCAAAACGCTTGCAATATTATATCTGTTCTGCTTCTATTTAAGTCTTCAACTAGAGGCTAACATAAAATGGTTCAAGAAGTACATTTGATTTGTGTAATGTAATAATGTCTCAATGAAAATGTACAGAACAGCAACATCCAAAGTAAAGAGAAAAAAGTTACCACTGTCTCTCCCTCCAGAAGTTCCTGTACAGGTCTATATGCCGCAGCAACACAAAGATTCTGCAAAATTATCATCAAATATAATCAAAACCGCAAAAGGAAAACATCTCCATTCAGGCAAACTGTGTCAATCCGCACATTACCTTCAAATCACTCCCAGAATAACCTTCAGTTGCATTTGCTAGATGTTCAAACATGAAATCAGTTTCAAGATTTTCCTGAGATAGAATTATCTTAAGTATCTTCATTCGGTTTCCAGCATCTGGTAGGTCCACATATATCCTACACAGCAATCAAAAACTAATTATCAGTTATAGAGAACTAGTATTCACATATCACAATTCGATATTATGTAGATGTCGCAACATCATGATCAACAGGATAACCATTTTACAGAACCTCACCTCCTAGGCAAACGGCGGATAACTGCATCATCAAGATCAAATGGTCGATTTGTAGCACCAAGAATGAGAATTCTTTGGTTTTCTTTTGACCTCAATCCATCCCAGGCTGCCATGAACTCATTTCGCATTCTTCTAGTAGCCTCGTGTTCAAAGGCACCCCCACGAGCACCAAGCAAGCTATCAACCTGCTTGTCCAAGGATGAATGGAATCAGAATCATTCAGAAGTCTATCAAAATATATAACCAACAAAATATTTGGACAGCAATGGGTATCTTACCTCATCAACAAAGATTATTACAGGGGCCAGTTTACTAGCGAAGGAAAATAGAGCCTTTGTGAGCTTTTCAGCATCTCCAAACCACTGCATAAGAAAACATCAGAATGGTAAACTAGAAGTGTCAGGACATACAAGAAGAGAACCATATGAGTTTGACAAGAAACTTGCTTTAGTTAAACTAGAAAGTTTACATCTAGTACTTTTTTCCAACTATAAGAAATTACATATAAGTTAACCACAACTAGCCCTGGGCTGCTTTGTGAATAAAAGGAAAATGATAAAGGAGAAGATTGTTGCTACTGCCTAAAATGAAACCCACCACATCGCAATAAACTTGTATGCCTTGTGAGAGTTGCATCATAATTATTCCAATTGTTAAACTTCCACCTTTAGTTTACCTTATGGTTTTTTAATACATGCACCAATATTCAAGTATCAATGATACTATGTGTTTTGATTGAACACAATAGAGAAATATGATCCGAATATATCCGAGCCCACATTGTAAACTAAAGTTTAGCTGTTGTAATTTTTACATAACTTATCAAGCCTAATTCCATCAAAACGTTAAACTGCCTATAAGAGGCTAAGAAATTATTCATTTGCTTGCTCTTAAGTCTTAACCTCATAGTGCTGCCTGCCTATAAGCAGCCAATTCCAAAAAAAAATTATGATTTATTAGGAAATCTATCACAATGGTCAATTATAACTATCCAAGCAGCTATTATGATAAAGCACAACAAAGTGAACCTTGTACTAGAATGCACAATTTAGAATGACAACTTACGGTGTGTTTGGCAGGGCTTATAAGTGTTTTGCTTATAACTAAGCACCACTTTTAGTGTTTGGTAAACTCCTAAAAAAATGCTTATTTTAAAGCAGAAACTATTTTTGGGGGAAAAGCAGAAGCGGGTCCCCTGCTTTTAAAATAAGTCAGTTTTGCTTATAAGCACAGCTCCACCAAACACACCCTAAGAAAACTCAATAAAACAGTCAAAGGCAAATATAAACACTAATATCCACAAGGTGAAACAATAAATAAATGTTCAAATTACCTTGGATGTTAGTGTAGAACCAGTAATGCTGATAAAATTAGCTCCAGCTTCGGTGGCTAGGGCTTTAGCAAGGAGAGTTTTCCCAGTACCAGGGGGGCCAAATAAGAGTATTCCTTTGCAAGGCTGAAAAAAGTCAGAGAAAATTAGATTCTATCATAAAGCTAAAGCGTAGTGCAGGACATTAAATATTCTGAGTTTACTTCTTATGCATCATAGTCTTGGGTCTGATGCTTAAAGGTTTTGAATGAGGACAGAGATCTCTGTTTTCTTTTCTTCTTCTTTTTTCTTAGCAGTTTCTCCAATACTATCCAAATATAAAAATTTAACTAGAAACCAGTTCGCCTGCTATCAGGATTGTTCAGCAAAAATAACAGAGAAATGTGCATAATTGCAAAGGTTAAATTACCCGCAACAAATTTCCATGAGAGAAAAGCTCGGGTCTGCGCATTGGAAGAATTACGAGTTCATTTAGTGCTTTCTTCACATCATCAAGGGCACCAATGTCATCAAATTTGACACCAATTTCTCCCGGAGGAACGACAGCTGAAACGAAATTGCTCTCATACTCATCCTTAGCTAAATTCTGCATATATATTTTGAATCAGAAAAAAAAGGTCCAAGAAAACATTCAACCAGCTATGTCAAGATGCAATACCTTAATACTTTGTGATGGCTTCTTGGACACTGCTTCCTGTGACTTTAGCCTTGATATTGCAATTTCAAGGCTTTAAAAAGATAAAAGATAAAATTACACCCAGTCTTGTAAATTGAAAACGAAGTCAAATCAGCAGATAAATCATGCAATTTACCTCTCCCGAGGAATATACAGTCGGTTCCCCTTAATGCATGGAAGTGAGCAAGATGCCAAGTAATGATTCTTTGCCCAACCAACAACGTTCTCAGCTTCTGTAACCACAAATAGTTGATAAACTTGACAAATTTGAACAGATAGCTTTACAAGTTAAAAAAAAATTGGAACTTCAGTTTTATGGACAATATTGAGTAAATACCATGGAACTAGAATATACTCCCTCCGTCCCATAAATATTGTTATATTCACCTTAACATCTACTCTCTCCGTCCCACTCTAAATTGCTTATTTACTTTTTGAGAGTCAAACTTTGTCAACTTTGACCCTAAATATAAAATCAATATATAAATAATAAAAATATCATGTGATATATTTTTAGATTTATCTTAAAATCTACTTTCTAAATATCAATTTTATGCGGCATTATTATAGGTAAATAGAGATATTTACGGTCAAACATGCTCATTGAAGACCGTGAAAAAGTAAATAAGCAATTTAGAGTGGGATGGAGGGGGTATTTTATAAAATGTCAATTTTTATGCGAAATTTAGAAATATTGATGGTCAAACATGATCAATGAAGATCGTGAAAAAGTAAAAAGGCCAATGTTTATGGGATGGAGGGAGTAGTTAACATCACTGCCCATATTCTGTACAACACCAGAAAGAGAGGACGGGAGTGGACTAGCTAGCAAATCAGAGTACACAATAGGCCAAATCAATAAAATCAAGTCTGTTTACTTTGTGGTGGTGTTTGAATGTCTACGAGATCATTTGAAAGCCTTCCAATTTTCAGGCGTTTTCTTTTTTATCACATAATACCTAAATGTTCTCTTTAAGAAAGCATGCAGCTTACAATGGCTTAAAAATACCTTAAAGGCAAAACAGAAAGCACAATCCATCTCTTGTTCTTAAGAATTACTCTGAGTAAACCCATCAGTCTCACTCTAAGCCACCCCATATTTAAAGAAATTGGCATCAGCACAAGGCAGTCCTGATAAATCAGTTTATACGTGTAGTTAAACTAACATGTGCATCGATGTGTAGTGAAACTGTGTATTTAAATGTATAAAGCATCATCAATCACATGAGAGAAAAAGAAGTTATTAACGCTTCTAGTCAGACAGCTTTTATAACATAACCACCCACAGATGGATATAAAGCATCCATTAGGACTTGGAAGTAGAAGTTAAAACAATCATCCTGATATGCTTGCTTGGTATCATAAGTATGCCTACCAGTAGCTCCTACCACTCTTGTGGTTGACATTCCGAGCATATAAAATATCCATATGAAACAAACAGAGGAAACAAAAAGGCGAAGGAAATCCACAATCCTGATCCGATGTACAGGGAACCGAGGGCAGAACTCATTATCTTAATTTATGCTTCCTTGGCTCTTTTTGAAGAATCCAACTTAATTTAAACACGCTTATCAAGGAAGTAACACGAAGCACTTAACTTATTACATTTACATATAGCCATAAAAAATAACAAAATTGAAAGGGTTGTGTTGTGATTGGAGTGCATAAAAGTGTGATATGTACTACTCTTTGATCCAGAATTAGAGCCAACTTTCAAAATGATTTCTTGTCCAAAAATAACAGTCCACTTTTAAGTGATTACAATTGAAATGTCTGTCATGTTCTTATTTAAAATGTTCTCAAAAAGGATGATAAATATGCATCTAGAACTAGATTACAGGCACAAGGGAGAAATATTGACAGAAAATTAGTTGTAGCTCGTTTTAGTAAAAAATTATTTCTCAAAATTTATGAGACGGGGAATTAGGGTTTAGGAGTATCTCAATTGTTGTACTTTTATTTGAGAACAAGAATTACCAGCAACTAGGACAATTCAGAAAAGAATGGAAAGAGTACTTAAAAAAAAACTTTGGTAATGAACAAGAACAAGTCAACTATTGAGTAATGCAGAAAGAAAGCGCCTTCTATCAAATAAACTAAGTTTAACATTAACCAACTTACTCCGCTTGGTCAATACTAAACCATCAGTGTTTAACCGTAGAATGTCCATGCATGCTAGCTCATTTTCATCTAGAACCTGAAAGTAGATATTTCCATAATGTAATCCAATAATTTTTTAAAAATTTAAAAAAAAATAATGACTCATTGGAATGCATGTACTTCAAAAATTCATGCAGTTGATTCAAATTAAAATATAACCAAACAAGCATCAAATACAGTAATTAATCGCCAATGTCAATCCATATATCTTACCTTGTGCAGTTCATTTAAGTTGCTTCGTGATATCACAATTCTCCTGTCTTCTTCAACTTGTTTATTGAATGTTCTAAGAATCTCTTCCTCCTGCAAGAAACAAAAGTGTGTTGAAGTGAGTATTATGCTATGATAAGTTGTTTACGTATACAGCATTTTCCAAAGTCTTCAGCTGCTTTGTACTCATCATGGCTGCAGCAGCAGAATAATAACCATAATAATGAGAGCAGGTACAAGATTGTGTCACTTGCCCTTCAAGTTCATACCCTTTAGATTCCTACATTTGCATTACACTACCAGTAAAGTCACATACTAGTATGTGCTAACATCCTTCTTATGCCTAAAATCTTGAACCTAAGTGGTTCATCCTTGGATGTGCTTATAAACCTCAGCAGAGCTGAGGACCTGAAGTTTACTCCCAACATAAGAAGAATGTTAAAGTCACATTGTTTTGACATGTTACAGTTTTAACCACAGGCACATAGATTCAGTGTGCTCGCTCCTCCAGCTAGTAAGTATAACATGCAAGTCGTCAACCCCTGCCAGCAGTCTGCAGGTAGGTTCAGACATGGGTATTACACACCCCACGAAATTGGTCGTGTCAAATAACACAGCCTATTTACTACACAGGTAAATCCAAATGAAATAAAAATACCTACTCCCTTTGTTCCTGATTAATTGCTGTTCTATGAGTAACCTTGTTTATGACTAAGTGTCATTTATGACAAAAAAAAGACACATTTTTCCCAATTCACCTGTCGGTATCACTGGTGTGATGCAGGCATCATATTCTTCTACTACATTCGACTTTTACCTTTAGCCTCTGTCTGGATTCCAGGTACAGGAGAATGGAGATGGAATTGAGACTGCTCACTATAAAAATTTCTATTACGAGCAGCTTCAATTCCATTTCCATACTTCAGTTTCCAAACAAACGGACACTAAGAACACTTCTCTCGATCCCGTACGAAGTTCTATAAATTCCAATAATAGAGTTAAGGAACATAATTAATGGGAGTCGATTCGGTTTTTTAGACCTACACAAATATTGGTCTAAACAACACCTGACAAGTAATTCTTGATCTGTGTGAACTCTCAACAGTTCCTTCACCTTGCATACATTTGTTTATCTATAGCTGATTGGTACCATAGCGATGGGTGACAATCAATTCATTTTTTTTAGTATACTTTCACTATTTGAAGTCATTCAATGTCTGTAATATGTATACTTATACTGTCTCCATATATAAACAAAAGAAGCCCATGAAATTTTTAGTTTGTCTCAAGGTAAATTTTTTAATGTAAGCTGGATATAAGCAACCTAGTTTTGGCCATAGTAAGCACATGTTTCAGTAAACACACAAAGTTTACAGCTTTGACTTCTCAAAAGGCACCAATCAAAATTTTAGTTCGGTTCCATTAAGAAACATGGAGATCGAAGTTTGGCAATGATGCTAAACAGAGAGAGGTAGAGTTTAAAGATTTGGGAACTTCAATTCATGACTAGTAATCTGATAAATAAAAAAGAGCAGTAGTCACTTCAGAATTCAATTCAATCATTAATGGAGGTTTTATATAGTTTTCTTGCACTGTTTCTTAATGAGCAAGCAATTTTTTTTAGCCACACGGAATTGGATAACAGATATTGTAAAAGAAAAAAAAGAGGCTGCAACAATGCAGGATAGGAGTAACCTGGCGCCTGTTCTAGAAAAAAGAATCACTCTCAAAGGCTCCTTATGTAGGTTGCATTTCGACAAACACATTCCTAGGTTTTAAAAGCCTTAACAATTTCGAACTGTTCCATTGTAATGATATGCATAAAGCAAGAAGTTGTACCCAATAAACATATTAAACATAGAGCACAGAACTGCACAATCATCAACTTATATCACAAGACAATAAAGTGAACATAAATTTGAATCATTATGAATATACGTGATATTCACTGCATCATTGTAGTGACAATGCAGTAGTCAAGCAAACCATACCTTTGGGGGATAGATACACATAACATTGCTGAAAAGTTTATATATTTCATCATCCACTGAACGTTTTCTTTCTTTCAATCCCTCCGTAAGTGTCTTCAAAGACAGAGGCTGCCAAAAAAGAAAATACGAATCCTTAATTAATGCAAATGAACAGACCTTTAAAGGCCATGTGCGACCTCAAACAGCATTAGAGAAATGGCAGCAAATGTCAAATGTACAATACTACCTCCAGTTCAATATATTAGGCGTTTTACCAACTCTCACTTATTATGGAAATTCAAAAATTGTCCCCAAACTCTCGATTAATATGGGTAGTTCAATGACGTTGGCTTTTGCATTGATGGGTCTTCTTGGTTATCTACTATGCAAATTACATTTTCATAGACTTATAGTGTATAAGAAACTCAAGGGAAAGATAATCAGTTCATTAATATTGGTTGGAATATGTAAAACATCTATGATTTGCACACTATGCTAAATAGAATAGCCCTACCTAACTTTGGCTTTTCTAAACTTTGGGATGCAAGTATGCAAATCATAATACAAATAGGTGCACAAATTCAAGAGCAGTTGAACAGCATTAACTAAGGTGCTAAAAGAAGGATAATGATTAACACAATCTGAGACTGAAAGCCAAAATGTTCTGCAATAAGCATTTGTCATACTCCCTCCATCCCAAGATTATTGACCTACTTACTTTTTCAAAGTCTAATTTGGTAAACTTTGACCTTAAATATAAATTAATATGTGTAATTAAAATATCATGAGAGATATTATTAGATTCATCTTAACATCTATTTTCTAAGCATCATTTTTTGTGCGGAAATGTTATGTGTAGTTACAGATATTGACGGTCAAACATGATCATTGAAGACCGTGAAAAAGTAATTGTGCCAATAATTATGGGACGGAGGGAGTAGTAGAATTCATCAGTTAAGAGTAATCTAGTTAATATCAAATAACAATTGAGGGCAGAATGGACAAATTACCCTTGCTTAATTGTATAACAAGGGACCAATTGGAACTGACTACAATTTTCAATAAGCTGTACACATCGGCTGGTATGAAGGTATGAAGCGTGTACAGATGAAAGTTCGAGCTCCTCTTAGTGTCTTATTTTCCAATTGAGTAGAATAATACCTAAATCATCCACTTCTTTCTGAGGAGTCTGAGATGCTAAGGAGATGTGTTTGACTCTAGCTAATTATTTGAAGAGGAGAATAAATGAGGGTTGAAAAAGACTAAGTGGAGCAACTCCTTAGCTTTTCATGAAAAGGATAGCTATCCATATATATGAAGCATGACTTTGTTCAAGAAATGAGGATTTCCTACTTCAGAATCAGTATAGTTCCAAAGATCAACGATAGGTTTTACTAACAAGTGTGTTCTTACATTTTAAAGAATCTCTCAACCTTCGTTAGTCAAATGTAAATGCATTTCAAACCATTGTCACATGCTGGGTCACCCAATCATATAGTTCAACTAGTGCAAAAGTAGGGAATAAAAAGGAAACAGAAATGTGAGGAAAGAAAATGTACAGACAGTAGAAATGAATAGGAAAAGAGCAGCCCCAGGTCAGCTATAAAATGTTACATAAAAATTCTGGAAGATAAAGAGACAAACAAAAGGTAGTGGAATACCAGTTTAGCCAGGCGGCCCAAATTCGGAAGTATCATTGTCTGTCAACAAAAAAGTAATGAAGTCAAAACAACCCAATCAACAAGCAATCAAAACAATATATTAATTACATTAACTTACAAATTTCTCTTTTTCTTTTGATCCAGCTTCGACTTTATTTTGACCGCAGATCAGGACGACAGGTCCTGCCAATTGATCAAACATTTCTCTCAACTTTTGGACAAAGACTTTGCGATTTGACTTGGAAACAGCTCTTGATAGCCACAGTGATGAATCTGGAAAATAGACAATAAGTGGTTGCTGTGAACGCAACACCTGCAAATATTGAAAAACTAGGTCTTAAAAGGCAGCTCAAGTTTTTCTTCCAAAACACTGCAAGATAGATGATAACATATGGGACCTCATTAAGGGCCTGAATGACGATGTAACAGTCTTCAGACTGAGCATCTAAATCAAGCTCAACATCCTTCACTGCAAATAAAGAGCGGCTGTAAGTTTAGATCCCTAGCAAGATGAACTGACTTGGTAAAGAGAGTTAAAGCGGCATCTATTGGTTTGAGAGGAGTCTGAGCACCATAATATGGTTAAATTATATAATAAAAACAGAAGTAGCACAGATGCAAATTAAAAGTTTGAGATCATTTTTTTATCCTTCAAAATGTATACTTTTAATCCAAGAAACAGGATCTAAAAGTGAGACTTTAGCCTCTAAAACAAGACAGTATTCGGACAGGTAAGACTCATCTTTAGAAGATAACAGTCTTGTTGTATAGAGAACAAGTAATATAACTAAATTACCAGTTGAGAAATGAACTTTACGTCATTTGCATAAACTCTTTTCACGTGATTGAATTCCAGAATGTGTCCTTTTAAGTAAATTCATGGGATAATGCAGTTAAAATCTTTACAGCACACTAGTAGAAGTATGCAACGGCCAAAATTCATCCTAAGCCATCCAGGTGCAAAGAGAATTGAAGAGCAGGAACAACATAAGCAACTGGAACAAGTCATCATTTTCACAGATAGGATATGGAAGCATAAATCACCGTTATTTAAGAGAAGCAACTCAAATGAACATTACTCTCAAGAACTCCCCATCATCACTTCCATTAAACCTAAACCTTCATTTTCTATTTCCACTACAGGAAACACAAAACGAGCAAAAATATTATTTTAAGTAGTTAATTGAGTCTAAAAGGGAGCCCAGACAGCTAAGCATGGAAAAAGGTAATCTATAAGTAAGATTGCCAAACTAGGTATGCAGGAAATCAGAAGAGCGGCCATGAATAAGAACCAAAACACATAGAGATAGCATTAAGAATGTTCTGGTAAGTACTACACTCCTCAGATAACATACTCTTGATCCAATGAAGTGATGGTTCTGTAGCTACTGAAGAAGTTTTTTCCTCTTTTACTCCTTCTGTGTTGTTCTCACTAGCATCCAAAACAACTGCAACATGATCCCCTTTAACCTCATACACCTCCCCTCGTTGTCCACTGGAAAGGGGCCTGCAAGGACATCCAATTTAAAGTATAAGCTCATTGACCCCAAATCAATAGAGACAATAAGCTCATTGACCCCCAATGAAAAAATAAAAAGGAAATTATAGAGCAATATACAAGTTTCAACTCCGAAAATATATCAGTATACATCTGAAAATCATAATTGAATCACGGTGGAGTTCTCATTCACGCATGCAAAGCAAACCATCACAGAAAATAACAGAACACAAAATCATTAGGGTGCCACCGTCTTATCTTGGATGGACCTCTCTGCAGCATGTACAGACCCTAGAAGTCTAACAGAAATAAACATGCATAAAACAATCAACTCCATGCAATTTAGTCAATGGAAGCTGTAACCAAGGTTTCTTTTGATATTCATGTCATCGAGGTAGGGATGACAATACATTACTCATTTTAACAAGATAAGATTATACACCACTCTAAGGTAAATTCGCCAAGGACAATACGTTCCCAATAACAACATGGAGGAGAATGCGTGTACAGAAAATGAGAGACAACTTATCTAATTTGCGTTTGTACAAAATGGAGGCAACTTAAACAAAACACACACATGTCCACCCACAAACAGAGAAAACCTGCTGCAATTCATCCTAGGGTTAGACAGCCAACATAGACTAAGAAATAGTACTCTCTCTGTCCCAGCTTAAGCTACACACTTACTATTTGGCAGTCAACACTCTCAAACTTTGACCAAATATTTGAATAGACATATAAACAATAATATTATCGCATGTGATATTGTTGGATTCATCGTAATAAGTAGTTTCTAAATATCAACTTTTTATTTGCTGATATTATACGTAGTTAAACATATTAACGGTCAAACATGTTTCTTGAAGACTGTGAAAAAGATTTTGTGCAGCTTAAGTTGGGACGGAGGGAGTATATATTTCAAGGTTTGCAAATAAATGAGAGATTAAGCCAATTCCAATTGATAATTTCATTTCCAGGGAGTCTAGGGTTCCTTAAAAAATTCAAAAAAAATCACCAATAGAAAAGCCATGCGGCTCCACCAAAGTCCAGCTATAGAGCACAATTCAAAAATTATTTGGATATCAACACAAATTCCTTAGACGGCACAATCATGTTTCTCCAAAAACCATATCACAAGTACAATCCTATGGAAACAAGAAAATGAGGGTATTTGCATTAAATTGAGAGCCTTTTTGGTGAAATGGAGCTCCAACATAAACAACAGAAATGATACTGTGCCATGATAGCATCAACATCATAGGTACTCAGAACACAATGAAATGTTGAATACCTTCAGGCGAGCGTAAAATGTTTATTTTGTTCTTTAGTTTCATGAATTTTGATAAGATATTTCACATTAATCCTTGCCCCAGTGCTGGTACTTTATTTTCGGTTCACCACTTCTCATATGGATGATCTACCAGCATCCTGGGCTAGCAATTATCAAAGCCTAAACTCTTTTAATGGCAAAGAGAACCTGAGTGCAGGGAAGCTATTTGGTCAAACCTTGATCACGTTACACTGCTTGCAGAGAAGAGATACATTAACCAGATTTTTGGGGGGAAATAGCATCTCATTACCCAGTATTGTCGTGTGTAAATAAGATTAATGGAATCTACTTATTTCTCATAAAAAATACCTAGTATTGTCCTGACCAGACCCCACCCCCCAACCCCTCCCCCAAATCACTCCCAACGTCTACTTCAATCAGCGGGATTGAACCTTTTTTTTAAATAGTTGCATGTACAATTACTAAAAATCTTTTATTTAGTAGACAAGCTCAGCCACTAAGAAAACAGAATCTACTTTTTGCAATCAAGAATTAGAAAAGAAAGCATCAATAAATACCAGTACAAAAGACCAAGAAGTTCATTATAAGGAGATGAGGTATTCAGTTTCAAGTCATCAAATATTTAGGCGTACATGTTTCTTGTTACGGTTTGCTTCATATACTATTTTAATACTCCCTCCTTTCCACAAAAGAGTCCACTTTCTACTGTATATCAGTATCAGAAAGTGGACTCTGGAGACAGGAGTTGTAATAAGTTCCCGGCTAAAAATCATATCTTCAGGGTGCTCTACGACCAACAGCTCTCAAGTCTTTGTCCTTAAATTTGATGTTAACAAGGCCAAAATGAATTTTCTGTTAGATGAGCATTCCATCATGCCTTTGGTCAGAGAAGGAGTAGAGACCACAGACCAGACCTTTTCAAAAGTTGGGTAAAGTTTTCTAGAGCTCCATAACAGGATTAGTGATCCAATTGTTGGCATTCCCCGCACTTGTTAATGTCATTGTCCCCATCCAAATAGTTATCCTTAACACAAGCAACGAATTGAGACAATGAAAGAAAGGAGGACCATATTCACAAAATACCAAAAGTAGACTGCTACACATTCCTAGAACTTATCAGGACAACTTACCAACCCACCTTCCACGAATAACAGTATAAGCTTTTGTTGGACCATCAGATGTTGGTATCTTCCCC
>JAULKK010000013.1:8479226-8493243 GCA_032355705.1 Rubia peregrina | reverse complement strand
CCAAAACAGAAAAGGTAATAACCTTTTATCTTCTCCAAGGCAGACAGAAGATCCAATGTATTTCACTCGATCCCCTGACAACAAGCAATCGTGCAGTTATTTTCTTCTTTCATATAATCATCAGAGAGCACAAAACATATTAATTCATTACTGAAAGATAACAGAGTCAATTGACAATTAAACAAGAGATTGAAATTTCAGTTGCCAAACTTCCAATGAGTACCAGTTCATCTGCATCCAACTGCCTAAATAAACATTAAACATCTAACACAGCAGCACACAGAAGAGACATATCCTTCTCCAATGCTGAATGCTCTACCAAATTCTTAGTGGCTGCTGCAAAATTTAACCATCAATTTACCCAATCTAGCTCCATCTAACTGACTACAAGTCTACAATAATCCTACTTAGCCAGCTAGTGTAAATAATTATTAATGCAAGAAATTAGCAAACTGCATAGAAGATGCTCACTGACTGATTGTGAATCATGTATCGTATTCCGACTAAATCTTGAGAAAGAGATCATTCAACTGTATAAAAGCTACTCTGTGACAAATCAGAGTACTTAAAGCAGGTATACACTACATTCAATATTTGCAAAATTATGATTCATCTCACAGAACTATCTTTCAAATGGTGGGAATGTAACACTTTGAGGGTGATTTCACAAAAAGTAGGTTTTAATCACAATGACTATAATGTGAAAGACATGCTAAAAATGTTCCATTGAGTATCAAAAGATAAATTCCATAATTTGTCACACCAAATCTAAAATTAGATTGCAAATGTTCAATGAATATGCTGACCTAAAAAGCTGGAGACAAGACACAAAAACGCAAGCCATTACACTCCTAAAAGGAAAAGAATAACAAGAGCAAAAGATCAAATTTTTAATTTGCTCACATGTGAAACTTAGTCTTCATATACTAAGACAGTATTAGACAAAGAAAAGGTGTTCAAATCACAGACAGCAGTCTTCCCAGCGTATAGAGTTCTAACGGTGGCTTAAAAAAAACATGATATCATCCGGTAAAGTAATACCTCTTACACAACTACACATATTAGATCTAATCCAAGATTCCAAGCCATAACAATGTTTCTACAAAAAATTGTTCTATAACACAATATATTCATTTAAAAGAATTTTAATCTTGTAATGCAACTCATGGACTCGAAACAGTAAAAATACGTGGGACAAGTGTGCCTTCTTGTGGCAAAATCAACTAAGCAATAGCTAACACCATAAAGCAAATCACATGCAAGAAACCTTGCAGCATAAATTTACCTTTCTTTAAAGGCTGCTTGCCACTATCAGCAGCCTCATTGACCTTTGATTGTGAAGATTCAGTGGCACTATCAGATTCTCCAGAAACTTTCTGCACATCCATTTCAAAAATCCAAGTATGAGTCTAAAATCTTTACAAAAATCATTTTATGCCAAAAAGTTGTTCATCAGAATTCTTAAGTTTGAGTGATTAAAATCTAAGATGAGATTATTTTTTGAGCTACCCTTCGACCTCCATCTTCGCATATTTTTAAACCTAAATTTGACACACACAAAACCCCCTCCACTATCCTCATTATATCGATCACGGATCATATTAGTTTTTGGAAAATCAACAAAACCAACATTTCTAAGTATTGATTTAAAGACTAGGGAAAG
Organism: Rubia peregrina; assembly: GCA_032355705.1. Lineage (NCBI taxonomy): Eukaryota > Viridiplantae > Streptophyta > Magnoliopsida > Gentianales > Rubiaceae > Rubia > Rubia peregrina. Next base: position 8,491,580 of record JAULKK010000013.1, on the reverse strand, counting down.
ATATAGTTTTTAGACTGTGCCTGCTCGAACTCTTCTAGATGGTATGGAATAAGCTTCTTTAAGGCTTCAGCAGAAGCATGGACATCAATTTCCTCATCATCACTGGTTTCGGCTTTTGCCTCACCACTTGCCCATTCTTCTTCATTACCTGCATCATTTTCATTGTCTACTTCTGACTCAGAAGTACACTCTTCCCCTGATTCTGCATTCTCATCATCTGACTCTGTTTCAGAAGAGCAATCCTCACTGAAATCCTGCATAAAGTAGCGCATGTTATCAAATACAATAACTGTGAAAAGCGGCTACATCAAGGAGAAGTGAAGTTCAATCTCTACTCACTGTTAATTACTACATCTCATGTTGTACGTTATTGTTTAGGACTTTCTAGAGTCATCTACATCTTATCCCGTTAAACTCAAATACATTAACAAGACGAGTCTAATGAATTATAAAGGAGAATATGAAAATTTTCAGTGGCCCGCTTCTTCGAACCAGAACAGGGTACCACGCAACCGTGACACCTCCCCCAACTTTTCCAGCCATGCTAAGCAAACAAACACTGGGGATAGGTTTGAAAAATGAACTTTGTTTTCTCAATCAATAATTGGAAACTAACTGATCTACACTTTCTAAAATCAAGGAGCCACAAGCAGAACTAAACCTCTGTACCATGGTGTAGGGCCAGCTTCTTCGAACCTCAACAGGGTACCATGCAACCGTGACACCTTTCCCAACTTTTCCAGCCAGGCTAAGCAATCAAACACTGGGGATAGGTTTGAAAAATGAACTTTGTTTTCTCAATCAATAATTTGAAACTAACTGATCGACGCCTTCTAAAATCAAGGAGCCACAAGCAGAAATAAACCTCTGTACCATGGTGTAGGGTCAGCTATGCTATCATTCCATCAGATTCTGTAAACCACATCGTCTCAATCAGGTTTCGGATATGTAAGAAAAGGTGAATCAGCCATTAGGTTCACAACAAAGTTGCTTGTTAAATGGGAACTGAGGTGAAAAGGGTGAAATAGGATGGCCTCTCATGCAAGGATCGAGTCTATTTTAATAGCTTCATTTCTAACCCTACTTTTTACTTCTCCTACTAATATTAGAAAATGATTTTCTATTTACTAAACACCATACAGGTGCATCTAAAAAGCCTTCGTCATGGGCGCAGTTTCACATTTGGTGGAACCAAAGCTAAAACTGCACACACTGTTTAGTTCTTGTTCCAAAACCACCACCTTTTGGTTTCTCTTCCATTTCCAGCATCTGTTTCTTTTTATTTATATAGTTTCAGTATTGGCTTTCAGAATGGTTTCGCAGCTTTAGGTTCAATTGTATATTTGAATCATTTTTAGCTTAGTTCGATAACCTTTTAAAATATTTGAATTTACTGATAATTTTTCTTTTTAAAAAGGAGGTAAAATTTTATCTATTAGAACCCCACAATTTTTTCAAACATATTCAAGTACTCCCTCTATAGAGTTTAAAATACAAACATATTCAAGTACCTCTATCCCAGTAGTATTGCATCCAGTCTCCAAGAAACATTATTTAAAAATCAAAATCTTTAATCAGGTACAACTAAAAATTATGGGGGTGTTAGACAACCAACTTTTTGCTGGCTTTTTCATCGGCTTTTGGCTTTTCATCTGGGTCAAACAAGCCAAAAAAAAGTTTGACTTTTGGATAGCAGAGAAGCCAACTTTTCCGCCACAATGAAAAAGCTAAGTAGACCAGCTTATCAGTTTGGCTTTTGACTTCTGTTTTAATGATTGATATTTTTTACAAGCCACCAAATAAAAAAATCGGCAAATCAGCTGTCAAACCAGCAAACACTGATATAGAGCATAATTATGAAATTTATGCTAAGATAAATTAAACAAGAACCTAATGATAGTCTTAACTATATCAGTGTAACTTCGACTTGCTATGACTATATAATGGGATAGAGTATATAAATATACTACCTGTTATCAAATGCACATTATTATATATAAACAAAATAGCCGTTTAGAGCCGTCGATTTCCATTTCAGGTCCACAATTTCAAGTGCTGGACAATCAACTATGGTTCTAGTTTTGGTTCTATTTCAGAACCGAATATATGGTTCGTGCTTTGGAATTGGAACTGCCAGTACAGTTTTAGTTTGGTTCCAATCTCAGTGTCCATGTCTAACTCCTATGCCCATGTTCCAAGCATGTTGCTCTTGTTTTCTCATCTACTGAAGTAATTCTCACTTTATTTCTACTTCATTCATCACTCACTTAGTAATAAAGTGTATCCGCACAAATAGAAGCCCTCAACTGCTCAAGGGCAGATAGGAGAAATCTACTTCTTGCTTGCTCAGGAGAACAATTCATTTCGGTTCTGCATTCAGACCTCAACTCAGAGGACGAGATACACACTCATAAGTGCCAGATACACCGCCGTCCATAACCTTATTCGAAGGCCTCACTCCCCTACTCTATGGTAGAAGAGGATTCATAAGGGCCAGGTATCATTTCTCGATTGTAAATCTTTTAGAAGGCCTCTTTTGTTTGAAGTAGAAGCGGATTGGGTTGGGCATGAGAGCATGTTCTCCTACCCACCAGCAAAACTCTACTTTTAGTTTAATATTTGCATTTATCCCAAAGCATTATGAGGTCGTATTTGACCACCCACCCACTCTCTCGACGCATCTATTCTATTTAGGCCATGTTCTATAGAACTTATCTGATTTGATCTGATCAACTGATTTGATCTGATCAACTGATTTAAACTGAACTAAAAATAAGTGTATTGAATAGTAATAGCATGACTAAATAAAGCTAAATTTCACCAAATTAAATTTTCGCTGAACTGATTGGAACTGAACTAACTTGAACTGAACTGAAATGCAGATAAGCTACGGAGAATAGGGCCTTACTATTTTCAAAAAAAGAAGTGTATCCGCACAACAATCTCAACACTCTCATGTCGACTACTTTGTATTCAATTGCCCAAAATCTAAGTCAGAACGTATTGTAGTTTTAAGAGATCGTTCGCAATTCAATTTTCAACTTCAGCAGTTATTTCTTATACGGCTTCACAATTAAGGTGACTGAACTTTCCTCCTATGGCGTATGATCTATCCTAAATATATTTCACCACCCCCAAAAACTAGAAGCCAAGCTCCTCAGGGACTTGAAATCACAAAGGAATGTTTCATGAGAAAAATATTCAACTGTCATTTCTCCCTCTAAATGCTTCATACCATGAGCAGACATAGGATTTATTTTTCTCTTCTGAAGAAGTTAGATTCTGAACTATGGAATTCCCTGTTATGAGTAAATAAATGAGGGCATTCTGTTTTTCCCCAAGGACTTCAAATTTTTAGTGCTGTTGAGTAAATGTGTTAAAACTTAAAAGATTACAAAGTCAAGTCCCCAACTAATCTATACTGAGGCAGCTTAAACTAACCTCAGTCAAGAAAAACCTACTTCTAAAATTCTCTGAAGTTGAATGGAAAATATTTTTAAAAATGCAAGAAAAGTAAATCGTGGCTTACAAAAGGAGCTAGCACACTGCTATCAAGCAATAACAATGGAACATGAAGGCCTCGTGCCAAAGCTTTAACCATTCTTTCACGATATAGTTCAGTGCCTGTTACAAGAAAGCCAGCATTTTCAAATATAAGACATCAAAGCTCCAAATTATTCAAGTAGCAGTTTAAGCTAAATTAGAAAGAGCATGAGAATGAAAGACTGTACTAACCTGGATTGCTCTGAAGAAGAATTCTCCCACTTGAAGAAGTTAAACGACTGCCCAAAACTGTAGTTGACTTCTCGTGGTTCAAATGAGAAGCAGCGCACTCCACCAAAAGATTTTTTGCATGGTCACTGTGATATCAATTTGGATCACTACACAACCGTGCAAGATGTAGCCAAAAAGATAAAAAAAAATTAAAAAGAAACTTACTCAACATAATAGGGAAACATGTCCCATGAAACAGTATTTTTTTCCCATGGAACGACCCGCCTCAAGAACTCATTTTTAAATCTCTCTCGCTTAGTCAAGAAAGGAGATTCTTTCCTTTTTATTTCGATTGACAGCCTCTCATTGTTAAGCCAATCCTTTTGATCTTCTTCGCCAAGTCTAGCATGTGCATCAGAATGCAGCACACCATCTCTGTTTTTCTCCTTTCGAATCTTACCCTTCTCAATATTGGCTCCATCTTTCACTGGGATGTGTTTATCGTCATTTGTATTCCTCCCATCTCCTTCAGAGCTATAAAACCTTACCAATCCACTTCTACGGGACAAAGTGGATCTCCCTTCCAACCCATAATACCTTCTATCCAAAGATACACCTGACGGGTTGAAGCGCTCTGATAAATATCCTTTACTCAAACTACCCGGAAAACTGTAGTTCCCAACTCTTCGTATACAGCCTAAAGAATGGTATGAATAGCGCTCTGTACAGCCAAATTTTCCCCTTTGCAGCAGAAAATTCCATTTTAAAGAACTATTCCTTATTTTCCTGGCATACATTGCGACTTCTTATCCCCAACTGCAAATACCTACTTAGAGCACAGCAAAACAACCCAATCACAAACAATGAAAAACGGCTCAATCTTATGAGCATCAAATTAGTCAATGAACTTTATAGCGTGGAGAGTTAACACCAACATTACAAATATCTGAGTCCAAAGCACTACTAACAACACTGAATTGATATTGATGATATGTAGAGCAAAGGGAATGGCTATCATCGAATTCTTTAAATAGTGTAGGTAAATTCACATACAAATAAAGCTGAAAAACAAGAAGACGTTTGGGGGATTGTTCTGGTAGTAACTAAACGCCTTTTTATCAGAGATAACAGATATCTTGCCAATGGAATCCAAAAGGGCGAGAAATCAACCTTATCAATGCGCTCTAAATTGTATCGCGCAAATTGTCTGGCTCGCAAGTAAGCGGAACTCTGGTATATTGCGGAATCAATACAAACGAGAGAGAGAGAGAGAGAGAGAGAGAGCAAAAATTGTTCCAGCGTTGTGAAATAGGGTTCGTGGGCCGGAAAAAAGGAGGGAGACTATAGAAAACGCATCAGCTGTTTAAAACGTTACCCAACTGAAAAGTCTCTATTTGTGAAACAAACGGGGTATTCATGAAGCGGTCCGCATCGGTAGAATTGATTGAACGGGATCGGAATATAAACATTGAAATCGGATTATCTCTCAAACTGCACACTTGCTTCAGAAAAAGTATATTTTTAATCTTATATTTAGGTGAAAGTGCTAAGATGATCTTGTGAAATTTGAAAGTGCAAAAATAAAACTGGAAATCGTTGACGGAATTTCAACGGCAGAAATGGTCGGAAATTATTGAAATTATCATTTTACCCTTCAATTAAAAAATCTTGCCCTTTCTGATTTTAACAAAATAAAAAATTTCCTATCTTTCTTTCTTTTCTCTTCGCCCTAACACGTTGCCCTTGTCACTGTGAAACCCTCAACGGCGGAATTGGGGTTCTCTGACAGGGTTTAGGGAAGTATTCTGTGGGGCAACTCCGACATGGTTTAGGGCGGAGTTTGTGGGCGGCACAGCAGGCGGGGCTAAGGTTAAGGGCGGTGGTTGGCAGTGGGAATGTGTGGTAGGGCTAAGGCTGATAGAGCGGTGGAGTTTTTGATAATTATGGGGTTTGGGGGGCGACGGGGCTAGGGTGAGTTTCTGGGTGGGGGGTTAATGGCGGCGTTGGGTGGGTTTGGCCTCGGCGGCGAAATTGGGCTTCTCTAAGAAGGTTTAGGGAAGTTTTCAGCGGCATAATTGGACTACTCTAAGCAAGTTGTGTGGTTGTGGGTTGTGTAGCGAGAATCGATGGGTTGTGTGACGGTGGAAAGAGAAGAAGGGGTAGAAGAGGGGCGACGAGGGTTGTGGTGGCTAGAACCAAGACAGCAGTGGCAGGGGACAGTAGTGGCGAGAAACGGGGGTGGTGGTGGATGTGGTCATGGTGCTGAGGGGCTGTAGTGACGAGAACCTAGAGAGGGTCGGTGGTGGCTGTGATGGCGCACTGGGCTATGTTGTGGCTGGGCTCAGGTGAAGCATGGCGGGGAGAGGTAGAGGTAGAGTAGGGGGGGTGGCAGACGGGGCTAGGGTTTCTGGTAGGAGGAGGTGGGTAGCGGGGTTGAGTTTCTAGTGGCAGGGTTGGGGTTTATGGGAGGGGTGGTGGTTTTGAGCTACAAAGGTGGTGGTACTGGGTGCAGGCGGCAGCGGATCGGCTGCAGGTGGTGGGCAATGGGTGGATGATGATGAGATGAAGAAGTCTATGAGTATAATTGTCAATTATATTTTCAATTTTGAATATAGGGGTAATTTTATCTTTTCATGTTTGGTCAACTGTTGACTACATTGAGTCAATGCCACAGAATTGGAAAAAAAATAGGTATAACTGCACTGTTTTACAAAAACTTAGGGTTAGTTTTGCAATTTCAGATTTTTACAAGGTTACATCTACATTTTCTCAATTTAATAGGGTCATTTTTGCCATTTTTCCTATTTACTTTTTTGACACTATTCTTTATTAAAGTTTGACCGAATATTGAAATAAATATATAAACAAGAATATCATCGTATATGATATTATTGAATTCGTCGTAACAAGTAATTTCTAAATATTTAGCAACTTTTTATTTGTTGTTATTATACATAGGTAAAAATATTAACGGTCAAATATATTTCTCGAACAATGTGATAATGATTACAGTACAGTTTGAACTAGGACATAGGGAGTACATAGAATTTTGGTCCAAATTTTGATCCATTTTTTTAAGATCTAAGGTTTTTTCGGTCTAAGACATAATTTTTTTGGTCCAGACCGACGGACTGTTAGCTTATTCTTATGTATATTTTTTAAGTATTTAAAATTTAAATTTATATACTAGTTAATATTTATTTTCGATGGGCTAGTATTCTTCCATGTTTTGAATAGTTTAATAAAATTCAGTCCGTACACTTTTTTTTATTTCAAATCATCGTTGACGGAGTTTGGAGGGTGTCCTTCCATTTTCATTAAACTCATATGTTGCCAAAAGTTGCTTGAATTGCCGAAAGGCTTACATCAAATTGCCTGCAGATTTACATTAAGTTGCCCTTAACCTTACATCAGTTGCCCTAACCTTACATCAGTTGCCTCTAACCTTACATCAGTTGCCCCAAAGAGGTATCATAAAGGTGCTAAAAATCAAATTACAAACTTATAGCATTTATGTATAAATAAATAGAAAGGGGTAAATCGTAAGATAAATAGTCAGGAGTAGATCTCCTGACAGGCGGCACGTCCATAAGCCTATGGACATGGCACTTGTTTTTTACTTTACACACTGCATTTGTTAAATTACATACTACTAAATTTAGAAAGTTTGAAAATATTTTTTATATTATATATTTTCACATTCAAATACATATTATTACTAGTTTTGATTTTTAAAATAAAGTATTTAAATTTTATTTAAAAAATTACAACATTTATGGTAAAAACAATGTCCATAAACTTATGGAAATGCCGTCTTTCCTAAGACTTTCTCAATAGTCAGATACTGTGTACACTTCCGACCAGTTTGGGTCGAACCACTAGAAGTCGATCACGGTATTTAAATATTAGCCACTTTCTCACAGAGTTTCTAATACACTGCCTAATCAACCTCTAAAATAACCAAACCAAAAATGAACAACTTATGAATAGAAAGATCTGGTTCATCTCCATTAAATTGAAATCCTTTATATAAAAGTAGGAGATGACCACTGGTCATTTTGGTCACCAACAAAATCTTTATAACTGTAAGTAAACTCAAGAGAAAATACGAAAGTCTCTAACACGACACAAGGTGATCAAATCAATGTTTTTTCCAACTTGCTCCGTCTACAAATCTGGACTGTATGTTATGAGTGAAAACGCCAAAGGTGAGTTGTTATAACTACCTTGACTCAAATTTTTCCTATTCTGACATATAAACCAGATCAAAAGTTAAAAGAGACATCCGAAAAATTTAGAATTAGCATAGACAAACGGGACTAAATATTCCAGCTAAAATAGTAGTTTTAAAAACTACCCCATTGATAATGAAAAATGCAAACCAAAACTGAAAGCAAAGAAAAAGGAAATTAATTAATAGCCTCCCACTTGAAAAGAAACATTAAAAATAGAAATAAAAAATGGAAAAGTACCCCTCGTAACCTTGACATCGCCGGAGATACACGCGGCTCTAGTTGAACGGAGTTGAATCGTTCAGGATAAGTTGACCCACCATTTACTCGTCCCTAAGTTGAGTTAACCCTAACATGAGTCGAACCGAGTTGGTCGTTACTGGATCTGAATTGGCCAACTCCGATCCGAGTAGACTAGGAAATCGTCCGGACTGGTCACTTTAGAGCAGAGAATCGAGAAAACAATGGGAGTCTCCTCTCACCGGTCTGGACCCTGTCGTGGAAACGCTTGGATGCCAGAAAGCATGGCTTACCGCCTCTGCAACGTCATTGGATTCCGCTGAGACCGTCTCTACAACGTCATTGGTCTGTACACTTTGATGGCTTGTATTCTTATCACTATATTTTTTATAATGTTGAGTGTTTTTATACAACCGTTAATATATTTTTTATATAAAATGCATATATATATATATTATATTCGTTTAAATGTAAAATAATTAATCAAGTCAATTTTTATTTTCTAAGAACAAATATATTATGATATCAATAAAGATCATTATTTTAGATATTGTATCATATAGATATAACAAAATTTATTACTTTATATTTTTCATTTTCGTCATATCGTGAAATATAGTCCTCATATATTCTTCCTTACTACAGCTGGATTAAAATAATTACTCCCTCGATTTTTAAAGATTAAAACTGTTTTTTAATCTTTTAGTATTGACATTTTTTTTATAAGATTAAAATTATTTTCACTCACTCAGTTAAATTTTTACTCTCTCAATACAATCCCCTTCATTTTTCAGTTAATTAAGTGTGGGGATGATCATGGGTCGGGTCTAATAAGACCCAAACTCGACCCTAGAAAAATTAGTTAGACCCAGATCTGACCCAAACCCGTAGGGTCTGAAAATCCTAGACTCATACCCAAACCTGATGGGTCTAAAAGGGTCTTGGGACCTAAATGGGTTTTAACTTTCTAAATTTTTTTCACTAAATAAAATATGTACTCCCTCCATCCCGCTATAAATTACTTACTTTCCTTTTTAGTTTATCCCACTATAAATTGCTTAGTTTGGAAACTTTCTATTTTGGCAAATTTTTGACATGTAAGTTCCCTACAATACCCTTACTAAAAAAATAATTTTACAGAATATAAATTAAAAAACAAAACACAAACTAACTATTGAATCATATTAACTCACATTAGCTAAAGATAATGTAAGCATTTATCAGCTAAACCTATAATCAGAAAACAAATTATTACCCACCCACTACCCCCCCAACTACCATCTTTAACACAGACCTTATCTCTTCAATTCTCCAAATTTTTCTTTGAGTCTCTCGCAATAAACTCTCTCCTCATTCACCATTGTCTGCTCAAATCCTCCTCAATATCTCACCTGAAACCCTAGTATTTTGCTTCCCCTCTCCGGCAGCGTAACCATTAATCTTCCGATAGCCATAGGTCACGGATCACTGACTTTTCGTACATGCTAGTATATACAGATCCCCCATTTTCACACCCACTGAACATGGAGTTGACTCTGATTTCAGTGATCTCAATCCAGAAAGCAAATATTCGACCCCTCATTTGACCGATTCGCAGCCAGTTGAGGAGTGGGAAAACTTTGCGGATGAGTTCCTCATGAACATTGCATGTGTGCCAGATTCCGAAGCTCCGGTCGCCATCTGAGAGTTGACTCTAACTTTTAGGGCCTACCTACAGAGCTCGTGTGTACGTCTGGTTGGCGATGGCTATGATTTTCTGAATGAGCCACTAGTGGCAAAGGAGAGGGGATTGGCGAATCTGAAGCGTCCCTGGTGGCGCATGAAATCTCATCCATTTCTGCGATCCATTCAGTCATGGGTTCCATGGCAGCGCCGCTAGTTAGCTCATGGTGGGTCAGCAGCGTGTAGAGTGAGAATATTCAAGACCTCCGGCTTTGGGTCAATGGGATTAAAATCCCTAGAACCTCCTTCCACCCAAAAAAAGGTAAAGCTTTTGTTGTGAAGCATGTTTGTCCTATTTTCGATTTGTATGAAAAAAATGTTTGCTTTTATTTGTGCTGGGTTTTTTTGGGGGGATAATCTGAGTTTGTCTGATTCCGACCCGAGTTCGACCATTTATCCTCTGTTCTTAATGTTTTAAAATTATAGTCGAGTTCGTCCAGAAGTTGTCCAGAGTTTGAAACCAGTTTGACACGACTAAATACAGAGAGTTTTATGCATTTTCCCTCTCTTCTAATCTTTTAAAAGTTTTGTCGTGTTCGACCAGAAACTAAACAGAGCTTGACATAAAGTTTTACTGAGTTTTACCCAGTTTTACAAAGATTTATAGAGTTTTATAGTGTTTTAAACGAGTTTTATCCATGTTTTTTACGGTTTCGTCGTTATCTTATTTATCCACATTACGCTTGTGGGATTCTTAATTTTGCTGCTAAAAATCATACTAACCACGCCTTTTTAATTTTGCTTTTCTTTGCCAGGTTCAGACCAGCAACTTGGGGGCTTTGAGCCCCCACTGGAAGGCTATGTCGGATAACATTTTGGAGGTTCTAATTGCTTACTTCAATCAGGTTCAAAGTTTCAATTTACCGCTGATAATGTTTCCCATTATATGCCCGAGTATGTTAGCTTGGTTGTGCTTGTGTGTTGTGATATTGTGTGCCCGAGTATGTTAGCTCGGTTATGCTTGTTTGTTGTGATATTATGTGACCGAGTATAGCTCGACTGTGAATGTGTGTTGTGACATTATGTGCCTGAGTATGTTAGCTCGGTTGTGCTTGTGTGTTGTGATATTATGTCTCATATTATTTTAGCTCGGTTGTGCTTCTGTGTTGTGACATAATGTGACCGACTATGTAACTTGTATCGTGGTGTTGTTTGGGCTTTATGAACATGTTCCAGCACCCAAAATTGGTCTTGTTCATTGGTATAAGGCTAACTTGTGTTGGGACCATAAATTAAATCCATTTGTGCTGTTAAGCTAGGTATGAAACGTAAAACATTCTAGGGTGCTACTAAATGTATGCATGATGTGTGTTCGTTGTGTAATACAACTACGGGTCTATACCCTTAGGATGGCATTACATTCGGCATTTATTTTACTGCCGTCACTCACAAATCAAACATACTTGATGTTTAAAACCTGGGACTTGATAAAACTAAATTTAAAACGGTGTCTTTCATACAAAATGATTGGGTTGCAGCATGAACATGCCCACTGATTACAACATGTTTACGATATAACCAAAAGCATGCAACATTATCATTAAACAAAGGATACCTGACTAAATACTTAACCTTGTTGTTGGTTCCCATCTAGTGTGTCCAGTCCTCTAATAAGCCTTCCAATCTTCGTTGTCTTAGTTTGAGTTGTTAGAAACTGAACACATTCCCTCACTAGACTTATATCCGCATCCAAATCATTTTGTAGTAAACCAATACGAGCCAGGGAATCCTTTTTTAATGTGGGGAACTAAGTAATTATTGTTTCCCTTGCATTTCATCACCTCAATCATCACAGCCCGCAGTGAGATAAATATTTTATTGATAGTGTCTGTCCTCATTTCCTCAAATGCTTTGTCCACATAATATGAATTGATCGGAAAAAAACCCTAAGTCCAGTATGTTGAGGTCAGGTGAGTTGGCTGACTGTGAACCCATCTTTATTTCGAACCTATCAGAGTTAGCAGCCCTTAGGAATGCTGAAATTTTCATTGTTTGGTGAGCTGGTGCATTGTCTTGCTGCAACCATATTTTCTGGTTTGACTCTGGTGGCCATTTACGTTTGATTACTGGAATAATTTCATTCACTAGGCAAGTTGTCATTACATCTATGTTTACTTTCACTTTGGCCTTCGTCTCGATGGTACGTTTGGGTCTATTCTCGCTCTTTCTCTGTGTTGTTACCTTGTCAGTGAGTGGGAATATGCCAATCTTACCATCGAAAATAACATCACCATTTTCAGCAATAATAGGCTTAGCTACAACACAAATGAACACGACTTTTGGTATGTAGCCTTTATGTCAACATATTCTGTATGGAATCTTCCTACGGTAAAAGAATGCAATTTGCAGATTGTTCCGAAAGAAAAAACCACTTTTCATCAAGGTGTATGCCATTCTACATGCTTCTGAATTTAAATTTACTGGAATGCCTTTCAAACTTGATGTT
>JAULKK010000013.1:8460843-8476692 GCA_032355705.1 Rubia peregrina | reverse complement strand
TTAATAATAATAATAATAATAATCTAAAATGATCACATTACCTCATTAAAAAACCCAATGGGAAAAAGAGTATAATGCTGACCTCCTAAAAATATTAAAATAAAAAATAATAAAAAATGATGTAAAATACTAAAATATAATAAATGATGTTTTTGACCTCTTATCAAATATTGTCTTTCTTATGGAAACTAAGTGTGATTCTAGTAGAATTAGTAAGTGTCTAAGTAAAACTTATTTCACTAGTTCAGAAGTAGTAGACTCCGTAGGAGAAAATGGAGGCCTTTGTGTAGCCTGGTCGTCAGACATTGTAGTATTAGTAGTAAAAAGCTACCAATTTTTTATCTTGTAAAATAGCGACCGCCCAAGGCGATGAATGGATGTTGATCCTTGTGTACGGGCATCCCGATCGAACACAACAGAAAAATTATAGGACAACCTATATAGTATCTTACAGAGCACCAATTTACTGGTACTTGTCACGGGAGATTTAGATGGGGAAGACAAAGCAGGTGGCATGCCTGATTTTCAACCGGACACCGATGATCTAAGCATGTTATTGAAGGAGGCAAATCTAAGTGAACTCATGAACAAGGGACAATGGTTCACTTGGACTACTTGGAAAGGAGGAAGAGATCTTGTACTAGAGCGTCTAGATTGAGCATTTGCAAATGACAAGTGGATGGCTTTGTTCCAGAAGCATTGCCTAAAAAACCATACAATCATGAGATCTGATCATGGTGCCCTTACCATCAGCACACACTCCAGAAATAGGCCTCGGAACAACCATTCAATCAAAAAATTTGAATCTTTCTGGATCAGATTCCCCCATACCAAGGAGATGGTAAAACATGTCCGAAAGCCAGTTCTCCAGCAAAAGACAGGTCAACCAGAAGGGATCCCAAGAGAACACATCAATACACTATGTTTCAACAGGAGATTGTGTGAAACTACAACAAGACTGCATAATTGGGCTAAAGAAAATGTTGGAAAGCTGGAATACATGATATTGCGGTTAAAGCAAAAACTTGGCACCAAACAAAGACAAAAGGATGCAGCCAACATGCGTGAAAAGAAAAAGGAACTGGAGGAATTACTCACAATGCATGACGATTACTGGAGACAACGAGCAAAATCGATGTGGTTCAAAGAGGATGATAGATATACAAAAGTTTTCCACAAATGGGCTCAAAAAAGAAAAGGGAGGAATTACATAACCCAACTCAAAGATGAGGCAAGATTATGGATATCAAAGCAAGAAGATCTGCAACAGTCGGTCTAAAATCATGTAAGTTCTCTTTTAGTCACAGAATCTGTTATGCCAGCAGACGCCTTTGGTCTATCAAGCATGCAGGATATCCTAAACCTCATTACCAGGGGGGTTGACCAATCCCAACAGAAATAATTGGAGAGACCAGTGACGCATCAGGAAATTAAAACGGTTATCTTCCAGATGGGAAAATGGAAGGCAACAGGTCCGGATGGCCTACCACAGGGTTTTTATCAACATTATTGGCCGGAAGTGGGGGGAGAAGTAATAAAGGTTGTACAAAGATTTTTCCTAACATCCTCAATGCCAACGGAGTGGAATCACACTACCCTAGTTCTTATCCCAAAGAAGAAGTGCCCGAAGGTTCACCAGACCTACGACTAATAAGCTTATGCAATGCTACTTACAAAATCATCGCGAAGGTTCTTGCCAACATAATTAAGAGATTCATGTGGTTTCTTATCTCAGGAAATCAAGCAGCTTTTGTGCAAGGCAGATCCATTGTCAAAAATTCTCTTATTGCCCATGAAGTCATCGAAAATATCCGCAAGAAGAAAACTGGGAAGCAAGCGATGACTGCAATGACAATAGATATGATTAAGGCAAACGACCGGGTATCATGGGAGTTTCTAGAAAGGATGATGAATCACATGGGATTTCCGCATAAATGGATAGCTTGGGTTATGGAGTGTGTCACTACTGTTTCATACTCAATTAAGCTCAACAGAACTATTTCAAGAAAGTTCAAGCCAAAACAGGGGATCAAGCTGGGATGCCCCCTCTCTCCGTTTCTTTTCATCCTATGCCAGGAAGTATTCTTGTCGATGATAAGTCCAAGGATTTCCAAAGGGTCTGCCAAGGTGTTACAATTGGTCGATTGGTTCAACCAGTTTCATACCTCATGTTTGCGGATAACTGTATCCTATTCTTCAATATCTTAGATACATGATCAACAAAATTGGCCCAGGCAATCAATCTCTTTGCGCCTTACTCGGGTCAAAGAATTAATTTTCAGAAGTTGGCATTGCTAGTGAGCCCAAACAAGGACCCAAGAATAAAGGACCATTTGAGCCAGACTTTCAGAGTTTTTGCAGATCTACTTAATGACAGTTTCCTAGGCCACAATATCAATTTTATTGGGCCAAAAGTGGGAATGTTTAACAAATTAATACAAAGGGTGAAGGTAAAAACATCAATATGGAGAACCGGGGATCTGTCGGTAATGGGAGTAACTGTCAGTAAACACGTATTAGCATCAACAACCCAATACTCCCTCAGTACATTCCGAATACCATCCACAATTGCAAAAATATTAATAGCCACTGAGCCAGGTTTATTTGGGCAGGAGATATAGATGGAAGAGGTATACACTGTAAATCTTGGAACTCGATGTGTCATTCCAAATTACAGGGAGAACTAGGGATGCGTTCTACAGAACAGATGAACCAGGCTTTGCTGGGAAAATTGGCATGGAAGCTAATCACATACAAGGATTCCTTTTTCTCTAAATTTTTTCTAAGCAAGTATTGCAGCAAAGAAGACTTCTAGAAAGTAAAATTGAATCAAGGTTCAACTTGGGGGTGGAGAAGAATTCTATGGGGAAGAGACCTAATCAACAGAGGGCTCAAGTGGAAAGTGGTTGATGACCATGGAATAGACATTCAGGATGAGTAGATCCTAAATCACAAAAATCCAATAAAGTATGACAGATAACTATTACCACAGTTGGGTTTTAAAGTGAGTGATCTATTTGATAGTCATAAGCAATGACGTATGCCTTTGTTAAGATTATTTTTAGTCCAAAAATAGTGAATGATACTGCAGGGATCCATGCCCCCTCGCATCCCTTGGACATGCGGCTTACCGATTCTGGGACAAGGACTGGATTGGGAAATACACAGTCAAAAGTGGATACCACGAGACTTGGAATGAAAAAGATCAACATAAACCAACAAGCTCAGCCGTGTGTAATCCACAATCAACACATTCCAAAACACACATATGGAAAAAGCCGTGGAACTCCAAAGTCTCAGAAAAGGTTAAATTTTTTGTGTGGAGGTTGGTACAAAATACGGCTCCTACAGACCTGAATATCAGGAAAAGAAACATGGAGGTTTTAACCTTGTGCCTAATGTGCCACTCTTTTGTGGAAACATCATCACATATGATACTAGAGTGTGATATTGCAAGGAGAGTTTGATGAGTTTCAAGATTGATTTTAGACATGGAAACCCGATCCAACTCAAAAGCTGGTTAAATGACTGGTTTAAGAGGGCACCGGAAGAAGAGGACATCAACCTCACATGTATAATCATTTGGGCAATCTGGTGTGCTCGAAATAAAGCAATAATAGAGCAACAACAAATCTCGGTGGAAACCATCCTAGCCATCATAAGGGCTACACAGGAGGACCAACATGTCTCAAATTATGTAACCCCCAACATAGACCAGGAAGATCTGGAACGAAAGAAGAGCCAGGAGGAAGTGGACAAGCCAAAACAGACAATCGTAAGAGAGATGCATTTGATATGGCACACACATGACGAACATCTAAATCCCATCTACTCAAGCTGGACACGTATTGACACAGACACTGCATTCAGAGCTCCCGAAGGAAAAGAGGCTGCAGCATGGTGGGGTATGCAAAGGGAAAGGAAGTTTTGCTGGAATGGATTTCGAAAAATACACGCATTGCTGGTAGTTCAGGCAGAACTCATAGAAATTCATGAATCAATGGCAGAAATAAGGAATAAAGGGGCCACAGACATATGTGTTTGGACGGACTGCGAAATGACTTTTCACCATATCCACAAATTCCCTTTAGTTCCCCCAGGAATAAAGGGATTACTCAGGTCTATCATAATGTTAGCCACGGTTTTCGATAGAATACATATAGTTAAAGTCCCAAGATCAACTGTAGTGAATGCCCATAACCTGGCACACCATGTATTAGGTGATGCTACATACAAACCTATGTGGAAATATAATCGTTCGACTCTTTTTTTCATTTTTTTTAGAACTAAAACTTTAAAACTACGTTGACAAGAGAAAACATAAGTGGGGGTAAAATTTGTGGGTATCATGATTAGAAGAGAGAAAAAAGGGAAGCACACAAATATTTAGCTGTAATGATTATCAAGTCTAAGAATAAATCACGTTTAGATGAGGTACATGTAGGTAGTTAGAGACTCCTCGAACGTATTCCTCGTCACTCCAAAAATACTTTCAAAATAATGAAAATGTTTTTTTTTTCATTTCTCCCCAAGTTTCAACGAGCCCCTCAAAACTTTATAAGTATATTCCATTATTTTTTTTCATGATAACAAAATCAATCCACTAAGAAAGAATGATGGGAACAATAATTTAGAAGAAAAGAAAAAATCCAAAACAAAAGAGAAAAAAGAAAAATTCCTCCACTAGCATAGCTCAAAGAGTTGGTCTGAATTCCACCCCTGTGGAAGGGAGCCATACATTCCCACCAAGAAATGACCGAACAGTAAACTTCTCAACCATCTTCGCCACCAGGTTCAACTTCAGCCCCCTCCAATTCACCCTATACCTGGTCACCGCCCCCGGTCCATAGTTCTGATACTCCGCGTAAAATATGGTGCTGGGGGCCGTGTCCCCCACCCACGGCAACCATCCTTTCGGGTCGATCAAGCTCCCCAAGGTCGTCTGCATGAAAACGGTGGTGGAGTAGTTCTTCCATGGCCGACCCAGGTACGTCCTGACGCCGGCGAGGTTCCCGAATGGTGCGACCGTGCAGTTCTGGATGGAGATCCCTGTGTTCTGGTTGGGGTCCACCTTGCCCTGGGCGGTGATGGTGTTCTGCTGCCCCGGCATGGGCCTTCTGGGGAGGATGCGGCAGTTCTGCAACACGGTGGCCGAGTTGCCGAAGATGAAGTCCACGGTCCCGATGATGTCGCAGTCGCGGTAGAACTGGCGGTTGGCTTGCACGTAGAGGGTGTCCTGGTACGCGTCCATGGCGCAGCGGTGGAAGACGGAGAGGTCGGCCGATGACATTAGGGCTACGGCTTGGTGCTTTGCGGGACCTGCGGTGTTTCGGAATCCCATGTCCCGACCCACAAACCCCTTCCCGAAAACGGCTGCATATTCATCAGTTGAAGTTAAAAGTTTTGATCATAGTTATCTATCAATGGGCTCCAACTAATGTAATACTTTGAAAGTGTTGTTTTAGGTGGTGGAAATGCTAAGTTGGACCTATTGTAACACCTTTATAAGTACGGACTTAAATGATGTTGCATTAGATCTAATGTAACATTTTTCAAGATTTAAGTAATATTTTTCAAAGGTTTAAGTACCCTCCGTCCCAGCCAAACTTGTACAAAATCTTTTTCACGATATTCAAGAAACGTGTTTGACTATAAAAATATGCGACAACGTATAGTAACAGAACATTAAAATTTATCTTTAGAAACTACATTTTACAACGAATAAAACATCACATACTTCATATATCTAATTAAATATATGATCACAGTTTGACTGTCAAATAGTAAGTGTCCTGGTTAGGATGGAGAGAGCAACATTTTAATAAGCTTTGATAGAAAAGTATTACGACCTCTAATTTGTAGCATTAAGAATATAAAGGGTGGCTGAAAGAAGAGCATACCGAAGGTGGCGCTACTGAAGGTAGGAGTTCCATCGACCACATTGAGGCTGCCAGAAACAATGGTAGCATTCTTTCCATCGCCAATCATCACAACATTCCACATGTACTTCTCAATCCTCACATTCTCCACATATATCCCTTTCTTCACATATATCACAAACTTCTTGTCACTCTTCTTAGGCACAGCTTTCAGTGCTGCACCAATGGTCTTATACTTGCCAGACCCATCTTTAGCCACCACAGCATCAGCCTTTACAGCTTGAGGATAGCCCGGTTTCGCCTGAAGCAGTTTCCGATCCCCGGAGGACAGCCACATCGGGCCATCTTCCTCCAGCAGGCGGCGACTCCCCCCGATCAGCCCTAACCCTAACTTTCCCAATGTAGATTCCAGGGAGGTTACTAGTGCTAGACTGTTGCTCACAAACTCGGTTGAGCTCTTCAGTTTGTCTGGTACATCGATCTGATCTAGCGCTATCGATCTTATCCCATCGAGACAGGTTTCCTGGTACGTTCCAGCAGAGCTGAGCCAGGTTTTAAGATCGTCGAAAGCCTGGATTAACGTTGTGTCTGCAGCAGATAATGCGCTGTTGAGATGATCCAGGGCCAGGGAGAGCAGCTCCTGGCAACTTTCGAGGGTGGCGTTCGCCATTTTGTCGGTGACATTGAGCTTCTGAAGATCTCTGGGGCCTGGAAACGCGTCGGAAACTTTAGCGAGCTCGTTCAGGGCGACCTGGACGGACAGCTTGAAGATATCCTGTGGTCTCAGGTCCCCGGATTTCGCGACAGCTGAGATGCTGCTAAAGCACGAATCCGGGTACAATGTAGCGCTGCAGAAGGCTTTGATGGCGGAGGCATTGTCACTGATGGTGTCTTTGTGGCCTGATTCTCCACCATTTTTGTTACCTTGGGTTACTCCCACGACAGCTCCGATTATAACAGCTACGAGAATGACAGAAGACAAGGCGATGATGGCGATTCGCTTCCTGGTTTTCCGACGAGCCATCAGCATTTCTTGATATTCACCAGCCTCACTGAATTTCCCATACGAACCGGGGGAGGCCATGAGTGGGATTTGATTAGTTTGATGAATAGCTTGCTTTGATTTGTTTTGTACGGAGTAATGGAGTTGTTTGTAATGTATATATAAGGAATCACATATGGAATATATAATTAAGGGATTGACTTTTTGATTGATTTGTTTATGGTTGCAAAACGATCATGAGGACCAATTAGAAATGTTGACAAAGTTATTGAGATGCCAACGTGCAAGGGGTGAATGAGCGAACCTCTACTCCAATTCTATGCATGGCCAGCTACCTAATAAGAGTGGAAAACATGTTTTAAGATTCAGTGTCAGCTTAAAAGAAAAGAATTTATTTCTCTTACTATTCCGTTTATGGCATATCACATCGGAAGTTTCCTAAATGGTTGAATTCGGCTTTTTATATTTATTAATTTGGTTGAAAGACAAAGTGCGAAATGACTGCAAAATAAATTATTTTTTGTCCTATTCTATTATTTCTGGAGTTAAACTTTACTGCTTTGATTGTTGATATACAAATGAGAGTAATATCATATGTTATCCTTTTAAATTTTGGAATCATTTTATTATATGCTTTGATTGGTTGAGGGGTGGAGCTAGAAAATATGTATGGCGATGTCTGATTAAGAAAAAAATTAGTTTCACACTTTTTCTTTATATAAGAGGGGCTAAATAATATCTTTTTTTTAAAAAATTACTCCCGTAGTCCCCGTAAATTTTATCCCGCCTACATCCGCCACCGGGTTGGTTCCTTTAGAATTTTGAAATAATTATATTATACTATGTGATGTGGTTAGTTCTTTCTAAATAATGACAATGATTAGAGGACATCTTTTACCAATATGTTCCTGAATCCTGCAACTAAAGTTTTGAGTTGAATTTGGGATAAAGGTTTCAATGCTTAAGTTAATGTTCTCATTCTTTAGAATATAATTTCAAAGAGTTTTTTTCCACTTACCTTGCTCTCTTAATTTCTTCTCTATTTATAGGCTCTTTGTGTCGTAGATATCAGAGTAATATTTGATACGAGGGTAGTGTTGATCATGACCATCATGGTGTCTACATGATTGTCTTTTGGTCATGGCTCCTGAAGTGGCTACGTGTTGCGTAATTTTCATTTTGGGTTTAATGTTCACTCCTTATTAGTCTGACAGAGCGAGAGATTGCTTCCTAGTTATGTTGGGTTGTTCGAGTGCGATAGGAGCCTACCATTGGGGCCTCATATACACACCATGATCCCCCAGCCACATAGTGTAGAGCGGTAAGCACAAAGTTGCTATGTGCACGCGACATGACAAACAAACATAGAGGTCGGAGTTTACTTAGGGTTGTAAACTTTTGTGGCGAGTAGTCCTATAGCGTGACACATAGTGGTGGCCAATGGCTTCACATGTAATTGGAAGTTGTGCTCTTTCTAACATTTTAGTGAATGACACACATATACTTTATATATTCAATATGTGGGATGAAATTTTTGAAGTTAAAAATTCACAATTCCACGCCTTGGTTCATGTGTTTTGGGCTTGTCTATCGTGGGTTGGGAACTAGAGGAGGCTCCATGTAAGCAACATCATCATTGTGTGGCATTGTTTCTTCAAAATATGTTCCCTTTTCATAACACCGCCCATTCCCCCCGATATTCGAAAAGTTGTTGCTTTGATTGATAGCTGTATCATTTGCATGTCTCACTTACATGAGCTTGAATGTATAGGTAATTGAATATATAAATAAGTGATATTAATATAGTTCTCTTCCCTTTGCCTTTCTCCTTAATACACTGAATCACAGAGATTATTTCTTTTCGTGCAATTTCCGTGCTGCTCTATTTAGATCCATTCATCACAATAGTTATTTTCTCCACCCTTTCAAGTAAGCATTCTTTCAGATGTTCTTTTGCAATATTCAACATGGAATTTTCTAGTGCACCTATTAAACGTAGTTTGGATGGAAGGCCTTGGGGCCAGTTTGTATCTAAGTTCGAGTTTACTCAGAATTCTAGGGATTCCGATCCTTCCCCTAGGAATTCCATTGTAGGTTTTAGGGTTTATGGTTTAGGGTTTAGGGCTGATAAGACTGGTGTTGTCTTCGTTGTTTGCTCATTTTTCTAGCTTCATCAACTTCGTAGATTGAAGAAATTTGTATATGAGTTCACCTTTTATCTGACCGTTGCTAAAATGGGGATGGTGACCAAATTTTCCAGCAATTGTGGTATATGAAGGGATAAATTTATCTATTTGAAGATAAATGAACCTCGTGATGGGAAAATCCCTGGATGGAAACAATGTGGCCATAGATAAAACACCTCGGGAGTTTGTAGGGTAGGCCCGGATCCTGACATGGCTAATGGGTTATTGACATGTAAAGTCAACATGTCTACATTAGCCAACTCTGAAAGTCACCAGTTTTGATGCTTTCTTCAATATTATGCATGTTATTAATTCCAAAGTTGCGTGATTAAAGTATAATATTCCGGTGATAATGTCATTTCGTTTGTAGAGATGGGTCTTGCTAACACTTCTTTTCTGCCACATGTGATCCCTTGTGAGAAGGAAGATGTAATAGATGGGGACGTGAATGTTGAAAATGTTGTCCAAGTGCCCATAGTTGAGGTACTTCCGTAGATACGGGAGATCAGCACAAGTATAGTCGTGATGGGAAACAGAAGCATAAAAGGCATAAGGGTGAGGGTTCTTCTTCAAGAAAACCTAGGCGTAATGACACCTAAGATATGGGAGGGCGAACGGCTCAGTCCAAGAACCCAAGGCAGAAATGCAGGGATTCTTCTCCATGCGAGGAAGGGGGGAGAGTGGTATCTATGCTAGACATCGTGTCCACCACTCTTAGTGAGGTGGATACGAATGAGTACCTCTCAGCGGTACGATGAATCATTAATTTGAATTTTTATAATCTTTAATATGTTGAAGTCTATGTCTGAAGTGCATGTTCTTAACCATTTTGGTCCAAATATAGGTTGGGCAAGGATTGCTCAATTTGAGTCAACGACTTAATGAGGTGCATCTTTCTAATCCTAAAGTGATACAAGAAGCTGAAAACTTGAAGTTGGAGTTGAAAAATGCCCTAGATGAGAATGATAGGCTGTGTGAGGAGGTCATTTGGTTGAGAAACTCCAGTCTTAATTCAACAACGAATGCTAGAAATTTGGTAAATCAGCTTGTGAAGACCAAAGCCTTTTACAAGATGTTTGAGTAAATCACCATTGCTGCTTGCAAAGTGGGGTGGTGTAGTTGGTGGGAGGCTGTGTGGGAGGACAATCTTGTAGGTGTGAGGAAGCTCCCACCTATGTTACAAATTTAGAGGAGATTGGTGTTTATGGCTGACACATGGATGTACTGTTTGTCAATAAGGTGTGGGATGACGATCACCCCTATCCACTGATTGATCATCTCGAAGTATTAATTGAGCCACTCAGTCTTTGCGCCCTCCGATCGTGCCAAGTTAATTATAATGATGAATTACCCATCAGAGGGAAACCACCAAGCCCACAGTCAGGGAGGAATCTACATCGAAGCAGGCTTAGATTGATGAAGTTCATAACTAAGTTCTTAACTGCTAAGAATAATGTTTGAATTTGGTCTGCTAGCAATGTATGTGAAGAATATTTTGAATCAATGTGTATTCAACCTCTAATGGCTTGTGTTGGTTAGGGGTTGTTTAAGTTTCTAGGCTTAGGGTTTGGCAGCTTGTGTATTGGTGGCATGTTTGGAGGCGCGTCACCTATTTCCGATCTTCTGTGAAGTGTTATGTTCTTTTGAGACTAGGTTAGTAGATGTTCATGCATCCAAGATTTAGAAGTTACTTAAAGTCTGAATTGGGGTACGAACCACAAATGGCTACTCCTAGTAGTTATTCATCCTTGGATGAGTTACCCGGTGACTTGAGAGGTATGTGTTTGAGCTAGATTCTACTAGGAGGGCTGCGTATAAATTTTCCCAATGCGATAAGACATTCGTTGAACACAACAAGAATGTGGCTCCCCTGTTGAGGCTATTCAGAATTGTCTTAGAAATCTGGTCGAGGTTTCTGAATATGTCTCTACTTTCTATCTCTTTCCTGGTCGAGTCAATTGGGTTCCCATGTAGGGGAATGTTTAAGGGATGTCCTAGTCCAGTATAAAGATCCGACCCAATATTAGGATAAAGAAAAGGAATTGTACGGGGCCTTCTTGCATAGTTTGGAGGAGGTATATCAACATGGGTTGCTGATCAACCAGAGATGGCATGAACTGGTTAGGTTATACTGTCAAGAAAGTATAGAAGCGGTTTGTGGCTGAAAATGCCTCAGAAATTGGAAAGAAGATCAATATTATAGATAAGCAAGTGGCACAAGAGAATGCTTATGAGAACTTAAAGAGCGCTCATGACGAAGTGAATACATTGAAGGCTAGTGTGTGTGGTGGCATTCTAAGTATGACGAGAAAGTTGCTATCATTGTTGGCCTTCGAGAGGCAAACCAAAAGCTCATGGATAATTACGTAGTTTGTCTGTGGTGAATTATGAGGTGGCAATTTTTTAATAATCTCAAAGGTTGGGTATTTGGGGGTTCATTGCGGCCTACTCCTCCCTCGAAGGCTGTCCAATATGTGGTTGTATATCCCCCTATCAATATCTAGCCTGAAATAATGGATCATATCCAAAATCTTGAGAAAGACATGAATGGGGTAGATAGGTCGATAAAGGCTTGCAGGAAAAAAGTTGAATTGATGAGCATTCAGCTCGACCGTGAGGAGTATGGATAAATTACGGATTGAAAGGTCTATTATGTGGAGCAGTTAGCAAGGATGGAGCAAGAAAAAAAAATGTTCACAACCCTTCTTACTCGCACATTAGGCGGTTGCTTGAGGGTATCGCGACAACGTAAACAGAGGTAGCCAAGTAAGGGGTGAGATGAGAAGTCCAACCAGGTGATGCAAGCTCATCTCAACAATCCCGAGCAAGCTCTCCGCTATCCAATCGTGGGTGTAGGACTAGATAATGTGATAACATTGTTTGTATAGTTGTACTTATGTATTTGTGATGAATAGTTGTACTTATGTATTTGTGATGAATAGTTGTACTTATCTATTTGTGATGAATAGTTGTATGACAAAAGAATGTTCCAATTATAAATATGGTTTTATCAGTGATAGCTCATGATGGAAAGCACATTCAACCATATTAGTGTGTGTGGGATACTTGGCAAGGCCGTATTTAATTGGCGTTTGTATCCCATCAGTGCCAATAGCAATCCAATAGGATTTTATGATATATGTTGTGATGTATGCCTTGTAGCTGGCGGAATTACTCCAATTGCGAATAAGTGCAAAGCCGCTGGTGGTTTCCTGCTAGTGCCCCAGGTTGGGTGAGTTTCCAGCTTGTGCAAAACCGGGACTGATTTTCCTACTTGTGTTGCAGATTGGGTAATTTTCTCGTTTGTGCAAAATTAGAGGTGATTTTCTTGCTTGTATCTTGAATCAGGTATTTCTCCCATTTGTGGAAAGTCACCGGTGACTTTCCTTCTAAATTTTCCGTTTGTGCAAAGTCGCAGGTGATTTTCTAGAATTTTTTTCCGCATGTTGAATACTCAAATACAAACTAAACACTGAGAATGCCTTCAAGAAGAAAAATTATGATATATGTATATACAAACACAATAATGCCATGATGTAATATTAAATGTGAAGCCATTGATTATCTCATGGCTTATGTACTATACGCCCAATGAGAGTCCCTGGGTTTACACATGGTATTTCCGAAGGTTGGCAACATGGCATGTATTTGGGATGAGAATTCCATCTAGCCTTAATGGAAAATAGCATTGTATTTGTATGCTTTGGTGTAATATCGTATGGTGCTTCTCATTTAGGATAACGTTCACCTAATTTTTTAGCTAGACTAGCTTCATTCTTTCTGAGTACCATCTCCTCTATCTTGAACATAGTGGATTTAACGTGCTTATTGTAGGATTGGCCATTTTCTTCTTATTTGGCCTTTCTTATTATGGCGATCTTCCTTCGTTCTTTGAGGATGTCCAAATTTTCTTGATTACCGCGTGAGTTGTATTTTGCATCGTAGCCAATAACTTTAAGGCTTAGAACTCCTACCTCAGTAGGGAAAAATTCTTCATGACCATATACCATGCTGAATGGAGTCTCTCATGTTGGTGTCCTAGGTGTAGTTTGGTATGCCCAGAACTGTTAGCAGCGCTTGGACTCATCCAACTTGTTTTCCCTCTAGTCTCTTTTGATTTCCTTGAACTAGAGTTCGTTTCATGACTTATACATTTCAGTTAGATTGAGAGTGTGCCACCGATGTGAGTTTTTTTTAATGATATTCATGTCATGACACCACTCATCAAATGCCCCTATTGCAAATTATGAACCGTTGTCCTACATGATCGTCTTAGGTATACCAAATAAAAAAAATTACATTTTTCTAGGCAAACAAGATTTCTGCTTGGGCGGTTATCTTAGCTAAGGGCTTGACCTTGACCCATTTGTTGAAATAATCTACTGCCACAATAAGGAATTTCACACCTCCTATTCCTATTAGGAATGATTTGACGATGTTAATTCCCCACTTATTAAATGGCAAGGGGCCATAAACTCTTGTCAACTCTAAATGTGATTTCCTTTGTATAACCGCATTAATCAGGTAGTTGTTGCATTTTGGACAAAATTCTGTGCATCTACGTACACAGTTGGTCAGTAATAACCGGAGAGTAATATGTTTTTGGCTAAGATGAGAGCTCTTTGGTGTGCTCCGCCCACCCCTCATACATGTCTTGGGGATGTGAGCAATCTGACTAGAACCTATGCACCTTAGCCAAGGTACCCCTTCTTATAAAATAAGCCATTGAATTAACTTTAGGATGGTATTTTAGCTCAATGTGTGCCATCCAACTGAGGTCTTCCTCAAGGACTTGTTCCACAATTGTGGTCGTTGTTCTTTGAACTGGGATGAACTTAACAATTACTTCCTTTTGTTGGTTGAAAGATGGAGTAACCCAAAGTTACAAGCTTTCTTAAGGCACATGCTCTGGTGTTGTCTAATCTTGGGACATGAGTGATTTTAAAGTGATCAAAATTCCAGATGAGTTAACTCATTATGTTCAAGTATTTGATCAATTATCTTTCTTTGACCACATAATTTCCTAGATCCTAGTGAACTACGTCCCGGGGGTTGTTTGCATGGATGTTTCAGATACTCATTCTTATGGCCAGGTCTAGTCCGTCGATGAGAGATTCATATTCTGCCTCATTTTTTTGGGGAAGAACTCGAAGTGCAATGCGTATTTGTACTCATCTCCTTCGGGGCATACAAGTAGGAGTCCCACTCCACATCTTTATTTGCATGAAGCTCCATCCACAAAGAGGGTTCATGCTATATTTTTAAAATTTTCCTTTCCTTTGGTGTGCACCATTTGCATGATTTCTTGATCATGCAGTTGAGACTACTCATCTTCTTCGGTATTTCTGCCAGTAAATCTTCCATGGTCTGTCACTTGATTGGTGTTCTTGGTCGGAATAGTACCTTATGTTATCTCAGCTTGATGACCCACTTAGTTAGTCTACTTAAAGCTTGTGGCTTGTGGAGGATTTGTTTAATAGGCTGATATTCGTATACCAAAATTATATAGGACTGGAAGTAAGCCAGTGATCTTCTATAGTGTGAATAAGGGAAAGAACCAAATTTT
This sequence comes from Rubia peregrina, assembly GCA_032355705.1. Lineage (NCBI taxonomy): Eukaryota > Viridiplantae > Streptophyta > Magnoliopsida > Gentianales > Rubiaceae > Rubia > Rubia peregrina. Next base: position 8,462,058 of record JAULKK010000013.1, on the reverse strand, counting down.
CATTGGTTGAGTAGTTCTTCTGCACCCCTTGTAAGCTTATGTTCACATAGTATTATGGGATATGAAGATCCTTAATGGCGTGTTTTGACAATGCTAATTATAGGTACAATATTTCACCAAAGCGTAGCATCATCAGTCTTTGCAGTTTGATCTTTAATTCCTCATATACCATCTAGCAATTTTTCGTCAGACTAAATTTATTCGCTCCACGCAAGATGTCAAAGAAGGGTGCACATTTTTCAACGACCTTTGAGACAAAGCGACTAAGAGCTTTTAAAGGCTAAATAGAACCCGGATTTCCTTGACCAATCGAGCTGGTGGTAACTCTTTAATAACTCGTAATGTTTTGGTATTTACTTCAATGCCCCTCGACGACACCTTGTAGCCTTAAATATTTCTACACCAACTCCGATGGTGGCCTTCTTGGGATTCAGTTTCATTCCAATTGATTGGAGAGTGATGAGTGTCTCGTCCAGGTCTCGGGCAAAATAACTTATTGTTTTGTTCTAGATCATCATATCGTCCACATAGACTTCTATGTTCCGATCTACTTGTGCTTGAAGATCTTGTCAACCGTTACTAGTATGTGGCTCACATTCTTTAGCCCTAAAAATGGCGGTGTGCGACTATTTTAGCAACCCACCCCAATCGAACAGCTCAACACATCTATATTCTTTCACCATATTCACAGGGAAAAATATTGAAGAAAGAAAACAATAGAAAAGGAATAGGGCGCTGAAAACATTAAACAAGAAAATGAATAGGGACTCAATCTCCTCCTTTCACCTCACCAAAAGTAAAAAAATATTAATTTCATTTTAAATTAAACTTTAAATAAAAAAATAACACATTAAAAAATTTTAAAAAGAAAGAAAAAATGAAACAGCACTGGAAGGCATAAAAAGCTAATTTTTTATTATTAAAAAAGTATAACACATGATTGTTTTTTTTCAAAAAAAAGATTGGAAACAACGCTGACAAGCGGCCTTGACAAGTGGGAAGAAATGTGTTGGGAGCAGTTTGTATTTCCAGCAACTGACCCCTAATTTCTTTACTCCCTCCACCCCAGCTTAAATTACACAACAATCATTATTACGCTCTTCGAGAAATATGTTTGACCATTAGTATCTTTACCTATGTATAATAACGGTAAATAAAAAGTTGATATTTGGAAACTACTTGTTACGACGAATTGAACAATATCATATATGATAA
>JAULKK010000013.1:8295306-8306608 GCA_032355705.1 Rubia peregrina | reverse complement strand
GAGAGATCCTACAGCACATCGTCAGAGAAGGAGGAAGAGGCTTCGCTTTGAGGCACACTAGATTAAGTCTAGTGACTGTGAGAAGATGGTGGAGAATTCGTGGAATGAGAGGGATGTTTCCCTACCCCAGAGAATGGAAAACTGCTCTCTCGGACTGATGAAGTGGGGAAACATGGCATTTCCAGATATACCAAAGCGGTGGAAGAGATAAAGAAAGCCATTCTAGCATTGGAAAGGGGTACCATCACACCAGAAGTGAAAAAGGAAATACTCTTGTTGCGATAGGAGTATGACTTATTGCAAGATGCTGAAAGTATAAAATGGCGGTAACGGGCGAAACAACACGGGTATAAAGAAGGAGATAGAAATACAAGTGTCTTTCACAAGTTCGCATTGAAGCGGAGAGAAATGAATCACATAGAAGGTCTAAGAGATGAAAACCTTGATCTGAAGACGGATGATGCCAGTAGTGAAAGAATTATTGTGGATTATTTTGGAGGGCTCTTCTCATCGGCGGCACCCTCGGTGGAGACTATCCAGCAAGTAGTAGGCTGGCTACAGCCAAGAATCACCGGAGAGATGCCCGATGGTCTCATACAACCATATACTGAGGCGGATATTACTTTGGCGGTAAAGAAAATGCACCCATATAAGTCTCCTGTACCTGACGGTATGAGCCCTGTATTCTTTCAGAAATTCTGGCATATTTTTAAGACCGATGTCACGTCATTTGTACTTGATTTTCTAAACCATGGAGTTTTTGAGTCGATGGTCAACTACACCCATATCGTCTTGATCCCAAAGACCCAAAAGCCGAAGTTGATCACGCAGTTTGGACCCATCAGTTTGTGCAATGTGGTTTACCGTCTTGTATCAAAGGTGGTGGAGAATAGGCTTAGACCGATGATCCCAAAAATCATCTCTGAGCCGCAGTCGACTTTTATTCTGGGAAGACTGATCACTAATAACATACTCATTGCTCATGAATTCCACCATACCATAAAGATTCGGAGAACCGGTGGATTGGGTCATATGAGTATAAAACTGGATATGCGTAAGGCATTTGACATAATTGAATGGGATTTTGTATTTAGAAATCTGCATGCGATGGGCTTTCCAGAATCTTTTATTGCCTTGATATGCCTATGCCTATCGACGGTCTCGTTCTCTTTCATCCTGAATAGTGGAGAGATAGTGCTTCTTCATCCTAAGAGAGGGCCCGGGCAGGGCGACCCTCTTTCACCATACCTCTTCATCATTAGTTCTGAAGTTTTCTCAGGCCTCCTGACAGATCTTATGTGCGCTGGAAAGATAAAAGGAATAGGAGCTTCCAGATTCGGTCCTAGAATCTCTCATTTGTTTTTTTGCAGATGACACACTATTGTTTGGAGAGGCGACAGAAAAGGAGGCGAAATATCTCCATTGGGCTATTACTTTGTTTGAGAATGTGTCGGGACAAAGGATAAATGCAGAAAAATCAGGCATCTTTTTTAGCCCTAACACGTCCATGGAAGCAAGATCCAAAGTATGTGACATTCTCAAGATCCCTGAAGTTATGTCGCATGGTACCTATCTAGGACTTCCTTCAGAAATTGGTGCTAGCAAGACAGACATCTTCCAGAACCTGAAAGACAGAATCAGACAGAAGATTGATGGGTGGAGTGAGAGGAACCTGTCAAAAGCAGGGAAGGAAATTCTTATAAAATCAGTTCTACAGGCTATCCCGACCTATGCAATGAGCTGCTTTACCATTCCAGATACCATCCTTGATCACATTCAGAGCATGATTAGTAATTTTTGGTGGGGAGATGCTACAACAGGTAAACGAAAGATTCCTTAGGTATCATAGGAAAATATGCCGAAGGCGAAGGTAAATGGAAGATTGGGATTTTGTGACTTAAAAAGCAGCTAACTTGGCTTTACTGGGGAAGCAGGCTTGGAGGCTTCTTGTGAACATAGGAACCCTTGTTACAAAAGTGTTCAAAGATAAATACTACCCCAACTCTACCATTTTAGGCAACAGGAGGTGCTTAACCTTCATGGTCTTGGAGAAGCATACTCAGAGGTGTGGAAGTTCTCAGGTTAGGATGTCGCAAGGAGTTGAAATTGGGGTTGCAAACAAGTATTTGTCATGATCTGTAGATATGAAGACCTGAAAAAATTTGTGCAAGAGCCGAATCGCGTTCCGGGGACATTGACAATGGTCTGAGACCTAGTGGATCCCGATACGAGCTGGCGGCGAGAGGATCTGTTGAACGACTTCTTTCATCCGGAGGATGTCGCGATTATACGTAAATGTCAACCACCATCTTCTGCAAGGTCCAATCATTGGTGCTGGCACTATGCTCCCACCTGAAAATACTCCGTTAAATCGGTGTATCATGTCTTGCTTGAAACCTCTCTCTCAAATCTGCATAGCCATGAACCAGTGAGCGAAAATGCCAAAAAATTCAAATGCACAAAATCATCTGCTATACATTGAATTAGGTGGGGAAAATATACACAAAATATGCTTACCAAGTTCGTCTTATCCTCCTCTTCAATTCAACAACTCCCCAAAACCTGTAATCCCTTCCTTGCAAAGCAACTCCAAAGCTAATCCCTTCTACAACTCAACAATTTTGGAAATCTAAGAAAACAGAGCATCGGAATCGCTAATCGGCAACCATCGGAACCCCTCTTATCCGAATTGTAAAGAAACCCAGAGAAAGATTTGGATTATGGCTGGGCGTGAACAACGGGAATCAATTGGAAAGTAATTGGGGACCTGAATTTACCCGGCATTAACGAGCTACTATTATCTGGTTTCCCAATCCCTTTTTCCTTATGACCCGATCCAATAATACCCAAGTTGATCCCAAAATAAGAAATAAATAAAATAATCCATTCCATTAACTTAATTTTAGTGGGTTTCAATAGTTAATGGGATGGATAGACTCCTCTGATTTTCCCTAAAATATAGGTTATGTTTTTTAAATAAGTATTTTTAATAGTTTATCAAACACTAGAAAGATGTCCAGCTTATAAGGAAAACACTTATAAGATCTGTCAAACACACCCTAAATCTTCTCCACCTTCATGGTAGCTTTTGATTAAAAAATGGAAGTGGGTTAGGTTTTGGTGGAGATCCGCCCCACATCGACCCCCAATGGGCCAGGTATGGAGATAGTTTTGATGGGGTGGGGTGAGTATGGATATGAAAATGATACCTATTATGGGTAGTGGTTTAGGTGTGGATATTATTTTACACTCGCCTCATCCACTCATCACCCCACTAAACTGCTATATACCAACCTATTTATTATATAATAAATTATTATATATTCATAATCACATATCTTAGTTATAATATTTTCTTGTAATACTTATCAAATTTTTAATATTTAAATTATTATATTAAAGGGAATTTTAGGTTTTTTTAGAGATATATGTAGGGTGAGTGCAATGGAATTTTAGTGGGTAGAGATCCTAGTTGGTGATGGGGCGGGGATGGGTTTTAAATAATATACAATGAGGCAAAGTGAATTTTAATAATGTATCCGCCATATGTGATGAGGCGATTATTAGTATGAAAATTTTAGATGGACATGAGTATAAAGGGACCATAATCCGCACCTTCCATGCCTCATTGTCATCCCCACGCACAACACTCCAAAATAACACCCACACATATAAATCTACGCAAGCAGTATTAAATTTTAGAAAAGAATACATAGTATAAAAATATAATCTTATCATGATTACATTTTATGGTAAGACGATCTCATCTAAATGTTTGTGATATATAAATTCTAAATAAAGCAATTTACAATCAATTAATCAAACTCTTCAACACATGTGAGAGCATGTGCAACGGAAGTTTTTTACCTAAGAAAAGGACTCAAAAACCTCTACAATGGGAGACTTCAATCCCATCTTTTAAATGTCAAGAAGCACGTGGCAAGAAGAGGTTTTCCATCTCCAACCCAATAAAAGATGTGGGACCCATGCCATGTGGCCTGTTACTCTGTGAGTCCCAAAAATTAAAGCCTTTTCCATTTCCTTTCTGCACATTTCATCCTCTTTTCTTCTTTAAAAAATTGTATATCTCATTTCATTCTTTTATTAACTTCACATTTTCTTTCTCCAACACTTAAATTTTATTATTCTATTATATATATATATATATATTTTAGAATGTATCACGTGGATTGATTAACGGTTAGACTAATTATAAAAAATAGTTTTTAAATTTCTAGCTGTTAATATTTAAAAGTTGAAAGACATATATCTAATGAGGATGTGTAAAGGAAAATGATGGAAGGTTAGTATTTTAAAAGTTGTAGCTGCTGAAATTGTTTATGTCATTTGGAAGTATATAAATGATATATGTTTTGAGAGAGAGAGAGAGGGGGAAGTGATGGATATAGTGCATAGCATTATAGAAAATATTGTATATAGATCTTCGTTTGAAGCTGAGACTTCGAGAGAAATGTGCTAAATTGATGTTAGAGTCAAATAGGGGGATATAGAAGAGTTGTAAGCTGGATCTAGGATCACTTGTAATTAAAAGTTTTGGTAATGGGAAGTTTTTCCATTTTCCAAAAAAAAAAGACATATATCTAAAATAAAATTCAATATCCGAAAATAAGATAAGATAAAAATTTAATGTCCTGAAAATTAAAAATAAAATGAAATTGTTTAGAATAAAATATTAATAAAGTTATTATCAACTAAAAGATAGTGAATAATTTGTTCATTTTAAAAGTACAACGGCTCTATTTATATTTTTCGTGTGAATAGAGTCGTAAAAACACTACAATTGATACATAACTCACTCTAAACTCTGAAATATTTAGGTAATTAAAGTTAATTTATTTCTATTTAATAATTAATATACAAATGTAAATTGTGAGTTAGAAATAATTGAAAAAATAGTGGGACCAATCAAGAATGATGTGGAATGGGCTGTATGACGTGGAAGATCCTGAATGATTGTGAAATTTAAGGTTATTGAAAAGAGAGAGTGCAAAAGTTCCAAAATGAAACTTTTCCATTGTACATGGTCTGAGGATGATAATTTCTATATAATTATACTTTCCTTGATTTTTTGAACCTACGTATCTTTAACCTAAATTAAGACCCTTCTCTCTAAAATGTAGAGTTTTTTTCCTCTCTCTTTTTCTTCTTTTTCTCTTTCATCTTCATCTTCTCTTACCATTTTTATCTTCTCTTACTAAATCCCTTCTTATCTGCTCTACTTGTATGTTTGAATTTAAAGCTCATTAGGTCATTCCTTCTACGTAGTTTCACTAATTTTCTGTTTTTTTCACCAAAAAGAAGAAAATAATTAATTTCCTCCTTTTCTTCATCTTTTCATTCATCCTTAAATCCTTTTAATTCTCAAATTTCTCTTTCTTCTACATAGTTTGTGAATTCTTTATATTCTCTTTCCACATTCACAATTTCTTGGTCCTTCATTTTCACTTTCCATATTAATCTTCTCTTCCCATCTTCAGTTCTCACTTTCACTTTTTTTTCTCCTGCACACTTTTTTACCTTCTTCATTTTCTCTTTATACTCCCTCCGTTTCACTAACAATAGCACATCATTTTGGGTGTAGTAATTTAGGAGATGGTAAATGAGTGGATGAAATTGAATTGAAAGAAGAGAAAGTAAAATGAGTGGATGTAAAAATCTTAAACTTGCCATAAGTAGCATGTGTCATTGTTAAAAAAAATTCAATTTTGGCAAGTGTGCCATTGTTAGTGAAACGGAGGGAGTATTTCATCTTCTATTTTCTTCTTTAAAATCTTCTAACTCTCATATCTATTTCCCATCAACAGTCATCCTCTCTTTCTTCCTAAAAAACTTTTATATAACTTCCAGATTTCTTTTTCTATCAATACATCATTTTCCCATGTTTACTTTTTTAAAATTATTCTCTTATTTTCCTTATTTTTTAAAAAAAAACACCCAACAAGGGATGGTTGCAGAGAACATTTTAATACCTCACATATGTACCCTGATTTGAAGAGCTGCTTTGGGAAAGTGTTATCAAATAAGGAAATGAAGATGGAAGCATTGTACCTTATTCTACATCAAGCATGGAATAGAGTTGCTTTCAAGATTGTTCGACTGCAAAGAAACATATTTCAGTTCTTCTTCCCAAATTAAGGAAGCTTGCAATATGTGTTGAAAAGTTGCAAACCATTCATCGGGATATGTCAACAAGAATTTTTGTTTGATTATTTTTGGTTGAATGTTACTACTTTGCCTATGAATTTCTACACAAGGGACGTAGCATCCAAGATCACAAATAGTTTGGATTCATGCAACCAAATACGGTTGAGGGGAAAAAATTAATAGAGGAAAAGTTCTTTCGGGTGAAAGCATTCATTAATATAATGATGCCAATATAGATATCGATTAAATTGGAAGGACCGGGTTAAATGATAGTCGAGAGAAGTCTCAGATATGAACGACTACCAATTACTTGCTTTGGTTGTGGAAGAATCGGGCACAAGAGGAAAGATTGTTATCAGAGCTTCTCATCTCATGATTCTGGACATATGGTCCTTAAGGGATTATTTATGGTGTCCAAGTTATTGTGGTTTTTTTCACATGTGGTGTCTACCCCAGATCATACTTCAGATGCTATGCTTCCTCAACAAGGCCGGATAAATATGTTACGTATTTTACAAAGCGGGGTACCAAACGTTCAAGGGAGAAACTGCATCAGGAATTTATTAGCAGCAAGAAAAGGAAAAGCTACTCAATAATGTACACAAGGCAGACCGGTGAAGTTGCTTCTCTTTCACCCACCAAACAAGTGACAAAGAAACGGGGTAGGCATTGTTGTGAAGAGATACTGCCAAAGAAGAAGCAATGTTACCATAAAATGACTTCAACAACAAAAAGAAAGGCAACAAATGTATTGGTTTTCTCTTCTTCAAAAAGGCGCAAAATGAAAGTCTCTGGAAAAAAAATGAAGGTGGTGGAGACTTATTCATCGATGGCCAAGTAACTCATCTTCATGTTGTACCCGACTCTAGATTACTTCACGGGAAGAAGAAAAACAAATATGTTCAAGAGACTGTTGCATTGGATTTTGAAAGAGTAAAAGAGGGAAACAAGAGTATGGTTATTAAAGATCAAGATGGTCAAAAATAACTTTGCAGTGTCCAGAACAAAATGCTTCATTAGATGTGTCGGGTAGGAAGAGGGGAAACATGCTCATTCATCCGGATGAAATTTTGGAGCCTCAACTAAAAAGGCACAAATCTGGTAAAGTTTGGGATGCATATGTTACTATGGAGATTTTCCTCATTCGGTCATCGTCGCTTATCAATTGCATAGACATTTTTGTTGCATAAGCTGAATAATGTTGTTGGGGGTTTCTCGATGGTTGTCCCAAATCAACCATCCAATGACCCATGAGTCCTTTGTGTTGGAATCGTTGTGCAACTGGTCTCCTGCACAAAAAATGCTACAAAGCCCGTTTCGATCACATTACCCGGAAATGAAAGAGTTGGTGTATGAGATTCGAATAGGTTCCTATTTATACTACTTCAATAATTATGTAGCTACTAAGCTAATAAAACCAACAGGATTAGTTGGCACGAGAATCCCGACTAAGATTTCAGTAGTAAGCGGGCACTCGGTAAATATGTCATTCCAGAGTTGCGAACCAGTACAAGAACTCTAAATGCTCATTGAAAGGGCAGGAGTATGCACATCGGGTTCATTGCAAGAGGGGGTTCAATGCACCCAAGAAGTAATGATAGCAACCCATATTAAAGCTTGTAAATCTATCATTTTGCACACGGTCTCGTTAGTACTTAAAGGGTGTATCAATCCAGTAGTCCAGCGAAGCAGTAGTGTGTGCAATAAGTATGTTGTGTTCGAAGTCTCAAGAAAGACAGTTAAGCCAGATCACAATTTGCTTACTTTTGTAATGTCTGCTCTTATATAATAAATAAAATTTATTTTTTGATTTAAAAATGAATTTTTAGGACCCTTAAAATAAGGGAGAACATTCATATAGTTTAATATGCTCACCTGCGGGAATTTGTACAACATTATAAACTCGTATACTTAAGATGTTTGTTTATCGACCAGCATTTCTAAGTTTATGAATATATATCCTAGGCATATACACATGTTAATTTCTTCATGCTTCATCATCACTACTCTCTAGGACTACAAAGTTTTCCCTGGATTTCAACCTTTTAGAGGCTCTTTCATCTTGGGTCTCATCTGAGATAGTGTCAGTTTGGCAGTTGGGCTCATAAGTTCCGATCTCTTTGAGAATTCTGGTGCCATATTTCTCAGTCTTTAGCTTCCCAACAACCTTCTCCAACTGCATTCAAAGCAAATGTGCACATAAGATGATTGACCTCAGCATTAGTGCCCAAGATTATAAATTAAGCACCACAACAAAATACTCTCTCCGGTCTTTTAATATTGCCCCTTTTAGATAGCACAAGTTTTTGTAAAACAGTGAAATTAGTGATGTATGTTGAACTGGGAGAATAAAAAGTGAATTTGGTGGATGAAAACAATCTAAGACTTTCCAAACGAGGAAAGTGCCAATATAAAAAAAATCATTTTTAAAAAAATGGTGCCAATATAAAGAAGACCAGAGGGAGCACAATATATTATGTGATGAATCCGAAGGAACAAACAAAGGCTTGTCAGCCTGAAGGTACCTAGCCTTGACATTTAAGTCTTGGCATGCAGGATATGGCAAGTTCAAAACTTCATCCCAAAATAATAATAAAAACAAAAGAAAAATGCTCTTCCTTACTAAGGTGCTATAGCATACTGGAACATAAGAATATAATGCACTCAAGAAACATGAGGAAGTATCCAGCATGTGTCAAGAAAATCAAAGTTCAGCAGTGACAGGACATCTTTTTCTTCTGAAATTGCTCCTGTTAAAGTGTGATTGGTAAACAGATGCACCTTATTTTACAAGTACGCACCTGTTCAAGTGACTTTGGTCTCTGAACACTTAGGGTGGTGATCTGTTGGGTAGACAGTATGGAGTGAGGAAATATTCCATCACAAGACGCAAGATCTTTTCGTAGCTCATCAAGCTTGAACTCCAAACCGCATAGTTTGGTATGTTTTGGCTGTTTTGTACTGCTTGAGCTTCCAGTTTGTCCACAAGAAATCTCAATCTTAATATTCTTCTTACCTGAAATCATACAGAACAAAAGGAGATGCTTCTCTTAAATGCAATATGACATCTATGCTTGTCTCCAAATGGTATCACTCCCACTACTCCAGATGCATTAGTGACACAACACAATGGTATACATGCAAGTAGGCGCTGAATTTGATGGAGCACCAAAGGTAGCTTACCTTGCAATACATGCTTAGAAAGCGGTCCAACTGTCACATAAGCATTCGTAGCATAAGCAGTATGCTGAAATTCTTCTTTCTGAAAAGCAAAGAGGAAGTGTCAAACATCTTTAAAAACAAATCCTACGAAATGTGTGTGTGTGTGGATATACCATGTAAGAGATTATATGGTACAAAAAAAGAAGATATAGGTGGTAGGCTCCATACCAATACGCGATCCACTATTAGTTGAACAAGAAGATGTTCTAGTTCCTCTCTCTTTAACTCAGAATCTATGCAGAAACATAGAACAGGTATTTCTTTATTTCAAGTTGTGGATTATGAAGAAAGAGGTGAAAGAACAGGAAAATGAAGAAAGTAAAGAGCACAGCAGAGCAGGAAGGAAATGGCAGAAGAGTTGAAGTATGAAACCGAAGGCCACGTTTATTCAACCATATCTGTTAATCTACACTGATTCCAATGGACAACTTTGCAAGTTGCTGATACAATCATTTTATCAGTGATCCTACTCGAATGTATTGTCCTACGGAGGAGAAAAAGACAACCCATTCCACCAGCATACTTATAAAAGCAAAGCCTCCATTTGCACCAGATACCAATTAAGCACAACAGGCAGAATATTCTAATGGGGAAAAAAGTCGTACGAGAGAGCAACAAATGATGTATCTACTTTCATTTCAATTTTGTCAAGTCTCAGGCTTAGAAGAATAACGTATTGGAGAACATTATAGGTCTGTATAAGCAATATGATGACACCAACAGTTAAAACTTCAGAAAGAAAACCGAGACATACGCTCATACACACAATATAGATCTAAATAATCAGAAGCTTAAGTGCTACTGCTAAACACAATGAGATCTGAGTGTAAATCTGGATATCCTGATTCCAGAAAATTACCCACAATATAACTTAAGAAAAATAATCAAATTTTGAGCTTAACTATATTGACTATCTTCGTCTATATTAAGATCAAAAGACAAGTGGTCAGCAATAGCATGCAGACCAAAAGAAGAAGAAATTCAGTTGGTTTCATATAAGAGCATCGGAAGGAAGGACTAACCTAATTCTTTTTGCTTAGTCATTAATTTGTTTACCAATTGCAAGATTGTAATCCTCTGATCAGTCTCTTGCAAATCTTGTAATAAAGATGCTATCAGTTTTGCATGACCTGAAAATCATAAGCAGCATTAGCATTAGTCCAGCATAAAGTAAGACTTGAACAAAAAGCAATACATTCATCGGTTCTCTTGATTATATAATGTATGGGGTCAGTAGACAAGGAATTTTTTAAATTATTAAACATTCAGACCAGCAAATGTTGTTGGGTAATTGTATCAATCAGTAAAGTACAGCCAAACTTACCGGAAACATCCAACTGATCACAGCATGAGTGGCAAAGGCACAGTTATCGCACATCCCTGGCCAACATATAATCAAATTTAACTCACACTTATGATCAGAGAAGATAGTTAAGATTTCAATTTTGAAATCACAAGTAACCGAAAATATACCATTACAATCTTGAAGAGGCTCAGCAAAATGTCGAAAAAATGCACTTCGGCGGCATTCACGTTTGGACTACAAAAATAAGACAGTCCCATGCAATCAATACAGGGCAGCACCAGTTTGTTATACATTGTATTTCCTCGTAAAATTGCGAAAATATCCCACAGATAATAGAGATGAAGTATAGAAAAACTACGAGATGATTTTTAACTTCATGTTAGTACTCAGGACTTGCTCAGTATTCATCTGTCACATCTCCCAAAAGGGCCTAAACAAGCTTGTGGAGAACTTCGACATAAGAGGCTAATATAAAAAACTGTGCTTGCGCATGCTGTTAAAAAATACTCCCTCCGTCCCAGCAGATTTGGCCTAAGTGCTTTATGCACGTTATCCAAGACACATGTTCGGCAGTTAATATCTTTACCTACGTATAATAACGGCAAATAA
>JAULKK010000013.1:8254504-8269335 GCA_032355705.1 Rubia peregrina | reverse complement strand
TAAATATCAAATTTTAATGTACCATTAATATCCGTAATTAAAGTTATTGATGGTCAAACACGATCTGAGAAAATTGACCAAAAAATAGGCCAAAACTGGTGGGACGGAGGGAGTAATAGAATTTGATAATTACAATTGGTTTAGTTTGACTTTCAAAATTCAAAATGTGCCAAATTCTATGGGATGAAGGAAATAACACCTAAACCTATAGCATCAAACATAGTGAAACGGAGAGAGTCGATTTTTTTAATATAAATGTTCTAAGACTTATAATAAATAAATTTGACACTAACATTAACTAATTAATCGTAAGTTATTATACTCAATATTACATTTAATCAGATTGATCGTGTGTGCTATTACAAATTAATGATCAAACATCATTTTACAAAAGGAGACACAAAATATTTTAAAATAGAAAATGAATTTTGATTTTTTTTTATAAAAAGTAGAATAGAAAAATGCAACTAGAGGTCATTACAGATATTTATACCTTCATGTGTATTTGAAAATTCCAATTAGAAGAAAATATAAAACACATGGCATGACCTTATCACTAAAATGTAAAAAAGAAAATCATTTTTGTTTCTTTTATTATTGTTGGGAGTATAATACTGTCCACAATAAAAAAAAATGAAAACATAAAATTCATTTAAAAACAGTCGCTCAATTGTTAGAGAGAATAGAAACTCTGTCCACTCCGCAGAGTTGCGTTAGAGAGAGCAGAAACACTCACACACAGAGTAGAAGAAGATAATGGATTTAGCCTCAAAGCTGCACCTTATCGACCTGCGCTCCACTTTCCTCACCGGCCACTCTCCCAGAGCCGCCGCTGCTCTCCGCCTTCCTCACCGCCCTAGTCCCCTCAAGAATAACGCTCTTTTTCGTTACACAAAAAAACCCCCCAGAATCTCCGCCAAACTACACGCAGTGGCCGTGGAAACTGCGGAAACCGAGGTGAAAGACGACGTGGAGTCCCTTTTCTCGAGCGATTCCGATGGGCAGATTGATTACAAGCGTTTTAGCAAGAGTTCCGGTGGTGGGGCATCCAGCATTTCATCCGGGATTAAGCTGGAGAACATAAGCAAGAGCTACAAGGGCGTCACGGTGTTGAGAGATGTTAGTTGGGAGGTTAAAAAGGGGGAGAAAGTTGGATTGGTGGGCGTAAACGGAGCAGGTAAAACTACCCAATTGAGGATTATAGCTGGTTTAGAGGACCCTGATTCGGGGAATGTGATTAAGGCCAAGCCTAATATGAAAATCTCCTTCCTGAGCCAAGAATTTGAGGTTCTGGGCACGAGGACGGTGAAGGAGGAGTTCATGAGCGCGTTTCAGGAGGAAATGCAGGTGGCTGAGAGGTTGGAGAAGGTTCAGAAGGCTCTTGAGAAGAGTGTGGATGATATGGAGCTGATGGGGAGGTTGTTGGATGAGTTCGATTTGTTGCAGAGGAGAGCCCAGGCTGTGGACTTGGATGAAGTTGATGCTAAGATTAATAAGTTGATACCCGAACTTGGTTTTCTGCCTGAGGATTCTGATAGGCTTGTGGCCTCTTTCAGTGGCGGATGGCAGATGCGAATGTCCCTCGGAAAGACTCTTCTGCAGGTATACACCTGACTGACAAACTTGTTGATTTGTAGTATTGGTTATCTCTATCATATCTTATAGTATTGTTGGATGTTAGATACTGAAGATCGTGTGTATGATCAGATGATGTAGAATACTTTCATTATTGTGTACCACTTTAACTTTTCACTTGAAATTGTTGATATGATTATACGGGTTGGTTTGTCATTAATATTATTGGACTATTTGATTTTATGCATTGAGTCGTTGAACTATTTTAGTACCGAGACTCGAAATGCCAAGATGTTTCTGATACTCTATTTTTTTTCTTTTCCTTTTCTCATTCATTTGTGTGGTCACTCATTACTTTCATTTATATATATATACGTGTTGGAACTGATGCTTGGTTGTTATGTGATGATATGGAGCTTGGAAGGAATTTGATTTTCTAATAATGGCTTGTGTACTGTGTAGTTAATAGTTCATGTTTTATGGATGCTAACTGTATTTGCAATATTGTGCAGGATCCTGACTTATTACTGTTGGATGAACCTACAAACCACCTCGATCTAGATACGATCGAGTGGCTCGAAGGTTATCTCCAGAAGCAGGATGTGCCGATGGTCATCATATCTCATGACAGGGCCTTTCTTGACCAGTTGTGTACCAAAATTGTGGAAACCGATATGGGTGTTTCTAGAACATTTGTTGGAAATTATTCTGATTATATTCTCTCAAAGGCTGAATGGATTGAAACTCAGCTTGCAGCATGGGAGAAGCAACAAAAAGAAATTGAGCACACTAAGGGACTGATAAGCAGGTTAAGTGCAGGAGCAAATGCAGGCCGTGCATCTACAGCTGAAAAGGTATCTCTAGCTTGTTTCATTGGTGAATTTACTGCATATGAACAGGGTCTTCCTTGCTGCGATTCTTCAATGATGCTATGCTTATCAATCTTGTAATGAGGAGCTTAAAATTACAAATGACTTGATTACTTCACTAGTAATTATCTGATACTTGGTCCTTGGGTTTCTCAAATCTTGCTGATCTTCAGTTTAATGATGGAAACCAGATTTGCCTTTTATTCCTTGGCCAGTAAGTTTCCCCTCCCAGACATTCTAAAAAAGAGAGGAAAAGATAAATGAAAAGGATTAGCTTGTTTGAATAGTAGATTATGGGAACTGAAATGCAGTTCTCCATGTGAACGTTTTACTTCTGGCATTTAATGCTTCTGTCCTACTTTGTATAATAACCATGTGTTAGTAGGACAGGTTTTTTAGTAGATGTTACAAGAGCCATTGTAACCTAATCAGCTAATACCATGACTGTTAAGATAAATGAACTGTTTTTCCAAAATACTCCTAAAATTGCAGCTTGGTTCTTTTGTTTCTGACTTTTTTTTAGTTATTGTCTGTTCACACTTACTTCGTATATATTCCTAGTTTGTATAAGCTGGCTTTTATAGTTCATGATTTATTTGCAGCATTTAGCATATAAGGTTAATGGCCATATTTTGAATACTAAGGGTTATATTTTATGATTGTTGTCATACTTATTCCTTATATATCATTTTTTATTCATCCAATTGTGTATTTTCAACAACAGAAGCTGGAGAAACTTCAAGACCAGGAACAAGTTGATAAGCCATTTATTCGGAAGCAAATGAAGATTAGATTCCCAGAGCGTGGGAGAAGTGGGCGTTCTGTGGTGACAGTTAAGAATCTGGAGTTCTCTTTTGGGGATAAGGTATCAACAACAGATGTAAGGTTTTGTCTTCAGGTTATTCAGTAAATTTGAATATGTGAAAATTTCATGGCTTTGTTGGAAAGCTTTTCTTTGGAATATATTTTTATATAGCCCTTTGCTAAAGTAGCTCGTTGTATTTTGCACCGATGCTTACTCTTTAATATGACCTGTTCAGGTGAAGCTGTTTAAGAATGCAATGGTTGAAAAGGGAGAGAAAATTGCCATTATTGGTCCAAATGGATGTGGGAAACGTACACTGCTTAAATTAATCATGGGCCTACATAAGCCAAATGAAGTTGAAATGCTACTTGGGGAACATAATGTGTTGCCAAACTATTTTGAACAGAATCAGGTTTGGCCCAACCTTGTAATTTTTCACTTCATTTTTATCGTGTTATTCTGGACCTGTGCTGGGATAGTTGCACCTTACATTTTACAGTATTTGATTTGAATAAATGATAAATTACATTTTAGGCTGGGGCGTTTGATTTAAAGAACACAGTGTTGGAGACAGTCGCTGAGGACTGGAGGCTGGATGATATAAAGGGACTTCTTGGTTGCTGTAATTTCAAAGCTAATATGCTTGATAGGAAAGTTTCCTTCTTGAGTGGTGGTGAGAAGGTAACGCTGTGACTAGTGCTTCTCTACAGCTTACCTTGTGACTTGCTACTACAAAATTTTCCTATTCCTTTCATGTTCACTCAGTATCACCAAATACTCAAGAATCTGGTCAGATGAAATTGTCCTTGTTTTGTTAAATGTTCGTACTCGAGTAGTACTTGCATTGGAGTCAATGATGTTAGCAGAAGATAATTTCTTATTACTCGCAAGGTTTCAACAATGATAAGTAGAGTTATTTACACGCTACGTACTACCCTTTTCATTCCACATTCTACATTTTCAATGTCTTAATTTTTTTCCCATATTCTTTAATTCCTTGAATGAGATTGCTAAGATATTTTCAGGCTACTGAAGTGTCTGCCTTTGTTTCTCAATCTAGGCTCGACTTGCTTTTTGCAAATTTATGGTGAAGCCTTCAACATTGCTCATCCTTGATGAGCCAACAAATCATTTGGATATACCATCAAAAGAGATGCTTGAGGTTCACTATACTCATTTTTCTCTTTGCATCAGAAATATTTCTTTTTTAATTATGGAATAAAACCTGTTGCACTTTCATGACTATTGAAATTGTTTTTGTTATTAGGAGGCCATAAATGAGTACCAGGGAACTGTCATTACTGTATCCCATGATCGATACTTCATAAAGCAAATTGTTAACAGAGTGTTGGAAGTGAAGGATAGAGATTTGCATGACTATGCTGGAGATTACAATGTAAGTTTTGTAGCAAGACTCCAACTTCAAAGCCAAACTTATTATGGAGCTCCTGTTCCTTAGAATCAAGTTCTGTATGAACCTGAGATCACTAGCTACTTGACATCGAGGACCTTCATTGCTTCTTTCTTGTTCCCTTTCCGTATTACAAAAAGCTAGCTCCCATCACCATTGACTTGAATCTATTCAATATGCAGTATTATCTTGAGAAGAACCTCGATGCAAGGAAAAAAGAACTTGAGCGTGAAGCAGAACTCGAAGCGAAATCCCCAAAGACAAAGGCCAAATCTAAGATGTCCAAGGTAAACACCCTGGGATCCTCTCATGGATGGAATGTGATTCTTTGTTCATCATTTGTCACCTACTCTTATGTGCTATTTTTATAACTATCACATTTTGATGTCACTCAGGCGGAGAAGGAAGCTCGGAAGAAGCAGAAAATGCAGTCATTTCAAGCAGCAAAACAGAATTCAAAAGTGAAGAAGAATTCTAAGAGATGGAACTGAATTGTGAATAATTCAGAGAATATCCCATAGAATTGGTACTGTACAAAGGCCAGAGAAAGGATATTTTTAATGATCTTTTTCTAGTTGTATATAATCTATTGAACAGAGTAGGGATTAACTGGAATTTGGCTAAGGAATCAGAATGAGTACAAGTAGTAGTTGGGAATTGAGCAACTGCTTGTACTTTTTCCTCTACCAATTACCAATTTGGTTAGTAGTAGTAGTAATAAACAGCCTTGTTAATTAATTTTACATAGAAAAATGACATAGTTGACATTTTTGGAGCAAAATTGAGCCAATTTCAACCATTTTATTCTATTATTACATATGTAAGATTATTATCGTGTAATATATTAATGAATTTGTCATAATATATTTTCATTATTTTTATCATAAATATTTTACATGTATGAATAAACCTATGTTACCTCAACATGTGAGAAGAGATGGAGAATCACATATTGATTCGACGTGTCATGTCAAAATCTGGTCGAATTGCATATCGAGTTGAGGATTAGGATGTGGATATTGGAGGAAAGGGGAAGAATGATTATGAAAGATGCGATAAATGAATTGGAGAGAGGATGTGTGTATAGGAGGAAAGGGGAGGATGAATATGAAAGACTCGTTTTACACGCATAAGAACACATGCAATTTTGTGTAATAATATAACACAATTTTGTACATATAATAAGATCAATTTTTTAAGGGCAATAATACCACACAATCTCATATATAAGAATAAAATCAAAATATTATATATATATATAATAAAAACATAATGTTAAACCATATTATATAGGTTACATATAACAAGTACTACACAATATTATTATTATTATTATTATTATATATAATAGAAACATCGTATAACAACATAATACAATATGTTATGTATTTATATATAAATATAATAAGAAGTATAAAACTAAACTACAATCTTAGAAGAATATAAGAATCAAATAATTAATATATAACAATAAGAGTTAGAGTCAGTCTCTTGAAAAATGGTCCAAGCAAGATAAATTTTTTGGTTTGCATGGTTATAAACTTTATAACTACTACACGTTGCATAATAAAATTTTAATATTGCAACTAAGAACTTTTACCTTTTATTATTCTAATTAAACCTCGTCTTTCCATTTTATACGAGAATGCAATGCTAATATGCTATATAAGTAAGAGCAGTAGAACACAATGTTAAGATACTATGTTATGTATAATAACACAAATTTATGTGTAACAATATAATTACAATACCATTTTTATATTATAAGTTAATTAAATTATTTATTATTTATAAAAATAATAAAATATACATGTCAAAATATATTTTACGACACTTTATATGATAGACGTGTCGAAAAAATTAGTCAAGACACTCAGTTGACAAAATCAATGTGTCAATCAAATTGAAAAATTCAAATGTCGCCGTATTCGATCCCTACTCGGATACGACACTAAATCCGAGTCGGGGTAACATAGGAATAAACATATCAATAGTTAAACATTGATGCAGTTGAATCCAAAAGTCAATTACGTTATTTTTAGTTGGACAAAGATAGTATATATATTACCGCGTTGAACTTAAATATTATTGCAAACTACACACAAATATCTAAAGAACCGACATAACCTAATGCAGTACTCTTTCTGTCCCACGAGTTACTTCCTATTTTTTGGTCAAATTTTTTAATACATGTTTGGTCACAAGTTTCAAGTAGTATATAAGTAATGGTGTCCTTTGAGATATAGTTAGACTCACTGTAGCGAACATTTTTTTGAATGCAAATTTTTATACACAATTCTTATTCTAAATTGAAGTTATATTCTAAAAAAAGTGGGAAATGAACTTTGAAAGTGACTGAAATACTCCTTTTTCAAACCACCCTTATGCGGGTGGGGAGTTTAGGACATTCACAATTAAGAACACTTAAAACTACAATTAGGAGTATCATAATGCTTACAATGGTGTTTGATAGAATAGATATAATTAAAGTACAGAGAGCGGTTGTAAGAAATGCCCATAATCTAGCTTGACATGTAATAGGTACTCAGAACTAATATTTCACCATGGTAATATAAATACGTCTGACTCTTTGTTTAAAAAAAAAACTACTCCTTAAATACCACATCGTTAATCTAAAGAGTTATATTGTTAGGAACAAACATTTAACAATGCCATGGGGAATTAAAGAACTTTTTGAGAAGGTCTCATGATAGTGACTTGTTCATAAATTATGGACATATTAGGAACTTCACCTGAATAATGAAAAAACATCAGCATGGGAGGAAAGAAAACAAACATGAACCAAAAAGGTACAGTATATCAAAAATAAAAATTCTTAAAAAAGAGAGGACCTGGTGGGATTCAAACCCAGGTCACTAACCTCAAAGTTTAGAGTAATAATCACTACACCAGAGACTCATTACTGAACATACACCAAATAATATTAAACCTCATCATTTACCTCAAGAACATAAATTCAAAGTAAAGGTCCTAGTGAGATTCGAACCCAAGATAGTAACCTAAATGTCTAGAATACTAACGACTACACCAGAGAACACTTAATGATCATACATTCAGTCAAATAATATTAAATCTCAATACATGTCTTTAAAACAAAAACACAAAATTAAACCTCACCTCTCATGCTCAGAAGCTCAGCCAGTCGTTGTCGCCGTGGTCCGATGCCGTCTGCCACCGTCTCCGTCACCGTCCGATGTTGTAGCCTTCCGCCGCCGTCTCTGCCAACATTATTGCCGTCACCTGCGCATGTATGCACACGCCAGTCGTCTTCTTCATTGGCGTGCGTGGATCTCATGCGCCTGACAGAAGAGGCAGATATATTGTTGCCTCTCCGTCGTCCGCCTCACCGTCATCGCCACCTTGCTCCACCACAAACTCGATAAGGATTCGCAGCCGTTGCAGAGCGTAGAGGAAAAGGTTAAAAAGCTAATATCGGTTGCGAGTGGTTTCACTGTCAACAAAAGAGCTCAGATCGGAAGAACAGAATGAAAGTGCAGATCGGAAGAACATAATGAAAGATCAGATCGGAAGAATCGAAAGAAAGAACATAATGGTTTCAGAGCAGCGACGTTAGCGACAAAGGAAAAAGAATCACCGACGATTGCCCTAGCTCCGTTGTGTCGCTGGTGAAAGAAGAAGAAGAAGAAGAAGAGCGGCGACGGCGGTTACGAAATTCAGACGATCGGAGAGGAGGAGAAGTAATGAAAAAAATGAAAATTATATTACACATATATATTATTTTATAATTGCACAGTGGGTCCCTAAACTTATTAGTATATTTTTTCAAAAAACCCATTCCAAATAAAATTTACAATAATTGTACAATAAACCATGACCTAAAGTTTAGACTCGCTAAAACAAAACTTTTTGTTGGCTACTTAATTTTTTCTAACACTTATTCATTTTGAATAAAGACATAAAATTGAACCCTTAAAACATCCAATTGTTCTTTTCTCATTTTTACAATTTTCATTTGAGCAATTTTTAAATGAAAAATATGGTATTTTAAACTTATGATTTTCAAATAATGATTAACATGAATCACGAATTGAATATGATATTAAGAAATTATTATTGTCTTTTTTATTCACTCGATGAGAAATAGTGAATATCAAAAGGGGTATGTTTTAAAATTCGAGGTCTATAATTTTTTTATATTCTAAAAGGCTACTTTATTTTGCTATAATGTACTAAATTTTTGCATTAGTCAAATCTGATGAATTTTATGAATTTAATAATCATTATTTCAAACGTATTAGAATAAATAAAAATTTATGATATTTAATTATCTTTTAAAATGAAGAAATAAAATTTGCCATTTTCTAACTTTTTTCCAAGTAATTATTATTATAAATGAACTAAAATTGAGGGTGTGATTAAATTACAAAAGTAATTATTATTGTGCAATAAATATCAAAATCTGTAAAATAGGAGTTTGTTGGAGCTTGAGCTTAAAAAAAATACTAAAATTGGAGTATAGAGAATATGAGTTTTGAATTCCCATTTTGAAGAAGTTTTTAGATAATTTGTTGGACCGTTGCTCTTAACTCTTAAGTGTACATGTCATTTATCAGTATACGGTGGATTAATTTATTAATTGAGCGGTGTGGTGTGGTGTTATTTTACTGACCTTTGATTCACATTTGACTATATCTTGTTTTTATCTATGATTGAACTAGAATGCAAGACATTCCATTGTGGTTGAAAAGAGATTTTTTTACAATTATAAAAAAAAAAAATTTCACTTATGGATTATAGTGCAAATATAGGATTTTATTAGGGGCCAACTTATTCCTCCTGTTTTTTTGCCTCTTGTGTCCCATTTTCTTTTTCCATGTACAATATAATAGAAATCCTTTGTTTTTTATGCTAGTGGTTTGATGTGTTGGTATTTTGGTGATGTTAACTAGGGATATTGAAATCATTTTAACCAACCTAAATCCAAGTTGTCTAATAAAATACCAATAGTATTATATGTTACTGATTTTATTTCTTTATTTCAAAGAAGCACATAATCGGGAATAACAAAAGGTTTTAAAAAAATTATACAATGAAAGAACAATTTTAATAGAAATATGTGTATGCATATATTTATATATCACAAAAATTTGTTTTAGACTGACTAACTATTAGATTAGAACATTTTATAATTATTGAAACTAATAAGGTCATTTGATATTTACTTTTATCTATAGCAGTGAGATGTGTATAATTATGATAGCCTTTTAAAATGAATTTTAACATATAAATAATTATTTATAAATAATTTGAATGAACAATGAATCTCGACGGAATCAACGTCATGAGCATGAATGAACAATCACTTGAAGCATTAACACAAGAACCAGATGAAGATCCAATATGGTAAGTTGATTCGAACTCAAATTTGCTTAATTTTTTCATCGTTATAATGAGTCAAAGTTTTTTACTGTCACTGCAACTAATATGATGGTGTAGTTGTTCGAAATGCAAGAAGAAGACAATCGGCGAGCAACATGGAGGTCAACACGCAAATCGTGAACTTTCCATAATATCTGAGCTTGAAGATGAAAATCTCACCCTGAAGAGCATGAAATTATATAATTAAAAGATAAACTACATTAAGCTGAGACTAAAAGTACTAAAATTATGGAAATATAGTCTATCATAAATTACTGACAAAACGATAAGTACTGAGCGTAGTACAACTATACAAACAAAAATAAAGATTCAACCCAAAGAGACCAAAAAAGAAATAATTAACCCCGGGATAGGAGACCCAAATGCTAGACTTATGAACCCTACAACTAAGAGACCAGATAGGGGCTTATGCTCATGTTCATGGAGTGATAAATTTTCATCTTCTTCAATTCAAATATCTAATAAACAATCAATAGATCATAGCTATCTCTTCTTACAGATTGGTTGCCTTAATCCCTTAGGACCTAGACAATTTATGTTTATTAATGCATGGTATAGCAGACCTGGATTTCAGGATATTATACACACTGATTGGAATAAACCAATTCAGGGATGGGTGGATTTTCCCTTAAGCTAACAGGTTTAAAAACCACAAAACCATAGAGTATAGATTTTTTTTGGTAATGTTGAAACAAATGTGTTAATGGCTGAAGAATCCCTAAGGATTCAAGAAATTGAATGCGATAACAATCAGTCTGACACAAACCTTTGTAACATGAATAGAGCTTGAGCTCCGTAAGTATATGTGTTTTAAAAGAACAAATAATATTCTGGAAACAAAAGGCTAGGGTCTAATAGCTTAGGAAAGGAAATGAAAATATTAAGTTTTTTCATAAAACTGTTAAGGAAAGAAGTAATCAACTGCACATCGGTTTATTAAAAAGTAACCATGGAATTTGGCTAGATAACCTCCAAGACATTGAAGATGAGGCCAGTAATTACTATAAAGGTTTGCTTTTAGAACCTGTAAACACTACATCTGACACCTATTACCCACATTTCTTATGTCAGATCCCTACCTTGATCACTCAGGAAGATAATGACCTACTGACTTAAAAGGTAACCTTGGATGAACTTAAAAATGTAGTTTTCAGCCTTCTTGAAAAAAAGTAGCCCATGCCTAGATGGCTTCACTGCCAACTTCTATATCAAATCCTGGAATACTATCTCTCAGGATATTCTGGTTGCTTCTAATGAATTTTTCACTGTTGCAACCATTCCAAAAGGGATTTCTAGCACTTGGACTATTGTTATCCGTAAAAAACCTACACAAGCCTCATTTGATGACTTTAGTCCCATAAGTCTATCAAATATATATATATAAAAAATTATTTACCAATATTTTAGTTGACCAATGCATACCCCCTCCCACATCAGACTGCATTCATGAAATGCCATGATATCTCTATGAAAAAGTAGAATTCCTAATTGCATTTTGAAATTGGACCTTAGGAAGGCTTTTGAAAGAGGTAACTGGTCATTCCTCAACCTTATTTTACTAAAATTTTACTTTCAAGGTAGACTTGTTCATTGTTATGAAAAATATTTCTCTTGCCTTCCTTTCAATTTTAATTAATGGTAAACATGTTGAGTATTTAAAGGCTACAAGAGGTATAAGGCAAGGTGATCCTCTCTCTCTCTCTCTCTCTCTCTCTCTCTCTCTATTTCTCTTTAATCTATTTTACAAAAAATATACTATAAGCCTTCTATATATTTTTCACACCAAAAAACTGCAATATTACCAGTTTCCTCATAGTACTGGTGACATTTTAGTCTTTTTAAATGATTCTAAGCTTAATTTAATCATAACTAAAGCCTTCCTTGCCACTTTTGAAAATACAACAGGTCAAAAGTTTAATTATGATAAATCTGACTTCTTTATAAGCATGTATGCCTTAGATCTTAAAATCAGGCCAATAAAAGCAATCCTAACTATGAAACAAGGATATTTTCCTTTCTCATACCTAGGATTACCTATCTATAAAGGAAAAAATACACACACTTCAGTCCTTACCTAGAAATGATTGATAATAAGTTATCTAACTGGAATAATTGGTGGCTTAGTTCAAGGGGTAAGACAATATTCATAAACACATGCCTATACTCCATTCCTCAGAACATATGGTCAATTATTAATCCTACCAAACATGTCATCAAATTCTTTGAAAAGAAAATGGTTCACTTCTTCTGGGGTGACTTTGAAGATAACATAATATTTTCTTTGGAAAAAGTGGTCTAACTCGTGTAAACCTAAAACTCAAAATGGAATATTATTTTGTCCCATTACAATCATTTTATTAGTTACAACTCTTAAGCTGTAGTGGAAATTTCAAAATGGTATAACTTCCTGGTCTAGGTTCATTTGGTCTCTTCCTGAATCCAAGAGAACATCCACTAACTAGAAAATGATGTGCTCAACTAATATGTTAAGCTAAAAAAAATCTAAGGTTATTCACGAGGAAAGTAAATGGCCATTCTGGTATACAAACTGGACTGATCATGGAGTTCTGATTGATACTTTTGATCCTAAGGCTACCAACATCCGTATTGACTGCACTGTGGCTCAATTTGTTCATAACAAACATGTGTATTTTTCCTAGCATTTTGCCTTTGTAAGCATTGATACTTTATATTTCACGTAGGAGCCCATGATTGGTTTTAGGAAGCCAGGAAAACTCATCTGGACACCAGAATCCAGATAGATGTGGTAAGTTTACTTTTAGGTTAGCAAATAGGCTGCAATTCCAATCATAGGGTAATTTACTCCCTTTTAACAAAATATTGAATATGAGAATCCCAAAACAGATCTCTATATTTATGTGGAAATTGTTTCTTCCCTTTGATGATGCCTTGATGAGGTTCGGAATTAATCAGCCATGAAATATATATATATATATACACACACACACACACACATTGCAAACTTGGACTTGCCAGATCATTATTTTAATTCATCCATATTTGTAAATTCTGTTTGGGGTTTCATTCATCATAATATGGGCCTTAGGATAATGGGTTTCTCTCCCTTACTGGATATGCTTAATTTCTATTGGACTTTTGAAGGTTTTTTTAAAGTGCATAAAATCATCACTAGTCTTATTCCTTCGTTTACTTGTTGGTTCCCGTGGAAGGCAAAAAACATATTTCTATTTCAAATGTAACATCTTCTAAACTTAATCTTTCCAATGAAATTAAGAAGAGGTCCACTGTATCTTTATTGCAAAACCAGTTTCCCAGTTTGATCTTTGTGATCCGCAACTAACTCACAAAGGTTTCATCCCCCCACTTAGAAAGCCAAAGAAACCTAACATAGCTAAGGTCTCTTGGTCCAAACCTCTTCATGGTTGCTTAAAGATAAATGTTGATGCTGCCTAGGGTAGTATCACTGGAATAGCTGGTATAGGGGTCATCCTCAGGGATCATTTAGGCAATTTTGTGGTTGCTGAATCAAAGCACCTTTATTTTATTCTATCACCCTTGCAAGCTAAAATGATTGCTTTGAGAAATGGCATGCATCTTACCTCAAAATTTTCCACTGAACTTTTTATTGAGTCTGATTGCATATATGCTATCTCTGCTGCTCTGAACTCTCACTCAGCCCCATGGAAATAGTTTACTCTTGCCTTTGACATAATTCATAATGTGGGTGATCTTTCCCTATCACAGACGGTAAGGGAAACAAATAGGGTTGCATATGCTTTGGTTAAACTTACCCTAACTCATCTCACTAATGTATCATGGACCCTGCAGGATCTTCTTCTCAAAATCAGGGGCCTCATTGCTCTTGATAAACATCAAGTTCATGATCTTTGGATTTCTCATGTATATAACTAACACCACTGGTTTGCTCTTTATTCTTTTTTCAGGAAATTTTAATATTCAAGATACAACAAGAGGAACTCTGCACCAATTAGGAAGACTTTGCTCCTGCTACATTTTTTATCCAATTGCAGAGCTCTCCGCGGGATGGATTATGCTCCTACTGCATTTTTTTTAAAACCTTCATTTCTCCTCATTGCACTAAAAGACACTTCCATCTCTGGTTTTTTGGTCGGATGGATGAAGGCCCACAATTTACTAAATGAGCATGATTAATGTAGTAATTTTTTTTATTTATTGTGGTAATCACTGGCCTCATTTCTCCATTTTAACTCTTATTATAATTACCTGTACTCATATTTTTTTTACTCACCTGTTTGTACTTAGAAGATATAGTCTAAAAACTGAGATCATGTCAACGAAAATCGACACGGGAGTGGAGGCTAAACCGATTGGAACACCTTAATTTTTAACCAAATCTACACTCACTCCAGGTTAGATGTACATGTCTCTCAAAGGCTCCACTTGTAAATTACCATGGTTCTCTTTTTCTAAGGTGTAGGGTGTCTAATAAATTCCCTCCACCTTTTTAAGGTGGCTTAATTTTTTTTAAAAAATGTCTCCATTTAAAAAATATAAAGTTTTATTTTACACCGACTAACTGTTAAACGAGATCATTTTATAATTGATGAAAATAATGAGGTGATTTGGTGTTTGTTTTTATTTATTGCATCGAGGTTCATATAACTATAATTTTATTTATTTATTGCAATATATAATAATTATAATTTAACCATCACCAGATTTAGATACATTCTTAGAAACCTCTGTTACATCCAGTAACACAAGGCAAATATCATTTCACACAAAA
>JAULKK010000013.1:8193931-8206859 GCA_032355705.1 Rubia peregrina | reverse complement strand
GGACAACTTGTCGTCATTGATGCAGTCTGTAGGTGCAAGTGAAAAAGTTTTTCAACTGATGGATCTTCCACCAAGTAATCAGTTCATATCGGAGGGTGAGCTCATGATTATTCGCTAAGCAATTCAAATTTGACTTGATTTTACTGATGCTCTTACTACACACTTCTCTGAACATCTGAAGATATATTTTTCATGCTAATATTTTGGAAGGTTTAAATATCTGGTATAAATTGCATGGGTAAAAAATGACGCATTAGGAGCTCTTCAGACAACTCTTTTGATAAATTTGGGTGTGACAGTCTGGCTGAAAATGATTAGTTTGTCTTACCATGTTACAGGATCAAAATTACAGAAACTGACTGGACACATAAAACTGTCAAATGTCTCCTTTACATATGATTCAAGGCCAACGGTACACTTTTTATTAAGATACTTTTGAAACGTACTTTAAGTTTGCTGTTTATGCTCTAGATGTTACTAGAAGTCTAAATTCTGTTACTTTGGTAAGGGTGTGTGTGAGTAGTAATTTTAACCAGGGCTCAAGGACAAGCCAGCAATAAATCCAAGAATAGTGATCTTATGGCCTACTTTTACTGCATCAAACAGTCATTCTTGAACATGCTTTTTCTCTCCCTTTCTTTCTGGAAAAGCAAAGATGACAAAGTTGAAGAGAGATGAGAGAGAGCAAGAGGGAGGGAGGGAAGTTAGATCTCATTCAAAAATTTCTTCCAGGATCTGTATCTCTTTATGTCAATCAGTATCCTGTTATTAAGCATTGCACTTTAGAAGGATTTGTAAAATATTTTATTATAGTGGGTCAAAATTATTGAGTTAGCTCAATTTGCTGAATGGAGTAAAAAAATAACCAGCTGGCTAAGCTGACCTCAGTTTTGCTTTTGAGAATATTTTTGTTTGTGTCATTTATAGCCCTTGTTTGAGTTGTCGATAATTGCTGTATGACCACTGGACAGGTGCCTGTCCTGCAAAATATCAATTTTGAGGTGCATCCCAATGAATCAGTTGCAATTGTAAGACAGTCTCTTTCCTCATTACATATGATACATGATACCTATAATGGCTTGCAAGTTTTTCATTATTTTGACAAACTGAAACCCGCTACATTTCACTGAGAATGAATTTTGTTGTAATTAAGTACATCACATCTTCTTGGAGCACTTCATTATGTGATAGCTTCCTGTTGATTACAGATACAAATATATGCACCTCGTAATAATATTAGTAACAGAAAAGGGATGCATAAATGCTGAATACTGTTATATACACTTCATACTTTTAAGTTATTATTTCAGTAAAAAAACTCAAGAAATTGTTATCATTTACTAAAACTTACTTTCATCTTTCTTTATTTTCTTGAGGTCGGGCTAAGTGGAAGTGGGAAGAGCACTCTGGTGAATTTACTGCTCCGGTTGTATGAGCCAACAAGTGGCCTGGTAAATTTTTAGTGTTTAGTCAAATTGTTGTAGCCAAACTGACTGATGTTAGAGGATGCTATTTCTACCTCAGTTCCTCTAATTTTAGAATGCAATTGATTGCTTGGTTGTATTATCAAAAGCCCATCAAGCATTAGGAAATTTTGGAATTTTGAAATGTTCCTGCCTCCTGGATGTATTTCTTTCCAAAATCTTCCATTAGTACTGTTTTTGCTTTCTTTCTTTTTTTTTTGGTTTTTTATATCCAAGGGTAATGACTCTTTAGTTGGGGTTTGGTTTATGTAGATAATAATCGATGGTTACCCAGTCAAGGATTTAGACACCAAGTGGTACAGGGAAAGAGTTGGTTATGTGGGACAGGTACAACCATATTATTTTTGAGTTTAGTGGCTGGTGATACTCTAATATTTTCTGACTATGATATTATTTTATAGGAGCCTCGTCTTTTCCGCACTGATATAGACTCGAACATACGATATGGGTGTACTAGGGTGGTTAGTCAGGAAGACGTGGAATGGGCAGCCAAACAAGCTTATGCTCATGAGTTCATTTTAGCTTTGCCACAGGGCTATCAAACACTTGTTGATGATGATCTGCTAAGTGGAGGACAAAAGCAAAGAATTGCCATAGCCAGGGCACTTCTCAGAGACCCAGACATTTTGATACTGGATGAAGCCACTAGTGCACTTGATGCCGAAAGCGAGCACAATGTCAAGGTGTCTATCTATTGCACACGTTAGTTTGGGATATAAGAGGTTTATAATATCCTAAATATATAAATTTATCTGCTTTCTATTTGATATGGTGTGCATAGGGTGTTCTGCGATCACTCAGACAGGACCTGAAGACAAAGAGAACTGTCATCGTCATTGCTCATAGGTAATTCTCACCACATTAACCATGGCTGTTGGAATTTATATTACAAATTCTTACCCCCTGACCTCCTGAGGGCGAAAGAGGGTCAAGAAGAATGCATGCATGTTCAAATCATTAATAGTTAGCTTTCTACAGGCTTTCCACAATACAAGCTGCTGACCGAATAATTGTCATGGAAAGTGGTAAAATTCTTGAGGTATGCTTGTTACTCAAATACTCATGCACTGAACTCCTCTCAAGATGTTCTTCCATTGATTTTACCTACAACTTGGCTGCAAGGCTATCTTTCACACCCACATTAATGGCAGTTTATGGTCTGTCAAAGTTCACGGCTTGTGGAATATGAAGAATGATTATTGAGACAGAGAAGAAATTGTGTACCAACAGTTGGATTTTTATAGGATCCCCTATTGTTAGATTTTTATTTTAATCTTCTTCTGTTCTTAGCACACTAACAAGTTTTGTTCACCAATTCAGGTTGGGAGCCACTCGGAACTTTTAGTCAATGGTGGTTTGTATTCGCGATTAGCAAGAAGACAAGCTGATGCTGTTATACCTTCCTAGTAGTGCTCTACTGCTCTATGCATTAGCTGTACATTCTCAGGTTCATATATGTTATCGGAGGTCACAGAATCATCAAAGCCAGCTTCCCTCCCAATCCAAGTGATTTGTCAATACACGGTCGCAATGTGGAGTCGAATATCGCCACTCGTAGCTGTCTTCCCATGATGTCGCCATATGGAGTCAAATATCGCCATTCATAGCTGTCTTCCCATGATGTCCCGTATCGAGACAATTGTCTGAAAATTCCAGGTACCATTTGTTCGGGAAGATGGAGCAGAAGATAATTGTTTTATCACTTCAAGAAACACGCAACTCATGTTGTACACATCAACATTTTGCTCTATCGAGATTCTATTTTGACACACCTGAGTTTCTACTGAATTGGGATGCTTCTGATTTCTACTGAATAGAGAAATGAGGTTGGCAAAACAGGTGTGTGCCAAGCCAAATCGAGTGGAAGCTGAAGTAAGGATGATCTTTAATTGAGACTTGAGAGTCACACCACATTAATATAATGCATACTCCCTTTCCGTCTCACCTCAAATTGAACAACAATCATTATCACGTTCAAAAAATATGTTTGACAATTAATGTATTTAATTATGTATAATAACGGAAAATAAAAGTTTGATATTTAGAAACTACTTGTTACGACGAATTCAACTATATCCCATACGATAATATTATTACTCATATAACATATTTTTTAACGATTTCTTTTTGAAAAGTAGTTATATTTCATGCTCTACAACTACGTACTTTTTACTTATGAATTTTAGAAATTTTACCAAAACCCAAAAACTTAACCATTAGATAAAACTGACTGTTCAAATTGATGTAACTTGGTGTGAAAAACATATTTTCGAACGATTCTTTTTTATAAAGCTGTTATATTTCATGCTCTACAATTGTGTACTTTTTATCTATGCATTCTGGATATTTTATCAGAACCCAAAAAGTCAACCGAAAAGTCATTCGTTTGATAAAATTGACAGTTCAAATAGGCATAACTTTGTGTGAATAACATATTTTCAAACGATTCTTTTTTAGAAAGAAATTATATTTCATACACTACAATTATATAGTTTTTACCTATGCATTTTAGAAACTTTATCGGAACCCGAAAACTCAACCATTTGGTATAACTAATAGTTCAAATAGACGTAACTTGGCGTGCAGAACATAGTTTGGAACGATTCATTTTTATAAAGCTGTTATATTTCATACTCTACAATTATGTACTTTTATCTATGCATTCTGGAAACTTTATCAGAACCCAAAAAGTTAACCGAACCCGAAAAGTCAACCGTTCAATAAAACTAACTGCTCAAATAGTCTGCAAAACATATTTTTTTGAACGATTCCTTTTCAGAAAGTAGCGATGAGATTAAATTTTGGTAGAGAATAATGTCAAAAAATTAAGTGTGCAATTTGATTTGGGACTGCCTTTTGTGATGACACCCGTCGTGATATACTCAAAAATTAATTAGGGCGGTTTAGGTTCAAAGTAGATGATACTAGTTAAATTGTAGATCGATATATCACACTCTGTATTTTACTTAATCATGCCCTATATTTTGTATTAATGAAATAACTTTTGTATTTGTGGATATATTTAAATTAATAGTGTAATTATTAATAATTAAGTGTAATTAATATTAATTAATCAAAATGAGAAGCTGGAGCCACTGTTGTGTTCGCCGGAGAATGATTTTCGCCGTCCATGGTGTTCTCTTTCCGGTTGGCCTCCCTGCGCCGCCGGGTCTCCTCTTCTTCCTCCGCCCACCGCCGGTTCTACTCTACTTCCTCCTCCCTCCGCCGCCGGTTCTCCTCTCCTCCCTCCGCTCTCCGCCGCCGATTCTCCTTCAGATTCCCCAGTATCCTTTCCTTCCTCCGCTCTCCGCCACCAGTTCTCTTCCGATT
Organism: Rubia peregrina; assembly: GCA_032355705.1. Lineage (NCBI taxonomy): Eukaryota > Viridiplantae > Streptophyta > Magnoliopsida > Gentianales > Rubiaceae > Rubia > Rubia peregrina. The sequence continues at coordinate 8,202,045 of JAULKK010000013.1, read as the reverse complement.
TCTTTTTGAATCCCCTTTCTTTCCGGTTCTCATTTCAAATGTAGATTTTGTTCTCCTCTTTCTCCCATTTTCTGTTCTTAATTCCAGGTTTCTTACCCATTTTTTGTTCTCATTTCCCCAACTCCCACCTCCCCATATTGAATGTCATTTAATCCAAAAATTGTAACAAAATTATCTATAAAAGTGGTTGTAAAAATGCTGATTTTGTAAAAAAAATCTCACACTTATTACTCTGAATTTGGGTGGTGAAAACTCCATGTCTTATGAGGTATTTTTTAATTTAATTGTTAAAGTAATGACTTATTAGTTTTTTTAAATAGAAGCTTATATTTTATTTCATCATTAACATATGTGATCTTTTATTATAATTTCAAATGTAGTTATATAACATGTCATTGTGTATGTGCATGGCTCCATATTTTGAATTTAATATTGTTTTATATTTCATCATTATTTTAATCTTAGTGAAATCAATAATATACAAGAAGAGATAAAAAAAATGTGTAGGTATTTCTTGTCATTTATAAGAATAATTTGTACACAACATATATTGTGTATTGAATGCGATTATGGAATTTGTCATTAGTAGTGAAAATTATGTAAATTTTACAATATTTTAGTTCATATGTTATTTATATATTTGTAACTAATAGACAGGTTCTACTAACATAGTTTAGGGATGGAGTAAAAAAATTGGGAAATTGTTGGTAGGCTAATATGACATATAACATATGGTTCTACTAATGATGATATAACAAATTTTAGTGTGGTTATACTAATTTTCATGAAACGTTGGGATAAATAAAATAATAATTTTTTATCTAAGTCATAAAAATGTGCATGTGTCTTTTATTATTTATTAGAATGATGTATAAACCATTGGTTATAGATGTGGTTGTAGAATAATGTGGTTATAGAATTCATTACTAGCAGTGAGAATTATGTTAGTTTAAATACGTGGTGGTGGCTTTTGTGCAGTTTCAAAGAAAAGTAAGGTTTATTTTTTTATCAGTTGTTAGAATTATGTGTGGCGTTATTTTGTTTGTCATTATTTTTTGCGTGAAAATAATTATTTGACATATACTGTTATTTAAGGATAGCGATAACTCATATGGATCGGTTCCAGGTGAGAATGGTTACTCAACATTCACGACATCAAATGTGTTTCCGAGTCATATAGAAGCTTATTTGTACCTGCAAGAGACAACCCTTCGTGTGAGATTTGAACTTGTCATGTCGTCGTACAAAAAATAATAATGGGCCCCAAAGGATATATTGTATTTGCAATCGGGGTCGGAATGATAAAAAAAGTCGATATGAGCGATTCAGATGTCGTCTGAAGAAGTAACACGTCGACAAGAAGTTGTTATTGCCCTTTCTTGATTGTTATGCGAGAGAGTAAAATGGAGGAGGGTTGGTACATTCAACCATGCAAGGATCCTCGGCGAGGGATACACAACCACCAGTTTTCAATATACTCTGAGGGGAATAGACAGAGTAACAGGCTCTATGCTGATGCGAAACAAATGATAAGAGATTTGACATATGTCGAGACAACTCCTATGCATATCAATGTGAGCCTCAATCTTTCATTTCCGAGCCTGAATCAAACCATTAGGCAAGTATATAATGAGCGATTGGCATATGGAATAGAAAGGCGAGGCGAGCGCAATATAGCTGAGAATTGTTTGCATCTGGCCACCTCCAACGGATATGTTACTAGCCACCATGCAGCTCCTGACGTTACTCTGTCCCATTTGTTCTTGGCTCATCCTGAAGTCGTTGTGGCATTCTGGACTTATCCATGGATTGTGGACATCGATTCAACGTACAAGACGAATCGATATAGCATGACCTTCATTGAGATGGTCGGCATGTCTCCTCCATGTAACCTAAATTTCATGATCGTCTTTGCCATTATCTTCAAAGAAACGTCAGATACTTGTGAGTGGATTCTTCGCGAACTGAGAAGATTGCTTGTTGATGGACCGTTCCCTGAGGTGGTAGTCACAGATCGTGAGCTGGGATTGATTAGGTCGATTCGGATAGTGTTTCCAGACTCGAAACATTTACTTTGTACTTGGCATATTAATAAAAATATGGAGGCACATGTTACAGTATTAACAGGGAGTAAGAGGAATGGGACAAGTTTCAAGAGTGGTGTGTGGTCACGAGTTTGCAATGCCCCTACCATTGCTGCCTATGAAGCTGAATTGACAGATTTGAGGGCTGGTTGGGCTTTGAGCGAAGCTGTTATTAATTACGTTGAGACAACATGGCTCAACCTCAATAAGGTGAAATTTTTCCGAGCATTGACGAATGGATATCTTCATTTTGGGAACACAACAACATGTCGTGTAGAAAGCGCACATTCGTCATTGAAAGGGTGGTTGCAAACATCCACCAGTTCCCTGGATACGATATGGAGGTGTGTCGACCTGATGATAGCCGACCAGATTGCTAAGATTAAGGAAAGCCTAGAAAGATCAAGAACGTGCACCGGTAGTTTACACCGTACAGTCATTTCCCACAACTTGGTCAACAATGTGTCTAAATATTGCTTGGATAAATTAAAGGCTGAGTGGAGGAGGGTGGTAAAACTTGGGGTAGAGGTTTATGCATATTGTGGTTGTGTACTGCGTTCGACGCACGGAATACCATGTGTTTGTGTTATGCCGTCAATTAAACAATGAATCCCCCTGTATTTGGACGACATACATCCACTCTTTAAGACACTGGTACTGGGTGACGACTTGCATAGCATGGAAAATATTTCCAGGGGTGATCAGGACCGAGCATTGTTCAACAGTCAGTCGGAGGAGCTGGCATGTAGAGACTTATCTGTTCTTCATCGAGTTTCTAGCTACGTAGAGGAGCAGCTGCATCCAGAGAACAACGACATTGAGGAGCTGAATTATGTTACGAGGACACGTGGTAGACCAAGCGAGCAGGTCCCCCGCTCAAGATCTACAAGGCGGCCACTGAGCTACCACGAGCAAGTAAATAGGCGGTACATGCCATCTTCTAGCCAGCATAGTTCGATGTCACCGGGTCGCGGTACATCAGGGCAAGAAAGTTGACACGGTATGTCCCTCACATTATCAAGTCATTTCATTTTATAGTCATAGTAATATCACTCCGAAAGATTTAAAATGTTTGGTCCTGATCAGAATGTTTCTCCCGCAGCAACCTTCCCCTATCTTGAAAGTGTTCCCCACATTATCAGGCGTTACATCGAGGGTTGGAACGAGGTGGAGAGTGATGGAAATTGTGGCTTCAGATGTGTCGTTGATGCCTTCCATATAGATGCGAAGGTGACTGGTATGGAGCTCATCGGCCGTTATTTAACGAGATATCGACTCATTGGCCAGACTAGTGCGAACCATTATGTTCAGAAGGACAACGTTGAATTGACCAGGACCCATATAAGACATTCCAAAGGTCCATGTGGGCGCGGACATTGGTTCATGGTAATTAGGGATATGTTTTCTGTAGCCACCTACTACAACGCGATTGTAGTTTTATACTACATCACCGGGACTGGGTCTGCAAACTTTTGTTGTACAGTTTTGCCATTGAGAGGGGGTGGCAGCAAGGAAGGAACAACGAGGGAGCTACACATTGTATATGTGTGCAGTGCGAACCATTTTGTAAGGATACTTGTCAAGGGAAACAACCCCAAACCCCCGGTGTCTTACCAGTGGACGGTTTGCAGAAATTCGGATGTTGTTGGTTGGGACTTACCCTATCGTAAGAGGATGACAGCTTGGAACAAAGCATACCTCCAACCGTAATTAATGGAAGCAAGTTATGTATTTTTAAGTCAAACCTCAATAGTTACGTTGGACTATTACTCTTACAATATGTGTTTGGTGCATATTTTTTTGGAAAAATATATTAACATGCCATGAATGTAATGAATTTCATTGCATAATACAGGGGTTATGTCAGTAAACATAATGAAATAGTCTGCAATACACAAACGAACAATAATAAGCAAACTGTACGAACTACTGAAACAAATCAAAATAAGCACCCAGTACGGGCAACGTAATTGTGTCTAAATAAGCAAATACTGTGAAGTACGTAAATGAGCCAATCTCCTAAAGAATGGGTTCACCACCGTGGAATCTACAGTACTCATCGCGACGAGGGATCCAGGTAGCCATCAACTCCCGCATACGTGGATCGGCTATTTCCCGAATGTTTGTAGAGTCATACGGATACAGGCCGCCCATCAAATCATCCAACAACTAAGTAACAGAAAACACGTATTATCATATTCAATAAGTTAGATTTAATAGAATTAAAGCCATCATTCAAAGAAAACGTACTAGTATATCGAGATTTGTAGAGACAGCTCCACATATAGTACCTTCTTGTTTAGGATTTGCTATCAGGAGATGAGAATGAGTTGTGAACCAATCCTCGTAATCCGCGGTGCATGCAGATGGACTGGTGGCATTAGGAAACTTGCATAGCTGACTGTGGTGCCATGTGATCCGCTGGTCCCATAAAGTCAACTGCATCATCCCTTAGTAGGTCACTAAATAGCATGATGGATTAGCGGGCATGGTGCAAGGTTCAGGCACAATTCTAATGTTGTACGGTATCCCCTGCATGACACCGAGCTAGCGCACCACCCGCTTAGGCATGTACGCCTCCATTACTTCAAGGTATTGAATCACGCCGCGGTAATGAGCTATCCCCTTCCCTTTCCTGACAACGTCATTTCCATACGATATCCAATCTACCTGTAGTTGTTACCGAAAATTATAAATGTCATATGGAATAAAATCTAACTGTAATTCTCACAATAAATATGGAACTTGAAAATCATACCTGATCAGCCTGTAAAGCGTCTTGTTGACGTCTGATGGTCAGAAGACGTTGAGTATCCTTCCCCATTCTCTCTCCGGAGTTCCACTGGTTGAATCACCCAGGAAGAGGTGGAGATGCACTCGATCTCGGACGGAACATGGGAAAGTGCTCTTAGATCTATGCTTGCAGTAGCGTGCAACATCCACATAGCCCGGAGGCCTTGGATCTGGAGGCAATTCCTAACTGTAAATACAAATAGGCCAAGGTGGCCGAACCCCAGGACAATTGTGAATCAGCTACAGGGAGAAGGTTGGATCTAACCTTAGTTTAAGTCTTATCAACAAAGAGAGTGGAGGAAAAGAGGGTTAGCATGTAGCACTTGAATTGAAAGTCATCGCTCTGACCCGCCACTACACACCTGTCAATTAATGTTTGGCCATCAATATTACCCCCGTTCCAGTCTTCTCGCAGGAAGGATTCCACGTCTTTCCCAAACAGTTCAACACTCCCTTCCTGAATGGCTTCCATTGACAGCGTACTAACAACACAGCCACCCTCAATGAAAGTTCCAAGAATAATCTCAACATCATGCAATAGGAATGTCATATTCCCGAAATCCATGTGGAATGAGTTCGTATCTGGCTGCCACCTCTCGACAAAAACAGATATCAACGTCATGTCAAGGTACTTGAACATAATTGAGGGAATGTGCGACAACACGGTCGCACGTATCCTGGCCTGCACAACAGCGCTGCAATCCAGGAGTGTAATGACTAACTGCTTGGAAAGAGTTGCACGACTGTGGCATTTCAGCAAACCCCGCTCTATACCATTCCAAACATCAACTGCGACATGGCCTGCAAAACTGTGTTTGACAAGGCCATCCTCTGGGCCACCACCCATCGGCCCACCCACAAGCCAGGCATCATCCACAACATGCTTCTTCTTGTTTCGAATACCACTATCAGTGCAGCTGTATGAATATTGCACGATCCACTTGAATACTAGGAAAATCGGCCAGCTCTATTCATGTATGTATGTCTACCTTCTACATGAAGAGGTGCTGGAATGTTCACCCTCATTTACAAAGTCATCTCGTTTGGGCCACTGGGGAGAACATTGGATGTACCATGCCCGCTCTCGACGTCTGGCCGTGGCTCTACACCACAACCATCATACGGGCTACATAGAGTACTTCATCCCCGGGCTGAAACAATGATTGCCAGTTTCCTTCCTCAAGAAATGAATACATGCACTGTCAGTGAGAATGTTGAGATTAAGACCATCCTGGGTTTCCATCCGATCAAAATTATCAACGGGCCTAGGAGAATGTGGCTCAACAGGTACCTCGTGATCTTGAACATATTTCGCCAACTATTCCTGGACATACGCACTACTTGCATGTCTGGCGAACACACTAATCCCCCATTCATGTATACATCGACCTTTATAAAGGGGTCTTCCATCAGCGCTCATCTGTGATATATGAAATAAAATTATTATCCTAACAATTACTTAATTATATGAGAAATATATAACACATATAGAAATAAAATGTTAAATGTTATAAATAATAAAGGGTTAATAAATTGCATATTAAGTTATGTATAATGAAATGGTATAACATGAAGAACAAATTCCTAAAAAAATATTCAATCTTTTCTATACAAAGAATGATTTATTTCTGTTATTTACAAAATAAATAATATTTAAATGGAACTATCATCAAATTGTACTCTAAAAATATTTTATTCAAATGTTATTTTCAGAATATAATTTTAAATTTGAACTTTATTTTTATAATATTATGGTTGCTTATAGATTCTTATAATATTTTATTTTCAATTTAATCTAATTTTTTTCTTCAAATTATTCTATTTCAATAAAAAAATTATTTCCCCATTATAATCTTTAGTTTTAAATTATTTCCAAGAATAATTTATATTTTGTATTACACGTTACAAACCATAGAAATATAATATTCATGTGATTTTCATCTTATATGTTATAAATAATAGCTTACATAATTAGTTATGTATAATGTAAGGGTGTAACATAAAGAACACTGGTGTAATTTACATATAAATATAACAGGCATGTAATTTTCATCTTATATGTTACAAATAATAAATTACATATTTAGTTATGCATAATGAAATGGTATAACATAAAGAACAAATTCCTAACAAAACATTCAGTATTTTTTATGCAGAGAATTATTTATTTATAATTAAATGGGACTATCATCAAATTTTACTCCAAATTTTTTTAATTCAAAAGTTATTTTCAAAATATTAATTTAATCTTAAACTTTACTTTTATAATATTATGTTTGCTTATAGATTCTTATCATTTTTTTATATTTGAATACTATTTTTATTTTTACAATTTAATCCAAGCAATATTTTCAAATCATTCAATTTAATTAAAAAATTATTTCCAGATTTTTATCTTTAGTCAAACAAATTATTTACCAGTTTAATCTATTAAATTTAATTTATTTTCCAAATTAAAATTTAAGTCACACAATTTAAGTCACATTAATGTTAAACCCACAACCCGAATTCCCTAATTTCCAAAGCCTACCCACCCCCATTCACCTAGACGTCACCGTCACCACCCCCACCCGTCATCCCCGTCATCTATTCCCTCACCCCCACCTGCTCCTGCCACCGTTATCTGCTCCCCACCCCGGTCGCCGTCTTCAGCTCACTGCCCCGTCATCAGCTCCCTCCCACCATCCTCACTCTCCTCTCCCCACCGCCGTCATCAGCTTTCCAGCCTGCCCGTCATCAGCTTCCCAACCCTCGTCAGCTTTTTCCCATCAACCCTCGTCAGCTCTCACCCCCACCATTTCAGCCTCTTCCCTCCTCCCTCTCTCCTCTCCCCGTCCCCTCAGCTTCCTCCCGCCATTTCAGGCCTCTAACGGCCACCCCTCTTCCCTCTCTCTTGCCATTTTAGCCACCCCAAGCAAATAGGCAAGAAAAAAAATCCGACGACATTCATACATCGCCGACCAAATTTTTTGGCCATAGATTCGAGTTTAAAAAACATGAAATTTTCCGGTGAGGTGGTGGTCGGCGGGCGGTGGTGGTGGTCGTCAAAAAATGAGGGGATGAAACACCAATGGTGAAAACAAGGAAGGGAGAAATGAAAATTTCTCTATACACACCCATTTTTTTTGGTGGAGGGATATTTATTAGGCTCCCCAAACCTTTATAAGATCATTTCCTCAGAGGGAAACAATTTGAGAGATTATAGAATAAGTAAAAACCTAAACTGTATCCTAAGCG
>JAULKK010000013.1:8173105-8184907 GCA_032355705.1 Rubia peregrina | reverse complement strand
ACACGTATAGAAACTATTTGGAAAAACTTTCAGAGTTGAGGGAATACACAACTGGAATGAATGTGCTATATGAGTAAATGTTTGCTGGTATCCTGAGTAAACCACTTTTGAGATCTTTTAGTTTTCGTCTCAATTCTAGTACATGATTCGTAAGGCCCTCTTGTGGCTCAATTTAGAGTCCACCCAATTTTCTTGTTTGTAGTTCTGTATCAGTAAGATTTGCATTTATGGTTATTATCTCCCTAGTGGTCTTTATCTTTCAATAATTCTTGTTAGGCAAGGTTTGATGTATTATGACTGGAATGTAATGGCATAACATGATCAACATACTTAGACTCCACAAGGTGAAGCAAAAGTTCAGGCATTTTTGTGTTTGTCACTTTATATTTACGTATTAGTTTAATTGTGGTACAAATGCTTCCAAGATCCTGTGATTTCAGGCCAAGACGGTCTACATGGTTGATACATTTTGTACGCCTCTTCCATTAATACCTTGAAATTGTTACGTGGTTCTGTTTTATTTCTCACATTGATTGCTGAATCCCTGACATTTTGTTCTTTAGGAAGATCTAGAAGCAGCCAAAACGGCAGCAATAAACCATGAAATAAAGCGCATTGTGACGGATGTTCTTTTACAGGTTAGACTTAATAGTTATTGAATTACATATTTTATGGAATGATGCTTGATTTGACTATTTTTATATTGCCAGGTTACAGCAGAGCTATTTGATGAAATTGCAACCAAAGTTCTCAGTGAAGATGATCCTACTGCTGAAGGTGGTAGCAGGCATTTCATATATCCATATAAGCATTATTCTTTGAGGGCCTATGGGGCGAGGATTGTGGAATTGTTCAATGTTTTTTTTGAAAAGGTTCAATGCTTATAATTCTTGCTATCAGGAGTAATAATTAGTGAAGAAAACGTATTAAATCAGTGATTGGAAATAGTGCTTGTTATACATTTGATACTCATAAAATAACTTATAGGTATTATTTCTTGCTTCACCTGAAATTAGGGATTCTGTTCTGTTTTAAAAAAAATTCTGTTCCGGTTTCAGATATTAAAGTGCCAGCTTCATCAGTAAATGTTCCAGATACCGAAGCTATCTCTACTGTCTCGTTGCCATTGAAAATCAAGGATACTGTCTCTTCTGATGCTACCGTTAAATTTGACAGCTCTCACGGTGATTTGTTGGGTCTTGCTAGTTATGCCTCAGATGATGATGATGATAGTGAGAGTTCTGATAAACCTGCTTTTAAGGGAAAGAGTTCACAACAGTCTACTGCAAGCACCTTATCAACAGGGAAGGATGTGGTTAATATTGTCGGTTCAAAGGAAAAAGAAAGAAAGGCTCTTGACAATCTGGAGTCTGATCTCTCCAGTAGTGGGAAGGATGCCCCTAAATTGAATTATAATGCGACAGTAACTGAATTGAAGGATGAGGGAGCTGCAAATACATCTAATGCAGACCCTCGAGTGGCAGAGCAAAGGTTGTCTCATCATACTTCCAAGATTAATAATACTCCAGGCTCAAGGGATGATGAGATAATTGAAAACCACATTTCTAGAAAATCTGTGCAGTGTGGTTTTCCAAGCAGTGATATTAGAGATGAGCTGGACAAGAATGATAGACATGAGCATGAACCAAACTCTTCTGGTAAAAACCATAATGTCAGAGAATTGGAGATTTATGTGGAGAAAAGTTTGCATAAGAGAAAAGGGGAAACACAAAACAGGCATGATGAGAGAAATAATAAAAAGGAAAGGAGGGATGACTGGCATAGTTCAAAAGAAGGCGGGAGGGATAAAGTTCTCAAGTCAGCTTCGAGATCAAGGGATTCTGATTCCAGGAAAAGGCTATCTCCTGATTATATCAGGGAGGGCAGGAGGGAGAAGCAGACAGATAGCAGGACAGTTGCTAAAGAAGAGAATATTAGCAAAAGGGCCAGACCTAAAGATGACAAAAGAGAAAAACGTAGAGATAGGGACTCCAATGATTCTAGCAGACATGATAAGCACCGGACACCTTCAGTCTCTATTAGGGATCGGGAACACAGAGATGGTGCCCGTGCCAGTGGTTCAAGTGATGAATCTTCAGATGACTCTAAAAGGTGTGGGCCTCTCGATATACTATGTCTTTTCATGGTACTATTCCTTGAATTTAGTAGGTTTCTTATTTAATTTATTTTACCTGCAGAAAGCCCCACTCTAGGAGAAGGAAATCACCGTCTTCTGTAAGATCAAGGAAAAGGTATTTTCTTTGATGTGCGAGGTTTTCAGGGCACTCATTAATTTTCTCATGCTATCATGCTCTGGAACAATTATTTTCTTCAGTTTTGTTGTCAGCTCTTGTATTTTATATTCTTATAGCCAACTTATAAAAAACAGTATTTTCCTTTTTCTTCCCTTTACCTTAGAAATTAAAAAACAAAAGCATAAGAAGGGTACATTGTGAAGGAGGTTAAATTACAACTTTGTCTGACTTAAATTCCAATGCCCTTTCTTTCAAAAAGAAAGTTGGCATGTATGCTTGCTGTATGTTAGTATGTTTAACTGCAAGTATTAATCTTTGGGTTAGGCTCAAGTTAGGATTGTAATCAGTGATAACTTAAGAATTGTTAAATCAATATTCTTTCTTTACACGTGTTAGTTCCCCATATGCTTTTTGTTTCCGAAAATTGTGTGCCTCAGTTTCTTATGCTCTCGGCCACTTGGGATTGCATTGAAGTCATTTCTCATACCTAGTTCAATATTCTCATGTTGAGATGTGTATATTTTTATCTTGTCACAAGGATGTCATTTTTACATTTTTCAGTTCTTTTCACTTGCATGTCGTTCAAACTTTAACAGGTGGTGAAGTGGACACTGAATTATATTCTGTGGTTTATTTGATTGCACTTCTTTCCAATAGTATATTATAGACAAGATGCATTTTTTTGTTAAGTGTCTAGCAGTATGAAGTAAAATGGAAACACTGCAATCAACATTTTCAAGTGCAGCACTGGATGCGTGTTAGCTTTTTTATCTGCATTCATTATCTTGTGCCATTCGCAGAAAATTAGTATTACTTGGTTTTTTTTATCAAGAAAATAAAAGATATAGTGGAATTGGTTGTATATTTAATTATGCTCTTCCACTGTCCCATAATTAGAGTCCACTTTGTATTACTATAATCATTATTAGAATTGGACTCTATTTTTGGGGGATGGAGGGAGTAGACACCAATTTATAAAACTATGAACTCCTTGATTTTCTGCTTCGTATTACTATAATAATTGTTAGAATTGGACTCTATATTGGGGGGACGGAGGGAGTATACACCAATTTTTATAACTATGAACTCCTTGATTTTCTGCTTCCTTCTGGCTCATCCAGTTTCTCTAACCCAGACCTCATCTAGAAATGGGCTAAAGTACACTTTGTTCATAAATTTTGTATTACCTAAGGTTGTCCAATATAGAACTTTGTTTCTGGTTTGTGGTTCTTATGTTACAGTAGAATATGCTTTCAATGTTCCTCTTTGGCTGTTTAATATATCATGCTTTGGAATTCGATAGTAACTTGTTCACACACCCTCCCTCCTTCCCAACCAAAGTTGCCTGCTTGCCATTTTAGTCCGTCCAAATCAAAGTTTGCTTAGTTGAATTTTCCCCTGATTTAGTCGGTTTTCATTTTTGTCTTATCCTCATTTTAATCTCTCTCTCCTACTCATTCTCCACTCACTTACATTACTCTTTCTTTTTTTTCCCCTCAATTTTCAATCTGCTACCCTTTTCCACCCCACTAACATTATTTCATCATATTTTATTGACTGTCATGAAAAACCCACCCAAGTCGTGGGACGGATGTAGTATTTATTATTTGCTACTGTCAAATTGAACAAAAGAAAGACTGATAGTCCCTCCATTCAACTAATATTGGCACTTCACTTTTTTGCACAATAATTTAGGAGATGCCAATTGAGTGGAGCAAATTGAATAGAAGGTTGAAAAAGAAAAATTAGTGGATAGGAATAATCTTAATTTTGCCATATTTAGAAGGTGGCAAAAAAAATCCCAATATAGAAAGTGTGCCAACATTCGATGAACAGAGAGTATATTGTGCAGCTACTCTATCTTGAAGTGTGCTGCTTGTTGTTAATTCTGTCTGGTGTAATTTTTTTAAATGTATTATGATGGAGATACTTTTCAAAATCTTTTTTCATCCTGCTTATTTGAATCTTCAAATTATATATACATATATGGCATGATTCTTGACTACAACATGATTTAATAAATTATTGCACAAATTTCTTTAGAAGGCGGTCGTAGGAAAATTGTGCAGGTGATTTATATTTTGCTAAGATTTTAGAACTTTCTTTGCAAGTATTTTGTTGTAATCATAATTGTATTGGTGTTTCTTAGGAGCACAATAGGTTTTTACCTTACAGGCTTGTTCATTCAAAGCTGAACAAGGCTAAGAAAATGCAATTAGACTTTTGTATTTAACTCGATTAGCATGTAATGTTTTATTTATAGACATGTTTCGCGGTCTCCTCATAGCAAGCACTCTCAGCGCAAGCATTCTCCTTACTCTTCTCTTGAGGCTTCCAGGTATGGTGTCTGAGATATATAAACTTATGATCCTATTCTTGATTTGAATCCACAAACTAAGGTGAAAGAGCTTTTGGTGCTGAAACGTCATACAGTTAGTATCTAGCATGTGAACTGGTCTATTTTGATGCTCAGGGGAATAAAGTCAAGATCAAGGTCACCTGTTCGGCGGAAAAGGTGACAAGTCCTGAAGTCAGCCAGGAACTAATACAAGAGTTAGACCATACTTGAAAATCTGATTCAACTGAATGTATAATGTTATGCTGATGCAAATATTGGAGCAGGTCGATAAATTCGATCATCGGAATTCAGTATGTGCCCCAACCATACTTGCTTACAAAAGGAGTTTGTTGGGATGATGAGCTTCTCTCCGGCTCTTATCAGGGATTGGTGTGATGGCAGCTGTTAGAAAATGAAAGAGGGAGCATCACAGTTTGTTAATATTTGCTGCAATCATCTCCTTACATTCTCTTAAATGAGTTAGGGTAGTGGTTGATTGGTGTGTCTGTTACCACTTGATGCGGGTTCTCTGTCACTGTAAATCGGGCTTCTGGAAAGATAGCTCAAAGTAACTTCCTCTCACTTTTCAGATTTGGATTTTCTTTTTAGTTTTCTAAAGTAAATTTTGCATGGACGTAGACTATTTGAGTAGTTGAAATAAGCTTACTCCCCGTCCCTCTATAACTGTCTTCTCGCCAAGAAAATATCATTTTTTTTAAATTCATTGAAATAGCATAAAAATGCTCTTTGAACAAAAAAGTGTTAAATTATTTTTTTATTCACATTCAAAATTTTAACCAAAAATATAAGCAAGACATTAATAAAATGATATCATATAAGGCAGGTATGACACAAATAGAGAGGCTGAAGGAGTATTTAAATCACGGCATTAAAGGACAATCATCTGGTGGTGATCGATGACCATAGGAACTTTCTATAGAAGGAAGTTCTCATACTACGGCTGTGACATTTAATTACTAGGTTGATTACGTGATCAATCATGTGGGTGCAAAGCTTCCTTTGTTAATTGTTGTGGTGAGTGGTGGCTCTCTTTCAGTTGTAAAGATTGATTCCTTTTTATTCGAAGATCCAAAAAGCTGGTATTCGTGCACGTCCTGATTGAATGTGCGAGAACTTGTTACATGTTAATACAATCGGTCAATCCGCCTTTAGGAATGAAGGTGAGTTTAACTTTCGACAGAATAAATTTGTAACTGAGTTAAATGTTTTTTTAACCCCGCATTTAGAATAAAAGTGTTAGTATAACTCTGCAAAACAAAAAAGTGCCAAAATAATCCTAACTTTATGATGTGTGTGCCAATCTAATCCTGGAAGTCATTGACTCCAATAGTCAACGTCGGAATTGGCTGGATTGTAAGGAAATGACAATTTTACCCTCAAATTCTTTTAAAAAAGAAAAATAGAAAAGACTCTTATTTCTTTGTTTTTAATTCAGGGGTAAATTCATCATTTCCTTAAAATTCGGTGTTGACTATTGAAGTCAATGGGTTACAGGGTTAGATTGACATATACATCATAAAGTTAGGGTTATTTTGACACTTTCTCATTTTGCGGGATTATATTAACACTTTCAGCCTAAATGTAGGGTTATTTTAGCAGTTTACTCCGTTGTAGTTTTAGGAGCTATAATCCTTTTTCCCAATTGCGGTCAAATTCAAAGCCTTTTTTGGCCAGCTCGTCCTCCAGATATCTAGAATTGAGAAGCAAGAGACCGAAAGGATAATTCCATTGTGGGCCTGGGTATATTTAACGTTACTCCTCTGGTCCCATATTAATTTGCAGAAAGAGAAAGTTTAGTTGTAAAAAGGAACATTGCAAGAACACGATGAAAGTGACTGAATTTCAGTTTGAAAAGTTGAAAACAGTACAAGTACAACTGTTCCTTGGAAAAAGCACTAAAACCTGTTTAAAATCAATTCAGAGGCTAAAAGTTCCCACAAGTACTAATATTTGTTTCCAAAATTTTATGTTTTGGAGCCAAAACTAATGTTTCGGCTATTGTTCAAGTCAGTTCAAATTTTAAGGTTTGCCTATAAATAGATAATTTATTACATGTATAATTCCTAACCCTAACAAACCTCAAAAAAAGCTCTCAGAAATTTTTGGGGCCAGTTCTTGAGATCTCAACCTTCATATTCATCTTCATTTTCATCCTTGAGCTAGGGGCTGTGATGAACAAGATTTGTACCGTAGACAAAATTGGGGTTGAAAAAAAGATTTGTATCGTAGAAACCCTACCTCAACAGAAAATGAGTTAATAATCACAAGAAAATGGAAAAGAATGAAAACAAATTTACAGATCTACGACATTAAAGAACATGCAAGACCAATTTCAGACAGTTCATAAAAAATGTTGACAAAAATTCAATGGTGCTCAGAATCAGAGGGTATAAGTACATAATACAGAAAAAAATGACCAATACCAACTAAATCGAACCACAACAACATCATTTAAGTTTGAATCGCAAAATCAACAAAGCATAGAACCGGATCTCAAATTAACTTCCCAAACAAAATGATGGAAAACCCTAATCTGGAATCAAGACAAAAATAGAGAGAACAAGTTTGGAAAACGGATAAAAAACATAGAAATACCAACTACATCGGACAAGACAACTACATTTAAGTCAAAATTGCAATCCCACAAAAGGAAGATACCAGATGAATAAAATAAAGTCCCTAAACGAATTGTTGAAAAACCGTAACCCTAAACCAAAACCAAGACGTTGTTCTAAACCCCAAAAACAAATTTAGATTTTTGAAAACCCCATAACAGAAAAATCAGAAACCCTAACGGACAAAGACGAAGCTGTGATGAACATGAAAATATGAATACAAAACTAAGATTAAACACAAAGAACAACATTCGTACAACCCAGAAATTACGAAAAGCAGAGCTGAAGAAGATGGCAGCGGCCAGGGTTTGGTGGATTGAGAGGAAATGGAGAGGAGAATAAATGAGAGTAATGAGAGGGTTGTGAGAGTAATATCAATCAGAGAGGAAATGCGAATGGTTGAGAGCAATAATGGAGCAAAGGGAAGAGTGAAGGACAATGCCATGTGGGGTATCAGACGTTTGGGGCAGAACGTTTGATTAAATTCAAATGACGCCCTCTCATTTTCCAACACCTGTAAATGAGAGAATCTCTCCTTAATTAATCAGCCATTAAGGCTGTAAATAAGTTACGGTTCAGGGGCATTTCCATCTTTTTACAATTGGTCAAATAGGGTGAAATTGGTAAAAGCCGATCTTGTGCAATTTAGGCTGGGACATTCCAAAATAAAAAGTGTGCACTTTAATTTGGGATGTAGGGAGTATAACTATTGCTCAATGGTACCCGACAAAGGAATCTTGCATGTTTAGTTCCATTTTCACTAGTGTTAGAATGTAAAACTCACAAATCATTGTGACTGTGTGTATTCATATATATAGTGAGTACAAAGGGTATACAAGGCATAACAGAATATATACAAAACCAATTAGAAAAGGTATTCCTTTCTTATTCTATTTATAAATCAATTATATCTCTATTACCCCCCTCAAGAAAAGCGTAGGACTGTTGCAGCGCAAAGTTTGGAACACAAGAATTCAAACGTGGACGAGATAACTCATTTGTAAAGATGACAGCAAGCTGCAAGTCCGTACAAATATGAGCAACCTTGAACTTGCTAGAAGACACCATCTCAGCACAAAATGATATTCAATATCAATGTGCTTGACTCTCTTATGTGAAGCCGGATTCTCAGCAAGAAAGTGAGCACTATTATTATCACACACCAAAACATGAGGCACACGAGTCAATACACGTAAATCCTGAAGTAAATTCATCAACCAAGATAGTTCCGTAGCAATATTAGCCAAAAGCCTGGTATTCTGATTCTGAACTAGAACGGAAGATCGTAGGTTGCTTATTAGCACTCCATGAAACCAGGTTACCATCGAGAAAAATGGCATAACCATATGTAGACCTACGACTCTCAATACAACAAGCTCAATCAGCATTAGAATAACTTAAAAATGGTAAAGCGAAGGAATTTGTGCGAAACTAAAGACCATAGTGGAGAGTACTACGTACATAGTGCAGAATTCGAGTAACAGTCTGGTAATGGTCATCAGTAAGATCTGCATATGCTGATTGACTGTGTTCACAACATAAGACAAGTTGGGATGTGTAATCGACAAATACTGTAGTGCATCAACCAAAGAACGATAAAGTGTGGGATTTCCGAATGACTTACCGGAAGAGGTGGAAAACTGCAAAAAAAACAAATGGTATAGCAACATGCGCCGAATCTTGCATTCCGGCGCTCAATAAAATGTCCTTGACATATCTGGCCAGACCAAGGAATAAGCCATCGGAAGTACGAACAACCTCCAAACCTAAAAAAATATTGTAAATGTCAAGATCGGTAATCTTGAATTCCTAACTAACCCTATCAATAAACTTCCGAATGAGATGACCATCATTCCCAGTAAGAATAATGCCATCAACATAAATAAGCTAGTTATGTTACCATGATAGAATATAAAACCCACAAATCATTGTGCTTGTGTGTATTCATATATAGTGAGTAACAAATGATATACAAGCATAACATGATATATACAGAACCAATCAGAAATAGTATTTCTTTCTTATCCTAATTTTAAATCAATTAGATCTCGATTAACCGGACATTAAGAGTTCAACCCATTCTCCATAACGATCATACACATAGGGTGCAACCATAGCAGCTTATTAGCGGTGGTGCAATGATATTAATCACGATAATATGAAGGATGGGGTGCACGAGCGTTGACAGAGGTTGATGATCATGATGAAAGATCCGACACCTCATTTGTTATCACGGTCAACCTTAATAAACTCGTAAACAACTCTGTGGTTGGGTTTGCGACCGTAAATTGTAAAGGCAAAATGAAAAGAAAAATCATAACTTTATGATTGACTAGACCCCTTTTAAAAATATGGGTAAAATACAAATATAACCTTACTACTATTATTATTATTATTTTGAAAAAAATGGTGTTCTCTTTTTCATTAATATAAAACTGTAACAATATTGTGCTAGGTTCAGACCATAAAACCCCTGACTAACACATATAACTAATCTGCCAAATCTATGCTTGAACACCTAGTTGGCTCACACAGTGTGGGATGAACCTCCCACAAATGAAACTTTCAATCCAATTTCCTGATTGAAGTCCACATGCCGTATTGGCAGTCTGCTACTCGATCGTTCCAAACTTTATCTTCACCGAGTTGCATCAGTTCTGTTGTTTTAAAGAGGCAGTTGCTAGATTTCTCCAATCTTTGGTGCAGTGTCGTTCGGGTAGTTTCGAGCGCATGTCCATTTTGTTTTGAAGCAGTCCGATACTGCATGTTTCCATAATAATTCATCGTTGGCCAAGTTCATCCTCACTAGGTTGCAACAACTCTGTAGTTCTTGTTGGAGAACCTTTTTGGAGGTGGTAGGTGAGTTTCTCCAATCAGAGTAAGGACTTACCTAAATCTTGCTGGAGTCTCGAAATGACCAACAAATCTAGAAAATTAAAACGAGCATAGAAAATTAAGGTTAACCTAAACCCGCCTTTCGTCCTGGGAAGTCATGCTACTACGTAATATCTCTATAACCCATTAGTAAGTATCATCTTAGGAGCATTGCCCACCAATCCCACCATATATGTCGTGCTACAGGCCGTCAGGAGCTCCATTGTATGCCAGAAGGCTCCGTTCGACGAATACAAACTACTACAAAAAGACCTATTTTCAGTGGGCTAGAGCATGGAACCTCCACTGACTATGCTCTATTTTAACTGTTGCCTACAGTCTATCACCACTACTAAGAAAGTCACTTAACCACGGTGGCCATAGCCGGATGCGACGTATATTGTAAAACAATGAGCTAATTAAAAAGAGAAGTTATGTAGAATGTGCTATATGCATGAATTTTAGAAGGGGAGAGCTGGGAGGGAGTTGGACCACCATGTTGCTATCAGTGACCTTCGTTGACCGGTCACGACACCGTTGACTCACCGGACTAGCATTGACAAGTCGGACTAGAGTTGACCAACCAGTTTTTGCTTTGTCTAAACCTGCGCCATGTCTCGCTGGAGGTGGATGCCTCGGTTTGTCGTTGCTCTTCATCAGTCGAACATCTTCGCCGGTGGATATGGTCTTTTTATATCTCTGGGATTTGCTGGACCTCTATCTTGCCGGATGCTCCGCCCTCGGTCACTAACCAGTTATGGGTTTGGTTGGGACTAAGCTCCTCTGATTTTTTTCATTTTTCTGACATCCGTGTTGGGTTCGTCAATTGAGTCTGTCGGCCGGCGTCTGCTTTGCCAACCGGTTACCACATCGGCCAGATCTGTTCCTTTAATAATCATTTGGAGCTTGTCCCTTTGTTTGTAGTGTTTATCGCAGGAGGACTTCGAGAGCAGCGGCGAACAAACTTCTCTCACTCCAACTCCAACTACACTATAGCTAGAGACAAGGAAATAACGAAAAAAGAAAAGAAATTGGGGGGGGGAGCTGCCGGTCGACCAGTGGCAGCGGCAACCTTCCCAAGTTAGGGTTTAAGTTGGGCTTCTGAAGAGGGAATGAAGAGTATTTTCGAGGAGAGAAGGGCTATAATCCCTCGGAAAGACTATTATTTTCCAAAAGTGCAAATCTAACCCTGTATAATTTGAAAGTGCGATTTTAACCTTAACTTTTCCATCAAATGTGTCGATATAACGTTTTGGCACTATTCTAGCATTGACTTCGTATTTTCTGGTATTGACCAAACCTAAAAAAGACTAAAACATCCCAAACCTTAAAACTAAAATTTAATGAGTAAAACACCCCCAGGGTTCTTCTTCTTCATCTCCGCCGTTGCTTCTCTTTAGCCTCTGCCGCAGAAATCCTGATTTCTGCCCGCTACCGTTGGATTTTGGATTTTCGCCGCTAGGAGATGGAGTTTCACAACATCTGCACCAGCAAACCCACACCACCACCGCTCCTTAGCTCCTCTTGACGCCGTCGCCTCCCCCACCCACCGCTAGGTTTCCATTTTATCTCACTCATACCCATACCGCTTTGCCACTTCTTCCTTTCGCCCGACTTTCCCCCACCGCCTCATCCCCCAACCTCCGCTAGGTTTCCACTCTGCCTCACTCAACCCCCCACGTTACTTCTTCCCCCCGCT
>JAULKK010000013.1:8141470-8156798 GCA_032355705.1 Rubia peregrina | reverse complement strand
TAAAAATCTAGACCCATACCCGGACCCGAACCCGATGGGTCTAAATTTTTTAGACCCATACCCGACCCAATGGGTCTGGGTCGGGTCCTAGACCCGTGATCATCCCTACTCCTTCCTCTCCAAAACTTTCTTTAATTATATTTGAAAGCTCATCTCTAATTAAACTACATTATATTCCTCGGTCTCGCTATGAGACTTTCTTATACAAGACTTTTTCTTACAGTGTGGAATGGTTATGAACTCAATGATCCAAAACCTCAGAGATGGTCTGAGCTCTTTCTTTGCACAAAGGTAATTGAGACAGATGTTTGTGACTCCATGCTATTCCAGAATGATTAAACTCAGTATTAAACCCTTAGATAAGGAAGAAGGTGAGACCAGTCCAGTTCAGCATTTAAACTATGCGGTGACGATTCTGAACATATCCTCTTTTGAGGAAGAAACTCTTTAACTTCTGAGTTTATGCTGCTACTCGTCATATCTACAGAACAGTAGACTGCCAATCAGTGTATTATCAAAGTATAAGTACATTTTTACTTCCCTTAAGGGATAAACCGTATCTCAAAAGAATAATTATCAGCCATGTCATTTTTATTATAGTGGATCTCTAATCCTTCTGAGCCAAAATGTTGCAATGTATCTACAACGCCGAGCAGTTGTGTCCTTGCGTCTGCATTTGCATGTCCGGGGATTATAAGCATCATGTTGATTTTCTCGACTCACATCCCTCATTGCATCTTCTACCATGATTCAACCATCATTCGTAATATTCATCCAGTTCATCTAATACTGCCTGATTCATGCTTTTGCGGGACTGCCTTCTGTACTTCTTAGGTTGCAGAAGAGGCTCTGCGTGCTTGATACCTTTGCCTCCCACCTTGTATCTGAGAGCAGAGACAGACGTTATATGACTCGAAACAAGAATTAGTGGAATTGCATAAGTTAAGAGCTACCTACTTGCTCCACTAAAAGCTACAGAAAGCGGAATCACACCAACCATGGTGATCAGAACAATATTGATATTAAAAAGAGCAATTCAGCCTTTGCATTGAACAGTTTTACTGAATTATTCAGATAGTTATCAACCTCCTATGTTCCTACTTGTGATGCTATAAGAAGCAGCATTGTTGTTTGTCTTACGATACTTTTCTGGGTGACTAAATTCTCGCTTATAGCTGATTATCAAACCTAATTTTAAAAAAATCAAGGTTCACATGATGAAAACTCACCTTACTCATATAACAAAAATCTTACAAAAATGGAACATACCTCACATCACCTTCTCTTTTGGTTCCTACTGTCCTTAGCTGAACTTCCTCCCTAATTTTAATCTCGTCATATATTTCAAGATAGTATGGGTATCTCTCCCAATCACCATTTACAATGCAACCCTGTTCACCGAGGTGTAAGCAATCACTGAATGAACATTGTGCAGGTTCTTTATCCTTGAGCATTTTACCGATCTAGAGAGACAAAAGAAAGAAAATGTTAAAACCCACTGCAGCCTGTGTATTTAAATCCACTCCATTCTGAAAAGCCGAATGTAATATCAACAATGCCAGTAGACTCGAGACAACCTCAGGAAAGTGTCCTGCAAGGGATTGCTTTGTCACTTTGATCAAACTGGGTTGGTTATATCCAGGAGTGTCGGCTAGATAACCCCCACCACGTAATGGAAGCAAGGAAACGTGCCTAGTAGTATGCTTACCTCTTCCACTTCTTGTTGATACCTCGGCAACACGTTGCTCATTCAACCAATTACTGCCCAGAATCTGAAATAAGAAGCAGAAGATAGTAAATAAACTGCAAGGAGGATCAAACAAGAATACGTTTAATATTATGAACTCACCGGATCAAACCAATTATCTTGTTCAGCAACACCAACAAAATCCTCACTGTTCCTCAGAGCATTAATCAAACTAGATTTTCCAACCCCACTAGGACCAACTATAACAGAAGTCTTTCCTCTCAAAGTAGGGAGCAGCATATCAAGTCCATAATTGGATTTCACGCTGCAGAATATCGCCTCATATCCCCAACTCTGGAGCCTAGATTTCCAGGATGACAACATCTGCACAAACCTTCTGTTCATATCAACAACACACCCAAGTACCGAACCAATAAATCATACTAATTACCAGATGGAACTATGAGAATCCACTGTAGAAATACACAAATTCCCACACGATTTTGCACCATTTGGTAATGTACCCATGAAAAAACAAATCAAAGTTTACTAAATTTAACAAATAAAACTACAACAGAAAGGCACAGAACAGATAATTAATACTGACAATGACCCCTTGTGCATGTGTCAGAGCTAAAAAAAAGTTGCAATGGATAAGAGCTTTCAGACCTCTGGAGTGGCGAGCTCAGATTTGTTGAATGCAACGGTAAAAGGAATTTCAGTTGATTCAGCTTCCACCAAGAACCTATTTAATCCTTTTGCTTCTGGCCTGGGCTGGTCCATAGAGAATAGAACCAACATATGATCCACATTAGCCACAGGTGGATCCGCAGTTTCAGATTCTCTCCGGAAAACATCCTCGATCATTCCCTTTCTATCCACCCAATCAATTGACCCTACCAAAACCCTATCCCCAACTAAAACTCTCCTCTTAATCTTCTTCAATACTGCTTTTACCACACACAATAACTCCATCCCAATCCATCCCCTTGTTTCTTCAGACAAGTTTCCAGCATCCCCAGGCTTGTTCTCCTTCAACTCTGAATCAATCTCTTCAGGAGGAAGAATTTGGACAATCACACGCATGAAATTGGCTTGTGAAGCGGCCACCAGCCCAATAGCTTGAGTTTTCGCAATCTGTGGAGAGACATCCTCCAGAGAGAGCACTGGAGTCGGAGTAATGTGTTGTTGCTTCACAGATTCGCGAGCTCGCAGCACGTTTTTATCTGGTTCTTTAGCCTTCCTGGTTGCATTTTGTTGCCTTAGGTGCTGGGACTGGCAGCGGATGAAGGTGGTAGAAATTGAAGAGAAGCAGCAGGTGTGACCACTAGTGTTGGTTGAAGCAAAAAACAATGTCTTACTTAGGTCACCACAAATGGAAGCTGCCGACATGATAAGGCAACCAAAGTTAGTGGAAACAATAATAACTCCAAATGCTCTAACACTTCAAATTAGAGATGTTGAGAAGTTGGGTTCAGTATCCACATATTTGGGCTACATGATCCTTGTTGTGGGGTCTAATTTCCCAACATGGATTATATTTAGGTCACACCTAGTACTGAACTCGGCCTTTCACAATATTGGACGTGAATTATGAGCCACTTCACCTGGGAAAATGTGTCAAACTTAATAGGGGCCGAGCAATCCATTCTCTTCCTCTCAAAAAATACATAAAGACACTCTTGTTCCTAATCAAAAGTTTGCTTTAAACTTTTCTCATTTAATCTCCTTATTAGTACAATTGTGTATTGTTGTATTTCAAAATCTACAGTTATTAGAAGATAACATTTTCTTTTTGACTAATGGAGTAAGAGCATTCTGTCCAAAGGCAAGCACACTACTCAATGTATCCATTGGGTTGGGGTGAGGGATATTTTAGGAGAATACCAGAAAAAGCCATGAAGCACAACACTTAGCTTCCTCTAACTTCCATGCTGATATAGTAGCAAATCTTTTGACTGCAAAAAGTGAGACAAGAGAATATAAGAATATATTCTCTAAAAGCAAAAGAACCTACAACTGCAAGCCACATTCACGGAAGAGCAAAATTGCAAAAACCTGAGTCATGAAACAAGAATCAACATACAAAAAGCCTGATAAACCACCAACAGTCTATAAATACAACATAGAGGAATCTGTTGCAGCAAAAAGACATGATGTTTATAACAACGACCATTTCTCATATCTCATCAACCAGTTTGTATTATACAAAAGAACAAGAAGCTCCCAACAACCTCAATTTATTTTAAAAACCTCCAAACACACAAGAAATGGTTCCACCACACTGACACAACACCCCTATCACCCTGTAATGCATGCACAAAAAGCATAATGTGCAAAAATCTGTGAAATACAAATAAATGAAAATTTTGTAAATCACAAACTAACACAATTTACAACACTCTAATGAGGGAACATTCTAAGAAGAGCTACGCTAAATACCAGATACATCAAATACAGCATATCAAGCCACCAACAAATACTTAAAAGTTAAAACAGACCAATGATAGACTGTTTAATCGCAATATAATTACAGCTGCAAAGAGAAATGTTCTTTAATTATAAAGTAGTCATCTTTCCACTGACCACAGATCAATGCTAAAATGTTAAATACCCTGACCATCACCAACAACTATTTAAAACAATTACTTAAAACGGACGATTATAGAATGTTAACCCCAATAGAATCACTACAAAAGCAAATGTTCTATCAACTCTTTCAGAGTCTGCCTTCAGCTCAAAGCACATAAACTTTCATCTAACACAATGTCGAGGCCTCAGAATAACTCAATGTTCACAAAATAATTTCCTCAACTGTGAATCATATCTTATGAGGCAGTACTTGAGCGTGTAAGTTTTGGCAGAAGAACAATCCATACTTCTAACACTGAGGTGTGAGGATATGTCATGTTCTATAACAGAAATATCTTTTAAGCAATTCTTGAATAGAGTCTCACAACCTCCTCATGTAACACTTTTCCAGCCACATAAAAACAAAAATAATCAGACACAGAGAGCGAGTTTCTGACACATATTAAGGGACTGTATCACATTGCAGAACAAACACTCCTAACTAAATGCTAAGTATTTATAATAGTAGTTGAGGTTCTCAACAAATTGAGTTTCGAATCTTGCTCAACAAGGAGGCCTCAGCAGCAAATTGAATTGAACTAATTGGTGGACATTCTAAACCCCCAGTCTCAAGTTTAATCCAACAACTAAATTTGATCTCAAATCCAATTGATTTGTATTAATAAATTCTTAATCAAATACAAATCAAAATTAAAAATCAAGTATATGAATCAATTGAGCAGCAGTGTTCCGAACTCATAACATACTTTCTTCTTTTTCAGACATTTTTTCAACATAAGGATCTTGCCACTATAGTAAATTAGGGCCTTCATATCTTCTTATTGTAGACAGAATTTTTGTGCTCAGAAAATTCCTAAAGCAAGAGGATTACTTAAGCACTCAGAAAAATATGCACTTCCATTAACTTGTTTGGCCAACTAAACGAGACCAAAAGCACAAGCAAATTTCAAGAGAAGTCTTCTATTTAAAAATAATAATTTATAGATTGCAGTTGGGTCACATTAGTTTGTCGCATGTCGCATACAACACATTGTAACTTAAATAACATTAGCAATACAGAAAATTAGGAAGGCTTCCACGGCTAAAATAATGCAGCACCAAAAGCATATTGATAATGCAAATAAAATAAACCCTACAAGCATGCATGAAAGTTTCAAATAAAAGATCAGTAGATTCACTGCACAATATCATATAATGACCATAATTAGAACTGTCAACTTTTTATACAAATGATTGTTCTGATGAGTAATAGACTCAGCACAAATTTAGCATATGAAACAGAATCAGCAAAAGTAAGAGAGTCAAAATTAATCCTAAAGCTTTCTTGAGGGACATGTTGAAAGCACAGATACAAGAAACTGGCACTTCAATTAGTAAATCAACTCCGGTACTCCAGTTCAAAAGACATTACAGTATAATTTGGAACAAAACCATGGCTCTTTTACTGCACATTTTGTTTGTACTTGTTATATAATGGCCATAAGTAAGGTAATAAGCAACTGAAATTAGCACGTGACTGTTCAGAAACAAGAACTATTACTACCTAAATTCCATTAAAAAGGTCTGTTTGTAAGACTTTAAAGTACTATGAACTTGAACTTTCAAGTGAGAGAGATTGAGTAATACATTCTGGGGTACAGTAGCTTCCTCATTCACAACCAATGATTATTAGAAACTCCCAATGACCTAAAGCTATTTTTGAAACCTTCAAATGCAGAAGCAACAATCTCACCGGTCACCACAACACATTGGCAGCCACGCAAAAATCAAAGCAAAGCGACCTCAAACATGCCCAAGGAATCTGTTTCTCAATCTTTTACACGTGTTTCCATTTCTTCCATTTTTTGTACCTTTAAAAATATGGTCTTTGACAAAACTAACTACCTTCTACCTCTCCAAAAAGTGCAGAAATTCTTTATACTGATAGTAGAAATCCATTCAACCCAAATAGCATACAAGTGTCCATCAGTGTACCCTCATTTGGAAAGAAACCCAATTAAAGACCGATACTCAACACTATAAACTTGACAACTAGAGTTAGAAACAGCCTAAGAAACATATTTTGCAGTTTCAGCATAAACGATATTTCCTGGAGAGCCGTATCTTTCTACAATCTAAAGATCATAATCATGAATTACAAGCGAACAAACTAGAAAATGGTTACTGAGTTTACCTGAAAGTTGCGTTTTGTTTTTTCAGAATGGAGATGAGGGTGGTCGAGTTAAGTGGAGAGCGAGAGAGAGAGAGAGAGAGGGAGAGAGGCCGAGGAACGCTTCCGGGTAGTCAATTCTAAAGTTACCACGTTAAACAAATATGCTCCGATTTATTTTATAAGTGGCGCCATATGTTTACCTGTTTAAATTTAAGTGAATAAAATGACTGAATAAAATTGAAAGTATAATAGAAAAAAGTAGAATGAGTATATGAAAGTGAAAGAATTTTACCAAAAATGGAAAGTGTGTCAATATAAAAGAAACAACTAAAAAAGAAAAGTGTATCAATAATAAAGAAACAGATGGAGTAGAAAGAAAAGATGATCCTAACTCTTTTTGCAAGTCTACTTTTTGACACTATTCTCTATCAAATTTTGACCCAATATTTGAATAGATTTATGAACAACAATATTATCGTATAAAATATTGTTCAATTCATAAAAAGTAGTTTTTAAATTTCAATATTTTATTTGCAATTATTATACGTAGTTAAACATATTAACGATCAAACATGTTTCTTGAACAGCGTGATAATGATTACAGTGCAAATATAGTTGGGACAGAGGAAGTATACAAATATAACCCTTTATTATATATAAGTGCAAATATAACCTTCAAATAATTTAAACTACAAAAATAACCCTAACTAATTGATAAAAAAAATGCAAAATGCCCTTTGATCCAAAACCTAAATGTGTTAGGATAATTTTGTCCTCCACCACTACCACCCCATTCAAAACGACATATGGTGTGGAAATGTGGTAAAAATATGTATAGTAACATCAGAAATCTATTACTATACTAAAAGCGTGCTAAATTTCTTTGTGCGTTGGTCCAGGTACGATGACCGGTTGCTCGAGCCTTCAAGTTGGTCCTCCTTCTTGCTTCCTCTTACTGCTTCATTCTTCCCCATTCCCAGTTACCGGTAGCCCGTAGACGGTAGCCCAAGAGCTGGTCATCTGCTCCTTATGCCACCTCCCAAAATCCCTTTGCTTCTGCCCCAATTGCCAAGCTTCCCACCAGCTGCTACAGTTAAACAACCATTCGCCAGTATTCGGTCATCTTCAACTTGTAAGGTCTTCATTTGCGGCTTTACTTTATACTTTCTCCGATTCACTTTGTCAATCTTGCTCCTGTATTGGTTTTCCTGGTTGTGTTGATTTTCAAACAGGAACACCGAGTTTGTTTATGTAGTATAGGTGTTTGATTTAATGTTTAAATTAACTTCTTTTTAATCAGATCTACTTGTTCACCATTTTCTTTTTCATTTGTTGACTGAACGATGGTCCGCCGATCTTACCCAACGATTATCTTCTTACTGCTACGTGTCGCTTTCCAGGCCCTCCCCTCCATTACGTGTCGCTTTACCGCTCCTCCCCTTCGTCCACGTCTCTAAATTTAAAGTAACTCCATATTTATCTCACATTCTAACGTTTCAGTTCTTCTTTATCTTTTTCCGAATCTTGTACAGGTGAAGTGAGGAGTTCCGATTAATTTATCATTTTTGTTATTTGTTTTGTAATTGTTGTGTTTTACATGTGCTGGTAGTTGCCCTTTGTCCTCCTCCCCACCTCTGTATTGTTTTCTACTTACTGTGTATTTTTGTGCATCCATCTCTGTTGTGTGTCTTTGTTTATGTCTATCTTTCAGCGTTTATATTTGATGTTTTGCGCATATTAGGTGTTTAATGTTTTGCACAAGAGAATTTTTTGATACTGTAGTTTGATGTACTGCTTCTTGCTCTCAATGTTGCATTGGTATCAGTTTAGATGTTGCATTGATATCAGTTTTCCTTGAAACTATTCATTTCCCTTCCGAAACATGTCGTCCCTTCTCCTTGTTTCACAACTGAATTCATAGATGATTTTGGGATGATGTTATTGCTTTCAGTTTCTTTAAGGAAACATGTCAAAGTTGTGGTTTGCCTTATGTTTTGATCCACTTTTTGTGTGTACTCTACGTGCCATTATTTTAATTCATTTTGGTTGTCATACGTCTGCTACACTAACGATCTATATAAGTTTAGAAAAAAAATTGTGTTACGTACTTGACAATTGAAATATGATCATCGAGATAAAGCCTACAAGACTTTACTTATTATACCTCTAAGTAAATGTTTATTTGATTACCATTCAAAAGTTAAAGCTTTTCAACAATGGCTCTGAAAGGTGAATCTTCTACTTTTTATTGCATATTCACTTTCGATGGGCTGGGTGATATTTGCCTAGCATTAACAAATTGGATGAGGAGAAGATTATGTTGTGTTGCAAAGTAGTTATATTTTCTTAGAAAATAGAGGTGAATCAAGGAGGCAAGAAATAGATTTATGTCTTGCAAATCTACGTTCCTCTTTATGTAGCTATACGTTTATATTTATTTTAAAAGTAAATAAAGTAGCTATAGAAAAACCACGATACTCTTCATCTTGATAGTAATCTTTTGTGAGCCTTGCATGCTGCAAGTTACAAGAACTTCGAAGCTTGTAATGGCGTTTACACTAGGTTGTACGGAAAACATACTGTTAGGCTCTTAGAAAATGTGAACTGATCTCTCTCGAAAGCTTTAGTGAAAATGAGGGAATGTTATTTCTTCTCTCTATTACTCTATTTTTTGCTGTTGATTTCCGTGCTATACAAAAGATCTTGTTGATGACATGAGATTTTATCTGCATTTAATTCCTTTGTGGAGAGTAAATATGGACCATTACCTATCAGTTATCATGGTCATGTGTTTAAGTGACAACAGGGGTAGTAAAAGGCATTATGCATCACTCGCCTTCAAACTTGGAGTAGATATCGTTTTTTCCAATCCTATGACAATTTTTGGATGTATGGTTCAGTATTGTCCAAGTCAAAAAGGTTTCCATGGATTGTGGTGAAGCTGACAGTACAGTTTAGCTAAATGAGGTGGATTGGCCTATTATTTAGACATGCTATAGACAGTTTTAAAACCATTCATAGCCTATAACCCCAAAAAAATATTCAAAGCCTACAGTGATTAGGAAATGACATAGTTTCTTAATATTATATTTGGAATTTTCCTCTTTGACATCCAAAACTAAAAAACGAAAGAAAAAAGCTCTTCATTCGTTGGACTAGCGGGATGAGCACCGTGCGATGCGCGATGTTTGTGGTTTACATTTTTGAAATACATTTTGTTGATGATTCTGTAAATATTGTGTAATATTTTTTGTGATGCTCGCATTTTATATATTTCACCGATGATTCTTGATGTATTGTGTAATATTTTATTGTATTAATGTGATTAAATCGTATTATGATACATATTTTTCATGTCAGTGATAGAAATCTAGTTATTCAAACAATTTGGTTACTTCTCACATGATTCATTCTAATTATAAGCATGTTATTAACACTTTGGATCTCATCAATTCACCTTCTAAGCATCATTCTATGTCGTGTAGAAAAATAAACACATACAATACACATTTACGTAAAATAAAAAAATACATGAATGTAATGCACAATTTCATACTTCAAAATATACATTATGAATAATGTAGTGAATAATGTAATGAATAATATTATTCAATTTTTTTTTACAAAATAATACAAAAATTAATATTTTTATAAAGTTAATTAATACGAAGGAAAAGAATGTTTATTTAGACCACTTTATACATCATGATTTATTTTACATTATCGTATTATTTTTAACTCCATAATTTTTAAATAATCTACTATTCTCTTTAAAAATTCTGTATCATAACTTCTTCTAATACGAATTTTATACCTGTTTCTTTCTTTATTTTTTTGTATGAATATTTTTCTTCATATTTTTACATTGATTTTTATTCGTATCAATTCATCTATAAAATAATTGTATTAACCTCTCTCTCGCTATATTACTTTTACTACCACTGACATTTTCCAAATCACCTCCTCTCTCTTCAATTTTTTATCACTTTAATTTTTTTAATTATTTTCGTATTAATTTCTCCCTATATATTTATTGAATTATTTTTCTTTACATTACTTCAACCATTATCTTTTCTCTCTTTATATTTTTGTATCATTTTCACTAAATACATTTTTATACTAATATTTATATATTAACTTCTATACTATTGTGTCTCCCTATTTATAATAATATTTTACCTTTTAACATTTCTTGCATTCTCTTGTGATCTTAAATTTTCAATTTATCTCATATATATATATATATATATTTCTTTTTCTTTTTTCCTTTTTTTATCTCTACATTTCTCTTATTATTTAATATATTTACATTTTTTCACAGTTCTTTGTTTCTCCCCTTTTTTATCATCAATTTATATCTGCAATACTAGATAGAGACCAATTTTATTTAATTATATTTTAATACTTATATTTTATAAGATAGAAAAATACTCGACAATTAATTTTTCCGTCCATGTAGTAATGTTTGATAGATTATTCTATTAATATAAATTATAGTAATTAAAAAGTTTAAACATGTTTTATTTTCCTAAACCTTTAAAAACATGTACTCCCACTGTCCCAAATTAAAATGCACAATTACTATTTGATAGCTAACACTGTCAAACTATGATAACATAATTGAATAGATATAAATAGATATTTGATCACCTAATAATGAGGTATGGCATATTTTACGATTCATTCACTATTCATCATATACTCATATTGGATCAAGTTGACTTTATCATCGGGAAGTTTTCCCCTCGGAATACTCAGAGAGTTCTTTGTTACAGATCACGGCTAAGGAATTGACGACGTGGCCCAAACGAGTTCCAAATGCATCATCGTTATTTATTTGTTTGTTTATTTGTTTTGGTCACATAATAAAAACATGGTGAATTGTCAAGGCTTATACGAACGTCAAAGTTTTTGTGTAAGTTCATGAATATTTTGCCATCTGCACATTGTTTGGTAATCTCAACCTACACAATTACATCTTGTGAAATCTTAAAAATCTTTCCAATTTACAGTATAACATTGGAAAGAAACCAAAACAAAATCATGGACAAGAACAAACATTTCTAATCACGAATATAAACTGTACTGTATCTCTGAAGACATTGTTTCAAGGCCCCTTTATTCACAATATCTTTCTCAAATTGCCCTTAAATCTAACAATTTATTGCAAGTAAAATTAAAACCTTCAACCTCAAAGACTTACATACAAGAAATGTTCTCCCAACCACTCCACATTGTTGTCAAGGAAAATAGTAGCTCTTATTTACTGAGATTTTCATAGAACATAGAATGGAAATGATGCATCAGGCCTCACCAGCGGGAGAGTAATGTGTTGGCGACTCAATACCTCTCTGAACAGTTTCACACAATACGATGTCCTCCTCCTGCAAAGTTTAGCACAAATAAAGAATAGTTTGGACTTAGCTCGAAAGTACTAAGAAGTTTGTATAGAGATAGACAACGAGATTTTGGGCAGAAGTAGCTGCACTTGAACTTTCACACTATTCTTCCAACTTCTTTATATGAAATCTTTATCATCCTGAAAGATATCACATATCAATCACTTTCTACAAGTTACGGTACAAATATCAGAACGGCTATAGCTATCACATGTAAAATAGCATTAGTCCTAGTTCACTTATAGGCCAGTATGGGCAATGATGGCTTTCACTAATGACCATTCGACAGTTTGATTGTGACGACATTGTACAAATGGGAAACTACTTATCTGGAGCTATAAATGTTTATGCACTCTATAATATCTCGCTAATGAAAAAGCGCACTTAAATCACTCCTGGAAATGGTCTTAGTAAAAAAACTCAATCTAAACCAAAGCTACTAAATCCATCCATCATATCTTCTCAACCAAGAAGACCCGCTAATATAAGACTGTAAACTTTATGTATCAAGGTTTTACATATATTTTAGAACTGATAATGCTATTCTCTCGTTCAATTTTTCACAAGTTTGTGACAGTTGTACTTCAATAAAAGTTCTGAACTCATGAAATAGATAGAATAGTTCAATATTCCTTGGTTCAATAAATATAACAGAAATAGTATATAAGAATCATCTCTAGTACCTTAAGAGATGTATCGAGAAAGTAATGAAATACCACTTGACATTTTCTAGGCCCTAATGGTATAACCAAGTTTGTGACACTCCAAGGTCCACACCTAAGAGAAAATAATTACCACTTTGCATGTTCATTTATACATCAATTATCAACCACAAATAAAAACAAAAAATCTTACATCATTGCACTTGTTGATCATAAAATTTGGATACACAAAAGCATATAGAGCTTATGATCTTAGTCGATCAAAGTCCGGTCCACTTTTTACATAATCACCACTACATCTCTGGATGTTAACTTTTAGATCAGAGCATAAGCAAAATAAATATTATATGAGAGAGGTGCTCAAAATTTAGTTGATTCGTGGCAGAAGCGGTCTTCGTTTGGTTCTGGTAAAGATAATTTGTGGCAGAGTAACAGCTCTATTAGTCCAGTTACTTGAAAATCATGTTCCCTGTGTTGTAAATGCACATGCATAATAATAAAATAAAGTAAGATACTACAGACATGATAAAAAAGAAAAAGAAATCAACTTCAGAGTAGCATACGTGTATTCAATATTTCTCTAAGTCCTAAACAGAATAATAAGAACATGACTTTTATAAATCACTATATAAAATTTCAAAACCATTGTAACAGCTAATAGTTGTAAACTACAGAAGTTAACAGGTAATTGTAACAACAGCTGACAATTATAAACTACAGAACTTGACCGACAACTGCAGTAAAAGCTGAAACAACATAACCAAAAAAATGACTACCACATCAGGATAGGTGCATAAAAATAAAAGAAACCATTAATAATATCAAGGAATAAAAATAACTAAAGTCCGGAGGTGTGCCGAAGAATAATCATGACAATTTCTTTTTCTCTGTGGACTCATGTATGATTGAATGCATAAAATGTACTTATGATTAATTTTTCTCTTTGGACTCATGTATGACTGAATAGCATGACTGAATGCATACAATGAACTTTAATTAGTTGCATCAGATTTGAAATCAACAGAACTATCACATCACAAATTAGAGTTGGAGTTTGACCAATTGGTAGGATCCTTAGTTATCATTATTCAAATATATAATATAAATTACACGTGAAATTTTACAACTTAAATGTAAATATACATCAAGAGCAGAGGAAAAAAGGAATTTAACAAATGAAAAGGTACCTCAGGACTCTAGACAACACATTGTTGATGAACCCATATGCCAGCTATACCAAATCTGTCATTGACAAAACCCAAAAGGCGTTCAAGCCAGCCAAGTTCATTTCCAAACCTATCTAATAAATCATTTTTTTGTGGGAAGAACCGCCTTCCTATGTCCACTGCCATGAAAACACGCAGAACATGCATCAGAAATGTGAATGTAGAATCCATCGGAAACTCTCATAAATGTTTGCTCATAGATACACACAGAATATGCACCAGGATGTGAAGGTAGAATTCACAGAAACACACAGAAATGTTTACTTGTGGATACACACGATAATGTGCATGAAACATGACATTTTTTACCTATTTTTTGTAGGGCTATCATCCCCTGCTGAAGTCTTTTGACTTGTTCTTGTGGGATTTCATTTAAATCAACCTCTCTGAGATTTCCACAGAGTCCTTTCGATGCAAAAATACTTTGAAACTCTGAGGTTGAATGTGCATTTGCTATCACCATTGCCAGCTCAGCTTCAACTGGAAACAGTACTCTTGAAGGGTAACTACGAAGAAACCAAAAACACGTGATAAATTGTGCATGGCTGTAAGAAATAAGAATATTTTATACAAATGAGATTACACAAAAAAATATGTACCTCGGTTTTCTAGGAATATCAGCCACTATCATTGAGGACACAGACATATTACCAGCCATTGGATTCCTCTTCATCTCTCTCTCCAAAACATCAATGCACAACTTGTCCTTGTTAGTCTTCTATCCTTGTTTTGTGCATACACTGTAGTCTTTTGGGCGTGTCAGCCTCCTACAGATAGTGATCGTAGTCTGACCATCTAAAGTTGAGTCCGAGACGGATGCGCTCTTGCTTAGCAGTCCATCGATAACTGATGGATCCCTGTGCCGGGACACCACATAAAGCGCAATGTATCACTCAGCGCAATGTATCCCTCAGGTTCAGATCAGCATTGAGTACTTGCGACTTGCTATATGCTGCAGCGTAGTGGAGGGAAAATTCATCGTCGAGAGTCATATTCAATTTAGCTAGAAGTAGATTTAGTAGTTAAACATCGTCAGATTCCAATGCTAGATGGATCCTTATGACTCTCTTGTCATATACATGCGAGTTCTCTACAACTGCAGCATATGTGGATTGCCTTCGGAAGAACTCTATCTCGATTACAACTTCGTGAGGGAGCTCTTTTTTTAGAAAGATATCGTCTAGGTCAGATCGCACGATGGAACTGCTTCAGCTGGCAATGGAATGCTACCACAACAATTGGAATCACATTTTCTACGAATGCCTTATCGATAAAGTTCAGAAGTATCCTCTGCACAAGAAATGAACACACTAGTATTTATAGAATGTTCAAGCAAAAATAGAACCAAAAAAAACTTTTGATCACCTAATCTTAATAAGAAAATGAAAACAAACAAGAGGATTTTACAAGTTTCGGATATATAAACAGATGTTGTCATCATGAAACACACGTTAAAACAATTAAGGTTAATTGGAGCTATACCTGGTACATCAACACAAGTTGTTTCATCTGAAATGTCATTGAGGCATACATCAGCTCCACTGCGAAATTGATTGCAGGTCCACAAGAATCATGAACACAAGTGTCATCGATATAGCTAGAGAATTCAA
>JAULKK010000013.1:8060848-8074245 GCA_032355705.1 Rubia peregrina | reverse complement strand
GATTTAATCAACTTTTTGAGGGATAATATAGTAAAAGTATAAGCTCATTTATTGTCACTTTAGGTAAGAATTGAAGTTTTCCAATTTTTGTGGGATGGACGAAAATAGAAAGTATGTCAATTTCTCTGGGACGGAAGGAGTAGTACATTTTCTTTTCTGTGTTTAATAACTTCAATTTTTTTTATCTTCCATCAATCATTTTGTTTCCTTCAATTTTGTTATCTGTCACGACTTTTTGTCACATATGACCACTAGATTACATTAGAACCACAGTTATTCATCTCCAGGAATTGATTGAAGAGCTCATCTGCTTCATAAAGAACTGTACTACGTACACTCAGAAAACTACTTCCGAATGCTGTTCAGACATCGATAAGACCTTCGACATTTTTCAACTCTTTCTGTTGTTTGCTGTCTGAAGACATCTAACAAGCTAGGTACCATTTGAATCACATCGCGATAGACAAACGATGATAACCCGAGTCTAGGATAATGATGTTGTAGAATATGGGATCAGATTGTCCCTAGATTCAATGACATTTTCTGTAGACTCTTGAAAATTGTTTACACTGAAAGATGCATTTGGATATGTGGTCTCTCAAAAGCACGTCATGTGGGCACTTGTTAATGAATGTTTGATGTGCATCTTTCCTTCTTCTCCCTCTGTGTTTCAAACTCCCTAGCCATAAGAATCCGTCGAACAATGATTGGAAGATTACAAGTAAGTTAATCCTCAAACATAAGACCGTTTTTTTGGATTATGAGGTTTCATTAATGTAGTCTAAGCTTATTTATACTTTAGGCCCTTCAAATCAATATTTATAGGATCAGAATCCTATGCAGGATCGTTTTTTGAGTAGGATCGGGATGTTAGATCCTATAGAAAATTTTCCAAGATTTTAGAGCAAGATCGTAGCTAGAGTTGATTTTGTGGATTTGGAGCGTAGGATCGTAAGATCAGGATCGGGATTCTGATAACTATGCTTCAATGACATCTATTTTCTTGAGGGCCAAAATTTGAATTGAATTCAGATGGAGACTTGTTGCATGGTCAGCAAGGATGGAAGTTGACATTCATTGAATAATTTGGTACTGCATCACATGGTATTGTAGAATTGTCATGATTTTGTGAGACATTCTTGAAAGCAAATTTATGTTAGATCTTTCTGGAAATGATGGCGATGGATTGCCATGAAAATGTGCAAGCAACCCTACTACTAGCTGTTGTTTATTAGCTGCCTTATTTTACTATGTTTTTGTTCCCAGATTAAAGGAATCACTCAATAACTTGAGCCATTCTTAGTGAGAATACATGTAAAAATTCAAGAATCGACCACGCATAGTGAGATAAAGGCTTAGTAGTAATAGTCGTTCGTCGTTGCTGTAGAAGAATGGCAGAATGGCAAAATCCATCTTTCGGACCTTTCGAAATAATGTCCCGTGACCTAATTCTTGATCGATTTTTCAAGAATTTCAGTTTGCATAGATACTTTTTTCATACTTTTGAATCAGATGGCATGCAAATTTTGATCAGAAAGTAGATGATAGAAGAATGGAAGAATCCATCATTTGAGCCTTTCGAAAGAATGTCCCATGACCTAATTCTCGATCAATTTTCAAGAATTTCAGTTTGCATAGATAATTAGATATGATGCTTTTTTCGTACTTTTGAATCAGATGGCATACAAATCTTGATCAGAAAGTAGATGATAGAAGAATGGCAGAATGGCGAAATCCATCATTTGAGCCTTTCGAAAGAATGTCCCGCGACCTAATTCTTGATCGATTTTCAAGAATTTATCAAGAATTTCAGTCTGCATAGATCTGATACTTAGTTCATACTTCTGAATCAGATGGCATTTCAAATTTTAATCAGAAAGTAGATGATATAGAACTGTTCTGTAAAGCTGTGTATTTCTTTCTTTTCTTAGAGTAAGTTTAAGCAATTACAAGGATATTATAACATCACCATAAATCAAATGGAAAATGTCATAACATATTTTAGCTAGTTAGAAGCAGAAACATGAAACAGGAACAATCCCTTTGGATCTGAACTTTCTTGCTTTCTCTTTCACCACGGTTTCTTCATACCTTCTCTTGTCATCCATCTGTGTTTTAGCTCCTCCAACGATGTGATCGATCTTTGCTAACTTGCTTTTGTAGTGCTGAAAGCTCCTCTCCCGTCGGACCTCCAAATCTTTCTGCCATTTCAACAGCAAAGCGCGTAAATGGCATAACTAGGTTTTAGTCATTATGCCAAAATGTTTGGAAAAATGGAGTCATAAATGCCACGAGATCTTCTGTAACACATTTCTCTCTAATTTATATAGTTTTTGTGCATCGAGAGTGTTACAGAAGATCCGATGTCATTATAAAGTCACCTTTTTGTTTTCCATTTGAAGTTTTGCGCGCGTCTTCTTTACATTCTCCCAAGCAAGAATATCATATTGCATCTTTTCATACCTGGAAATCCAGCACTTTTTAATATAATATCCAAGAAAAATAAGCGCGAATGGGAAAAAATTTCAAGAAACGATACCTTTTCTTGATCTTTTCCATCTCGGATCTCTCCCAAGAATCTACTTTGCTTCCTGAATTTCTATTCTGTTGATGATTTTCAGTAAACTTCATAGGCTTTGAAAAGGATGTTGTCTTTTGCCTCTGACCTAATGATCTCCCCAAAGAAGCTTCAACATTTTTCCATAACATCATAATATCTTAGGTTTTCTTATGAATTCAAAAAAAATGTCAACAAGAAAATATTTAAAAATGTTACCACGTGACACCATATGATTGGTGCCTGATGAAGCTTTTTTTTTATCTTAATATACTTTGACAAGAAAATCTACAGAAAAAAAATGTTGGGACTCACCACTTTCGATTGGCAAAGATCGCTCGTCTTTCCTGGTCTTCAACCTGCTCAAGCCCGCGATTTCAGATCCTCTCTGGTATTCGTCGATGGAATGTATGGCAAAAGCAGAAGCTGCAACTGCTGCTGCAAATTCACCATCACCAAGATCATATAATCCAAGTTCCATTTCCGGCTAAATGATCGAGTAGTCTATTTCTACAACAACAAAAACATTTTACAGCATTTCAGTGTTTGATTAAAATTTGAAACATGCAAAAGTATAGTGATAAAAAAATTTGTAAAGCCATGAAAAGTATTCATACCTCTCTAATCTTTCTCAAGATTGAATGATTGTTTGCTCAAATAGTGTAGATATAATGCAGAAACCCAAACAGAAGGTTTTTTTTATTGCAAATACAACTGTACATTAAGAGATCTAACTTGCAAGAAAGTTGAGAAATTAATCTGAGGGTTTCTCAATTGAACAGTTGCATGAGATAGAAGCAATCTTTAGCAAATGCTTGCTGAACAAAACTTGTGTTTCCATTTTTTGGTTGGAGAGAAATTTTGTTGTTGAAGCAAAGTATTTTTCCCCATTTCTTTCTTGATTCCTCTCATGGATTTTAATTATGATCAAGCTGTTTGTGCTTAAAGTTCCACATTAAAATTTATAACTCAATATATACGTCGTGGATCACCACTAATTAGTTACAATTAGATTTAAGATGGTTCAGTGGACGTATGTTGACAATGTTTGACCCTCTAATTCAGCATTCATGCTATGG
The DNA here is from genome assembly GCA_032355705.1 of Rubia peregrina. Lineage (NCBI taxonomy): Eukaryota > Viridiplantae > Streptophyta > Magnoliopsida > Gentianales > Rubiaceae > Rubia > Rubia peregrina. The sequence goes on along the minus strand of JAULKK010000013.1, from coordinate 8,070,609 downwards.
ATAGTATTGTTGCAAGTGATGGAACGTGTTTAGAATCTCATGTTGGTTGTGGACTAAATTATAACCCGATATATAAGATTATGGATCACCCCAATACTAATTGGATTTAAGATAGGAGGGTGCAATTCACCAAATCGATTGAATCTTTGATTTCCACTAAACAAGAAAGTTTGCTTAATATGAAATAATATTTTTTTTCTAATTCAACTCCATCTTTCCATTTACGCCTATGAAAAGATAATCTTTTTTTTAAAGTTTGTCCTAAAGAAAATGGGGAGTGAAATGAAAATTCTCAAATATGATTACCCTAAAATGGGAAATAGGATCAAAATACAAGCCCTCATCCCCAATTTCCCAACTTGTTTAAAATTCTTCTTCCCATTCCCCCCTCTTTTATTTCTTCCCATTCATTTAAAAAACACCATTAAATATTCTTGAAAAGATTTTTAAACAACAATCAAATGGAAGCGCCCAAAGAAGAAGGAATCACAGAAGAACAGAGGCAACGAATCGAAGCCAATCGGAAAGCCGCATTGGCCAAGCGAAAAGCCCTGGAGGTTAGCAGTGACGTCAGCAATGGCTCCCGAAATGCTTGGAAGCTCTTTAAGTGCAGAAAGCGCGCGTTTGACCCCGAAAAGTCTGGTTCTTTGAAGCCCAGTTACCCGCTTGTGAATCCGGGTTCGGTTCTGGAGCCCCAATTGGCTGAGAAGTTTCGGGCCAGGTTCGAAATTCGCTCGCCCGATTCGTTTTCCATCACCCCGGTTCCCCTGCCCGGGTTTGCGTTTCCCGGGGAAGAAGCCTGTTTCAAAAAGATCAGCCTTTGGTTGTCTGATGTAGGTGTTTCTTATTTTTGTTTTTATGTTATTTTATATTTTTAGCTGCATTGTGTCTTAATTAACCACGATGACGCCATATGATTCATATAGATTACCCCTTATAGTGAAATTAGGATATAGACTTAGTCGACTCCCTATACTCGCAGATTTAATTCTTCATTTTAATTTAGTTCGCTTCAACTTAGTTGTTATTAATGATAAATTTTAATTAGTTTAGTTTTAAACGCGATGCACATATCCGACCTCACATGGTGGGATAAAGAATTAGGACATGTTCTTTTAGACTTGAAATGTAGTTATGTTTAACTCAGTTGCTACTTGTTAGTAATAAATTACTAAGAGTTCAGTTCATATATCAGGTCAGTCTAAAAAGAACAGGGCCTTGGTTGTTGTTGTTGTTGCTATACTGTTCCCATTTTCTTCCTGGCAGCTGAAAATGTCTGTTATGATGTGTATTATGAGTTAAGCATACGTTTTTATTTGTTTTTTGAGATTTGATGCTGAGAAATGTATAGGGCTTATCATTATTATGTCTCTCTTTGCCCAGGTTTTGCCGTCACATTTTACCCAAAATCTTGAAGGTGTGAGGGCCTCTGTGTTCAAACTGTGGGAGTATGTCCCGGTCCTAAGGTCTTTGAGAAATTGTGAAGGCATTGAATGTGAAGAGATACCTTGGGGAACCTTTAGAGTGGTTGAAACAATGTTAGAATCGTATGCTTCAGGCAAATGGAAACCTTGTAGGCCTGAATATCTGCCGGATGAGAGGGTTGATGAATTGCTAAAGAACTTGCCCAAAAAATTGCTTGATGCATTGCTGCCTTTTCAACTTGAAGGTGTTCGATTTGGCTTAAGAAGGGGCGGTAGGTGTCTGATCGCTGATGAAATGGGACTGGGAAAAACACTTCAGGTAACTTTCTAATCCTATTTACAACCCCTAAAATAGCTTGTGTCGATTCTTCCTGCTGATTAGAACGTTTAGCATCTCCTGATGGGAAGTAGATTAGATAGTTTACCTATATTTATTGTTATTGTTTACTACTTTGTACATATCTCACAAATAAAAGTTTGTCCATACTGAAAAAGGTGCCGGGTTTTCTCTCGTAACAGGACACCATCTGCTCTATGTACCTGCATTCTTTAGAAAAGACCACAACAGACTAGTTTACCGCAGTTTTAACTAGGTATCTAGAGTTTACTCTGCCCAAGATTGCATTTATGCTTAATCTTCCTAATAGTATTTCAAATTTGTTTCCCGGGGCATATGAAATAATTTCTAATAGAGTTTCATGATTATTGAGGGAGAAAGGTGAGACTACTTTTAGTTTAAAAAATTGACAATTATGTAAAGTTGTAAATCTTTTGGTTTTCCCTGATTGTTACAAGGTAATAGTAATTATAATTTAGAATTACGTCTGTAATAGGGATCTATCAAATGCAAGGGGTATCATGATGATTTGGAATATTGATTTTTGTTCAGGCTATTGCAATTGGAGGTTGTTTTAGGCATGAAGGTTCTATACTCATTATCTGTCCAGCTATATTGAGATATTCATGGGCTGAAGAGTTGGAGCGGTGGTTTCCCTTCTGTGTCCCTTCGGATATCCATCTTGGTAACATCCTTTTCGTCTGTTTCAGTAACTTCTTTCTGCTAGGAGACTGGATACTGTTTTTACAGTTTTCTATTCGTGGACATCTACCGTGTTTACATGAGTGCTAAGTTGTTCTCTAAGCTTGGGAAGATGGTTTATTTAGTAATAGTTTTGGAGAGCTTCCAGTTCAAAATTTACAAGAGTATATTGCTATAATTAGAAGGTGAAAGTAATAATGAGGATTCAGATCCCTGCATTGCTATTCCTCTACTTATTAAACATTCAGCCTGGTAATAAGAGAAATATCATTCGGAATGTAGGAGTTGAAAAAAAAAACAGCTTTGATGTATTTAAATTGTTTTTGTAATGTGTTGCATGTTTTCATATTCAGCTGTTCCACATTTTAATCTGACACTTTTTCCCTCAGTTTTCTGCCGTCAAGATAATCCTGAAAATTTAGAAAATTTTCCGAAGATTGTGGTGATTTCGTACAAAATGCTTCATCATTTATTGAAGAGCATGTTGCAGCGAGAATGGGCCACCTTGATAGTTGATGAATCACATCATCTTCGTTGCTCAAAGAAGAAAACAGAACCACAAGAGGTACATGACTCTTCATCGGATTTTCCTACTATTTGCTCGAGTCCTCAATCTGTTGAATTTCAAGGCAAAAAGTCCATGTTTTTTCTGATGCATGACATCCGTGAAGCTCTGAATTACAATTACGGTTCCTATCTTCCCTAACAGATCAACGCTGTCTTGGATGTGGCAGTGAAGGTCAAGCATTTAATTCTACTTTCTGGGACTCCTTCATTGTCAAGGTTGTGACAAACTGTTTATTTTGTATTATTATTGCATCACAGTTCTTGCTTGTTCTGCGATGTTATTTAAACTATACAGCATTTCTGGATCATTACTTTTGATCAATTATATATATTATTTCAAGTGCAGTTTAATTTGACCTTTGCATATGTTCCTAGGTGATGATAGGCCATTTGAAATTTTTCATCAGATAAATGTACTGTGGTAAGTTTCCCGACCTTCTTTTTATTTTCTGGTTTATTTTAAAGCTCCTTTAATCGTTTTAATGCTTCTTTCTCTAGGCCAGGCTTGCTTGGGAGGACCAAATTTGAGTTTGCAGAGACTTATTGCTCCCCCAAGTTTGTTCCAGGATGTCAAGGAAGAGTGTTCCAGGTAGCATTTTGATGTTTTGAACAAAAATCATTTTTCTATGTCAACAATGAACAGATCTCTGATCCTTTTTATTAATTTATTATTTATTTTATAAAACTTGTTGAATTACTTAAACTTGATGGAGTTAAGGCTCTAGTTGCACATTGTTTAGATAGATCATAGTGGATGAATTCTGTCCAGTGTCCCTTAAAAAAAGCTCAGTTGGGTTCCCTTTGCTAGTTTTCCCATAGTATGCAATTCTGTAGCAAAATGGATACAAAATTGTCCATGCTTTGTCAAATGTACTCGGGTCCTAATTCCTTAAACTGTTAAATGTTGTAATAAAAAGCTTTCTTAAAATTGACTCAAACAGTCTGCCAATTGGATTATGGTACTGTATCCTGATACATATATGAGCTCATTCTTGTAGGACTTCTCAAAGGGCATTCGCTTGGAGGAGCTAAGTATACTTTTGAAGCAGACTGTAATGGTAAGTTTCATATTCCCGGGCACTATTCTGATAAACTTCATACTTACGGTCTGTACTATCTCTTTTGATCTGAATGTCAAACCCTATTTTAATTAATTGATTATCCTGTGGCATGTCATGATTTTTATTTCTTATTGTTAGTGCCGTATGAAATATGTGTTTTAGTTAGCATGGTCTATGAAGATTATAAATCTATTTCTTCATTTACAAATAATGATATAACCAGACTTTATGTTGTCAAAGCTCACAAAGTTTGAAGAATGCTAAGCAGTTGGCATTCTATATGCAAGCCTTCTGGGCTTCTAGCATTACATGTTGGATTTTGTGGAAACTGCATAAACCTTAATCAAAATGAAATGACATGGGGAATAGAAATTGAACACTTTTCAGGAATACCTATTGACACAATAAGTGAATTAGAAAACTGAAACAGCTCCCCATTCAGACTTAAGCTTGACTATCAGTGTTTTATGGCAATACTATGCTCCTAAGAAGGAAACGTGATTAACTAGGAAAGGAAGGTGGATTGGTTTATTAAATAATTTACTATATATTTCTACTTGTATTTGTCTGAGATCTTAAGTTCAGAAAATAATTTTAACCTTTTCCTTTTATGATGCAGATTAGACGTTTGAAGCAGCATGTATTGTCTCAATTACCACCAATTCGACGGCAGGTTATGAGATTAGTCTTACAGAAATCTGACATTTCCTCTGCAATGGCTGCCCTTGGATTGGTTTTAACCAGATCAGAGTCCACCTCTGCCATGTCCGCTCTGGGAGCTCTAGACGTTGATGCTTCTAGAGTTGATAGTGATGATGAACCTTCTGAAGTTCCGATCGATGGTCAAGGTGTGTCATTTTTTTGGTTGTCATGGAATATACAAAGTATTATTGCACATGTTCCACAAAATTCCAGTTTTGGTATCTTCTTATAAATTGATGAATTTTCACTATTTGAGTATTTTCACATTCCTGACTTTAACATCTTCTCAGAAAAGAGCAACATTCGCCAGGAAATTGCGATGAAGGGAGATCAGATGCTGGGTCTAGCAAAGTTACCAGGTTTCTTTGAATGGCTTTCAATGCATCCAATTCTTACAAGTTTGGATCTTGAGGATGCTACAGAAGATGCCCTCAGTTCTCAGAAAATGATAATATTTGCTCATCACCATACTGTCTGTGATAGAATACAGGTGAGGAATTCCTATTTTGGGCATTTTAATTGCAGGATTACACTCTCTTTTCCTCTCTCATGGACAATTTTTGAGTGTTTCTGCTCTACTTCTCGCTGATTACTCGATTCTGAATGTTCTTGAATTCCTGTTATTTAACATCTTTTTTCAGGAGTTTCTGATGGAGAAGGGGATAGATATTATCCGTATAAATTCACAAGTATCTGCCGTTGACAGAAAGCTAGCTGTTCAATCCTTTCAATCTTCCTCAAAGGTCTACCATATATTTTTCTCAAAGCTATCACCAAATGTATTGTATGGTTTGAGTAGTAATGCTGCAGGGTTTTCTGTGAAGTTTCTGTTGGCTTTTCACTATTGACCATAACCTACTTCTCTCTATATTTATGGACCCAAAATATGTGAGTATTTGCTATTCACAAAAATTATGCTTTTTGTAGGTTAAGATTGCTGTAATTGGAATAATGGCTGGTGGTGTAGGACTTAACTTGACGGCAGCACAAAATGTGGTGTTCTTGGAGCTACCAAAGGAAATTTCTTACTTCAATCAGGTGTGCCTAAGACAACTCTCACTCTGGCATTTTTTGTTGTTCTTGGTCGTATATGTCGCTTCATAATCAATACTATAGTACTTGGTCGTTTTAATTTTTCTGTGGCTTCATGCTAATGATTTCCATATGCAATTGAAGGCTGAAGCTAGAGCGCATAGGCTGGGACAGACTCAAGCTGTCAATATATATATTTTCTGTGCAAAGGTAAGTAAAAAAAAATCTGCTCTTGTCACTTCCTTAGTTGTTATTGCTTTGTATCTTTCTTACAGTTTCCATTCTTTCAGGGTACTTCTGATGAATTACGATGGCAAAAGCTGAATCAGAGTCTGTTTCAAGTTTCATCTGTAATGAATGGGAAACATGCAGCAATACCTGCAATAAAGGTTCTTTTCCCATCTGTTGTTTTTTGTTTAAATTTGAACTTTTTGTGGAGACTTATAGACTTCAAATAAAATCTTTGTTTGGATTTCAAACTTTGTGGCCCGTACCTTGTTTCTTGGAACTCCTTTGGCTGTAATAAATAAGTGGTTCACAGGTAGATACTATTTCTGATTTTGGAACAAACGAAGGAGCAGCTGATAGGAATCAAGAGTTAGTAGTAGAGCGGGAAACAAATGGTGAAATTTCTGCAGATCGAGATCCATTGATTATTGAGGAATCTCACTACTCTTCCGAAATGGTATCCCTGGTACCGACACGGAAGCTGTTATTTTATGATTTTATCCTCCAATCAATTGATTATAATCTGTTTGTCTGTCCTATCATCTTTCTTATCAAAGATAATGTCATTCCAGATTTTCTTCTCTTCTATCTTGTATCACTATAATCATTGATTGGGCCATTACAGCTAACATTTTTCCTTGATATATTTAACGCAGGCTTCTCCAACCTTAGACGGCCGAGAATCTTCAAGAGAAGACACGCCCGAAACATCTGGAAGTATTTCAGCACATGATGATACAGAAGGGAAGGAGGAGAAAGAGAAGGTTTTAGTCTATTAGCTGCTCTCCTTGCTTTTCAATCATGAAGTGGAAATTCGAATTTGATAATTAGATAATTTGTCTATTCAGGCAAGTACAGAAACTGAAACAGCATTGCACAAGAATGGATCCTCTGAGCAAGTAGAAGCTCCGGGAACAAACTCTATACAAGTAGCCTCTCTGCGCTTCGAGGTATTGTTTGATGCACTTTGCTGTTTGAATCGATATGCAACGACTTTCTCATTTCTTGGCTGGTACAATATTATGTCAGTATATTTGACTTGTAATCACGTCTCTTTTAGGTTTCGGGATTTTGTCCCGTAGAACTTTATTAGCATAACACGAGTAAAGCATCTCTGCTTCTTTTGTTATCTTGTTCAGGTGAGCCAATACACTGGAAGGATCCACTTGTACTCTTGTATACCAGGAAGAGATTTAAGACCGCAACCACTTTTTCTTAGTTTTGGACAACAAGAAGTTGAATCTCTCGAACTTCTTTCAGAGGATGGGATGAAAACAACTAATAATTGTGAAGAAGATTGTAAAAATTATCAATCTACACTTCTACTGTTCATGAAGGAATGGAGCCAATTGAGGCCTGTGGAACGGACAAAATTGTATGGGAAGCCTTTGCGAGTGCCGTTGACTGTTGAGCTATGCTATTTGGCTGAAAGCCTTAATCATGACAAAAAGGTGCATACGAGATAACAATGATAAATTCTTGATTCTACGCTCTTGTTAACTTGGAACAGCTTCGTTGTTAACAAGTCTTGACTTTTTTAGGGGCTGCTAAAAGGTGGAAGCAAGAGACGCACCACACCTATGGAGGAGATAAGCAAGCCCCTACCACCGAATGCAAGTTGGAAAATGGTCCATCTTCGGGGCAGTGGCAGAAAAAAGGAGAAAATGTATAAGCAAGGGTGGTCTTCCACGGAAGTACCGCTCTGCAAGTTTTGCCAAAGTCCATGCATGTAAGTTTCATAAATACTGATCCATATCATCCAGGGACCAGGAACCTTACCACTCACTGAATCGCTTGCTGTTCAGGAACAACAATGCCAAAACTCCCGAATATTTTGAGGATCTCTTCTGTAATTTGGGATGCTGTGAAGAATATGGGCTCAGAACAAAAAGATCAGGTCTTCGACAGGTTGGAATTTGATTTCTTGTCAATCGTTAAAATTGGATCGAACGTTTATGCTTTAGTTTGTCTGCCTTGACACTGAGGTATTTTATAGGCACTTTTTCAAGTTGAGCGTGGCATTTGCACTAGTTGTCAGCTAGACTGCCATGGACTTGTGCAGAAACTAAGACCTCTTTCAATTGAGAACCGGCAAGAGCTCATCAGAAAAGTAGCTCCTCGAATAGCAAAACGCCAGAAACCGTGAGTCACTAATGAAAACTACAAGAAACCTCTTGTTACCAATATGTCATAAAAAAACTCTACCTTACAATCATTTCATATCTTGATGCTTTTGCATTTGTAGATTCGACAAACTTGTTCAAGATCCTACTGAAGGCAATGCCTGGCACGCAGACCACATAGTAGCCGTTCACAAAGGAGGAGGTACGCGTGTAATCAAAATCCGACCTTGATAGTTCATTCATGTGCTTGACCGACAACTGTTTATAAATTTTAATTGCTCAGATAATGAATTTTCGTGACTATAGTCGTATGTAAGGGGCCAAACACAGAATTCCTGTCTTTTGTACACAAAAACATGCCCTTTAGTCCCACGACTTTTGGTTTGTGATTGTGAAATTCTTTCGCAGGTGAATGCAGACTAGAGAACATGAGGACCCTTTGTGTTTCTTGTCATGCTGATGTCACAGCTGTGCAATGTGCTGAACGTCGCAGCACAAGAACAGAAGCAAAGAGACACCTTAAGATGGCCATTAAAAACCTCAAGGAGCCTCAAATGCTCGAGGAATTCGCTTATAAATCAGAGGTCTTCTTTCAAGTCTCATTTTTCATGTTCTTTTCACCTGTTTTTGCATGCAACTTTTAGTTCTCATTGCTCTGTACTTTTGTTCTGTAGAAACAAAGAGTGCTGGAAGCTGAACAGAATATAGCAGAGAAAGAACTCATTGTTGATGTTCCTGGAAGTGCCTATTCTGTGCCACAAAGCTAATTAGGTTTAAATTGTCAAAAATTTCTAAACTGGATTTTTAGATGGCTTTTGGCTGTGAGCTTCTCATTTCGATCGGCACAAAGAAAGTGTTTGACAACTGACTTTCTATTAGCAGAAACATCAATTGTTCCGTCAAAATAAAAAGAAAAAAATAATAAGACTGGGTTTTATAATCGACTTTTAGTTTTTTAGCATTGATTATCATGTTTTGTATAATGACAGCTAACATACGGTCATTTACCAAGTAGAATTTACAAAGTAGCTAGTATAAACAACTAGTTCCTCAGTTAGTTAAATCAGTTAAATGAAACAACTAGCAACTAACAATCATTTGTCAATGAGACACATAGTGTCGCAAGAAAACACTATGCATAGTGTGGCCTTGTGGGTCCGAAATTTGAATGCTTCTCAATTGACATTTTTCCAGTTTTTATGAGGGGCATTTTTATAATTTTACAATTTCTTCGTTATTCTTCAACTTTAGAGCTTGAGTTAATTTGAAATGCCCATTTTATAATCAGGTAACATATGGTCATTTACCAAGTAGAATTTACAAAGTAGCCAACATAAATAGCTTTTTAATCAACTAGTCAAATCAGTTAAATGAAACAGTTAGCAACTAACTGTAATTTGTCAAATAGACACATAGGGTCACAAGAAAACACTATGGATGGTGCAGGTCCAAAATTCAAATGCATCTTATGTGACATTTTTACCAGTTTTTATGAGGGGCACTTTTGTCATTTCACAATTTCTCCGCTAATCTTTAACTTTAGATGTTGAAAAGCATGTTTTTATTTGTTAATTCAAAAATACAC
>JAULKK010000013.1:8045636-8056862 GCA_032355705.1 Rubia peregrina | reverse complement strand
CTGATGGACTTTGCTACGACCATAACTGGCCCCTCCACCCCGCCTGGACCCTACCCTTCGTGCCACTCACACCGCCACGCCATCCGCCCTCAACCGATCTCGCACTGCTGAGGATGGCGAAATTGATGGCGGAGAAGGGGGTGAAGATGGGGAATGTTAGCGCAGAGGTGACGGGTATGACAATCGGTGGGGATTGGGATGACGGTGCTTCCTTCCGCCAGAGTGGGTGACTAGCGGTGCGTGAATTGTATAGGCTGTGATGGAGGAGCGGCATGGCTTCTAGGGTTTATGATTTGGCTCGGGGCTAGCTGATTTGGTTGGGGTTCGCGTCGGTGGTGAAGTGGTGAAGGGGGAGTTGGGGAGGAAAGATGGGGTTGGTGATGTCGGTGGCAGCGGCGAAGGGAGGTGGGGCTGGCTGATTTGGAGAGGGTCCTCGTCGGCTGTGAGAGTGGTGAAAGAGGAGTTAGGGGAGATGGGGCTGAAAGATGGGGTTGGTGTTGCTAGTGGCAGTGGCGGAGGATGAGGGGGGGGGATTGAAGGGTTATTAAAAAATGTGAAAGGTCTTTTCTGCCATTATTTTTTGTTAAAAATTAAGAAACTAAATATATTGACTTCTTATTTAATGGTTTAACTGGAAGGAAGTATGACGAACTGGCACTTTTGTTAGTTCAAGGATGAAAAGTGTTTTAAAAAATGGGGGATCAAAGGTGAACGATGGGAAGAGTTGGAGGGCCCCTGAAGTCATTCGTCCTATTGGTTATTTTGATACAACGGGAGTTCTTTTGTCTTACAATTTAACTAATATTCATTAGTTATAAGGGGTGGGTTCTTTCCATCCTTCGTTCATCCAAAGGAGACAATTCTTGACCAATTGAGATCCATCGCTCAAAGCCAGAAAATTAAAGTAACAAATAACTAGCACAAATCGATTAAAAAACATCTAAAGAACACGAAATAAACTAACGAACAAGCTAACCAGAATCAACACTAAAAAGCAGAGAACGGACCGTGAAGATGCCGAAACAAAGGTTACACCACTATGGCAAACCGGTGGGTATTACGAGAGGAGGTGAAATTGACGACGGTGGACGTTACGAGAGTAGAATACGGCGAAACCGACAAAGATGGTTGTTGCGAGAGGAAGCTACGACGTAATTAAGGGGAGGCAGAAATTACAATAGCAGGTTGTTAGAGAAGAAGAGAACCGGATTTGGAAATGAAAAAATGGAATAAGGAAAAATTGATATTTATATGAAGTCATGAATTTAAATTAGTTACAAAATTTATCCCGTTTTGCAATCAACTCCCTGAATCTGTTCAATCTCTAAAAAAACACCTTCCAAGAGTTTCTTATACAATTATAATTCAAACATAAAAATTATCGGAATGATTTTTTAATAATCCGTCTAACTGTGAGACGGTTTAATGATAATGTATTATGTGTTTTGTTAATCCAAAATAAAATGTCGCAGGACTGTAGCTCCTTGCTTATATTAGAGCGAACTCGAATCAGACATCCAATTGACCCAACCCAGAACCAATGGCCATTCTTGCGTCTCCAAGTGCCACCGCCACTGCCACTGCCACTGCCACTGCCACTGCCTTCTGCAACTCATTTCCATACCGCTCAACTTCACCCATTGGACAAAAATCTTGGCGTTACAGATGCTTAACTGCCAGCTCTCCATATGCTCTTGTTGATGAATTTAAGCTCAGCTCCACCCCAGTTGAACCCATTGCCTCCTCAGTCACAATTTCTTCTTCCAGTAAGAAGATGGAGCCAATGAATCCTCCTTTTAATGTCCTCATTACCGGCTCTTCCAAAGGTTTGTGATCATTTCCACCAACTTGATGCTTCCTCACTTCTGATTGGAATAGTTTTTTGTGTATCTGAAATGCCTCTGTTCTAATAAGTGGAGCTGCTTGAAATTTTACATTTTACGGTTTTATGACTAATGATTGTGGGATTGAAGCCCCACCACATGTTTCAGCGATAAATTTGTCTGTTGCACATTAAAATCTAAACGTATTTCTAATTAGATTGTACCTGTGAACTTATAATGCTGTAAAAACAAAATGCAATCACTAGTAGCATATGTTTGGAATTCGAATGTTAATCAGATTCTCTGGCTGCTTTGTTCAATCAATGTTAATGTGTTCTTTTGTTAAATGCAGGGATAGGGTATGCTTTAGCTAGAGAATTTTTGAAAGCAGGGGACAATGTCATTATTTGCTCTCGATCAGGTATGTGATTCACTGCTTCTGTGGGTTATTTACTGTTTAACTAAAGACAATGGTTGTGAATTTTTGTTTTTGTTCATCTAATGATCAAGTTCATATTTTTATTGTTTTCCTATTCTCTTGGCTAATTTGCAGCTGAACTTGTAAAATCTGCTGTTGAAAGTTTGAGAGTTGAGTCAGGGAAGCAACATGTGTGGGTACCTCCATAACTTTACTGAATGTTTACCATCTTTATGTTTTTCCGTAGCTTTTAATCAGTTATTATGATTCTCCCTTTTTCAATTCATGATGTGAAAAGAATTGTTTGTGGATTTTCCTTCATAGTCTCATTTCTTCTATCATAGATTAGACAAAAAAAACACATTTTGTCTAAGTATTTTTCTTTCTTTTTCTGAATGATGATAATTGGCTGTGGGGTAATTTATGGTATTCCAGTTCAATTCATCAAAATTGTGGTCATGGCATAATGGTGAAGCGGGAGTACATTTTCATACTTCACGTATTTTGTTGTCATTTTGTTTTCTTAATAAGTTATTGTCTATTTGCAGGGAACTACATGTGATGTTAGAGAGTCAAATGATGTGAAGAACTTAGTGGCTTTTGCTCAAGAAAACCTTAAGCATATTGACTTATGGGTATGTCATAATATCTGAATATTATTCATCTTTGATCAATCACATTACTCAGAGTTTACTTCAGTTTATAGTGTTGTTTAACTTATTATCCTCTCTATTCATGTGCCCTGCAGAACTCATGATTGGTTTTATAATGCAAATGAAACAATAATTTGCCATTTACTTTCTCCGTATATTAGAAGAGTCCTGTTTTTGATAATTTGCTGATGTTCCAATGATAGATTACCGAATTTACCGTTTCAAAAATCAAACACTGGATTCTAATTAAATTTCCCTAATGCCCTTTAAAATCGATGAATAATTTACTGGACTAACATAAACATTTGGTGGTAGGGTGGGGGTTTGTTGTAAGTACATAAATTACTTACGATGAGTTAAACTAAACAGTTGTACCTTGGAGAAAAATGACTCTTCTAAAGAAGCAGAGGGCATGTTTTCTATTTATGTAAACATGACTCTTCTAAGCAGTTGCCAATGCCATCATTTCATATTTCCGAAAATATTTAACTGTAGATAGCAGAGTTTCAATAGCAGCTTATCAGCTAGGTATAAATAATTCAGTAGAAGTTTCGTGGCATCCATATACTAGTGCAAACTCAAAACCTCAATGTATCATCTTCTTTCTTTCTTTCACTAACTCTTCTTTTCAGCCATCACATCTTATTCTCTGTACAATTTTGACATTGATGCAGATTAATAATGCAGGATCTAATGCCAATAGCTACAAACCTTTGGCAGAGGCTTCTGATGAAGATCTCATGTAAGCTTCTTATTAGAGTTTCTTTCCCTTGTTCTGTTTCTTTCTTTCTGCTGACATCTCATGTATAATTTATACCAGGGAAGTTATTTCAACAAATACTTTTGGTTTGATGATATGTTGTCGAGAGGTAAATGTGCTCCTTTTCCCCCCTTAGATGAAATTGTCTTGGCTGCTTCTCACGTGTATTGTTCCAGGCCATTAAAATGATGTTGAATCAATCTCGAGGGGGTCATGTATTTAACATTGATGGGGCTGGTTCAGATGGAAGGCCGACCCCCAGGTACTTATTGTATGCAAGTATAACTTGCCTCACCAGTAGCTACTTTGAATTTTTATTGTTCAACACTTGCTTGATTAAGCTAATAGTTTTATATTTGATAAGTTCGCTGCATTTCTTGCTTATCGCTCCATGTAAGTCTCATCATGCAGTGACTAGCATACACTCCCCGTGACAAGCTGATGAGTTTTCTGAAATTCCATGTATTTTAACCAGGAACATAATGGTGTAAATAGGAAACTTTTAATGGAAGTGAAGAAATTCTGGATGAAGTTTGAGAATGACTTCAAAGAATCATCTTTGTTCTGTAATGCGGTTGGAAAAAACACAAAATATCAAGCATGTTTGATTCCATCTCTGATGTTGGAAAGTCAGATAATGAAAAGAGAAACTAATTCCATTGTGGAGTATTAGGGTCCTTTTTAGTTTCTTTTTCAAATATGTCTGGGAGAGGGTGGTTTGCACCGGAGCCAAAGGCTGGTAGGATGGGATGTGATAGAGAGATTTAAATCAGAAATGTGAGATTCAGGCTGTGGATATTGTATGGCTCATGCTCCAAAATATTCCTTCTTCAACAACTTTAGAGGGCATTTGTATAGGAGACAAATGCTATATGCTGAATAATGTATAAAGGATTAAAATATAGTAAGAATAAAAGGCAAAACACCATAATGATGCTAATGGCTACAGTCTGCAGTGCTGACTGACTTTTTTGTTCCTAGTGTCTTCAATAGTTTCCAAATTTATAGGAACTACATGCCTAACCTGCTGAATTTACATTACCTTGATGGATGATGCATGGTTTTTCTCATTTACCACTCCCCTACTGAGTTACAACTTCTAATTTTTGCTCCCCTTTATTCCTACTTTGTTTACCAAGGCTTTGGGCATTTAGTACTTGGTTCCTACACAAATTTTGCTGTATGAAATTTGTCTGTGATCCAACTGTCGGGTCCTTAGCTTTGGGTTTCATCAAGTGCCATGGTCTCCTATGATGATTGTTGTTGCTAAAAGTTTCCGAGTCTTACTACTAATATTATATTCTGTAACCAGGACTTTTATGGTATATTCTGAATTTCTTGGCTTAGAATGTAGTTCCTTCCTGGTGATACAATTCAATTTTTCATTGTGTCCTTAGATTTGCTGCGTATGGGGCAACAAAACGCAGTGTGGTGCATTTGACTAAATCCTTGCAGGCAAGTGCAATCCTTCATTTCTAAAAAGTACTTACCACAGCACATGTTTTTTTAAACTTAATCTGCTAAGTGGATTTGCTATTTTGTGGCTATCTAATTATTTGGTTGTAAAATCGCAAGTTACAAGTCAATATATTTGGTTTGTAAAAGCTCTAGTGAAGAATATATTTGTGGACTTGTGGGGAGGTTGGATCTCATTAAGGTATGTGTATTTCATTAAAAGATTTCACCTTAATGATCCTAGAGATGAATTCGTTCAATGAATTGACATACATATTCAATATCGATTGTACATGAGTGAAACTGGTTATCTGTTTTGTTTTTATTCGTTTGACTTGTTCATTGAAAGCATCCTCTTAGGTGGTTTGTATTCAAATGCATTTTGATATAATATGATGTAAATATAAGATTATTGCAGCTGACCCCAGGTAATGGGAAGGCTGAGTCTTAGTGGTCATTCTTCTTCTTGTTGTACCTTGTCGTTTGTCCCGTTAACAAGTTAGCCACGGCCTTTAATATCATTGATGCCGGTCAAGTCTTCTGATAATCTTTGGTTAGTGAGGAAATTTGCTAATTAGACTGCAGATGTAAAAATTAAAATGAATATTTCAAGGGAAGTAATTTTGCCCCGTCAGTTTTTCTGATCATCCAAAATGTGGTTAAAAAATTCTTAAATTAATATTTTGATCATCAGCTATACCCAAAAACTTCGTATTGAATGTACTGTGCAAATTTCATATTGATTCCCACTTCAATGTACCAAAACAGAACTAAGAGACATTTGTTTGTGTTTTATTTCTGCAGGCTGAACTGCAAATGCAAGATGTCAAAAATGTTGTTGTGCATAATCTTTCGGTACGTTATGCTTGTTCTGGAACTTTTCTGAAACGATATGGCAAATAGTATGAAGAATGGGCTTTTATACCAAGATTCCTTTCGCAAAATATTATAGTAATACTAAATGAAGGGGCTTTAATATTCACACTCCTATTCTATTTATTCGCAAATGAGCTGGATGTCTCCTTTTACTAAGATGCACTAAGGAAGCGTTCAAGTCGGTTGTTTCCAAGAATCTTTCAAGTTCAGGAATAAATTGATGGGTGATGCTTATTTGTTTCTTGGTTAACCTCCCAGATTATCTCGCACAATTTGACTGTGCATTATTTTATCTTTAGTGGTCTTAAATTTCCAAATAATAAGCTGTAAACCTTTCCACACCATGAAAACAGTGAATGTCAGCCAAAAGAACGTGGTTGGAAGAGAGCCTTTAGTGGAGGTAATAAGTCTCTAGAATGAGATGTCTGGTCTAGTCCCTTCAGGGTGGTTTATAAGCGGAAGAGCGATGAAAGGAGAAACAACGTAAAATCTTGTATCAACCTACACTAAATTGTCTTATTATTATAGTTTAAGAATGTAACGTGTTACTTGGAAGTGAATCAAGTTTTTTTTTATACGTACCGCCTGCAGTGACACTCCTTTGCCTTTGGCATGTCCTCTGATAGAATTTAATAATGTATTCAAGTACAACGCAGATGCAGCAAATTTGATAAACTTTGTGTTGCCTTTTAAGCTCCTTTAACTAGAATGAATTATCCTTTGGTTTTGAAGTATTAGTAACGTTTAAGTTTTGAAAGTTTTGTCTTATATTTTTTATTTACATGAGAAGCTCAATTGTTCATACCATGATTTCCGTTGCAGCCAGGAATGGTAACCACTGATCTTCTCATGTCTGGTGCTGATACAAAACAGGTTGGTCATCTTTTAAAAAGTTCTTATTACCTGTATGTGATATTAATCTTTACCTAATTAATTTGTGTTTTGCAGGCGAAATTTTTCATTAATATCTTGGCTGAACCAGCAGAAGTGGTAAGATGTTTCCTCTCTTTGCAGATTTTGTCTCCTGGTTAATAAGGTTACTGTGATGCAGCACAAGCGCAGGTAGTTTAAAAACAGACTATAGGTGTAGAATTTGGCTAAAGGATACTTAATAAATAGGCTTTTGGCTGTAGATTGAAAGGAAACTGCAGTGAAAACTCAAGGAACAAACATAAATTTAGGAATCACTCCTAAAACCCTTGGCGTCACTCTCCGGGTCCTTTAGGCATCACCCCTGGGAGTTAAGCCGTGACTCACAACTTGGGATTATAATGAAATTGCAGGAAATATATATTAAATTGAATTTCTGTCCGTTTCTTGTAGAGAGGTCCATTATTTATTTAATATAGCTAGAAAGAAAATCCTATGGGGAAAAGGAACTTCCCTTTAGTTTTCCTAAACAAACAATGACCTAATTAGATTCTAAAAACTAAAAAGAATCAAAATAAAACCATTCTTAAATGATGAGTAACACATTCTGAAAATGTGAAACTCTTGAAAATAGCAAAGTGGAACTATAATTCCTTTCACACTGTGTCTTAACTGGCCTTAACCTTTAAACAAATCTTATTCCTGCATAGTAAGATGCATGCTTTACAGTAAGAACATCGAGCAATGCTGTTTGCTGTTTGCTGATTGATGATGCATGTTTGTTTACTGATGGGCATCTTTATTCCTTAACCTCCTCATACAGGTTGCACAGTACCTGGTACCAAATATCAGATCAATTCCCATCAGTGGAGCCAAAAAGCCAACATATATTCGCTTTCTAACTGGATTAAAAGCCTACTCTCAGATATTCTCGGTTAAGTCCTAAATCATACAGTTTGATATTTTCATATTAATGTTCTACTACACATGATGAGGCTAATTCTTGAAGAGAATTGCTTTTCTTGAAGAGAATTCTTCTAGAAGAGATGACTTCACCTAAATCACATATTGTCTTTCTAATTGCTTTTGGTGCGAGGAAGAATCGATATATTCCTGAAGACTGACCATCGATTTTCAACCAAAAGTAAATTAAACCATGCCTCCAGATAACAATCTTTGGTTTGTGTGATGACTGATGTCATCTAGAGCAATTAGTACTATTAATACAGATCTGAATTAGGCCCAATGAATGCGGAAACTGAGAATGAGGGCTGAACACGAAGTTCAGATATCCTTGTTCTTTTGTTTCAAGCAAGATTTCTTTAGTGAATGAAAGGTTAGTTTAGAGATAATTAATCATACAATGAGTTGAAGAATCGGATTGTTCTTATGACTGCTAAGCCTGTATTGATGTCTTGTGACTGATAGAATCAGAGTAAATAAATGCTGTTGAGATGAAAAGCTTTTGACATTATTGAAAGCATAGAATTCACATACACTAGAGGTACCTTATTCCATCAATCCATCAAGTCTCGAGACGAATGGGTTTCACTTGTCTCATTGCAAACTAGGCAAATATCAGCAAGCTTTAGATATCGTTGGAAGCTTGTTCCAAGTAGCATGCCGGTCACAAACAACTTCTTCTGCCTGCTGGGACCTTATCTTTACTCTCACATCCATTTAGACAACCATTTCGAGCCAGGCAGGCATGTCCTTCAGCATATGCAAGTGCATGATCTATTTCATGTTGATCGGCAACCTCTTGTTTTCCCAAAAAAATTCAACACTGTCAAGGACGCTTTAGTTTCTTTTCCCGGATATTACGCTCACTGCTCTGTTTCCTCTTGCAGCTAAAATCCTGAAGAGGGTGATATTTCAAAGACCCCAATCTTTCTTTCGCTTTGTCAAGCTTCTGTTTTTCAGCTTTCTGCACTAACATACAGATGATGAGTGAATTTGATTAATTAAATAGCAGAAGAATGAACTGCTGGGAGTAGAGTTTGGATTCTAAACTTACAAGAACCATATCATAATTGGCAACCTGTTGCTTGCAGAGCCTGAGCTCCATCTCAAGCGAATGAATTCGAGAGTTTGCAGAGACATCATACTGCTGAACCATCTGCTTTTGCCTGCCTCTAATGACCTCCGGTTGCCATACGTTCAATGCGACCGAAGCTTGCTTTGCCTTCTGCAAGTTAACCAACTCAGCAAGAGTGACCCTCATCTTTTCCTTTTCATCAGCTATCTGAACTTTTGAATTCGCAATCTTCATGGCAATAACACCAATTTCACTCTCACATCTCAAAACAACTCTTCTGTGTGCCAAACGCTTTTGATCTCTCTCCCTCTCATATCTGCAATACAAGCAGGAGGGTTTTGCCCCAATCAATCAGCAGCACTACACACACAAAGAACGATCAACTGCAGACGAAGGTTTGCTGCAGAAACTAATTACTATCAGATACCAGTTGCAAGAAGGATTTTTTTAAAATTTTATTTACCTGGTTCGGTATAGGTCCTTGTAAGAAGGAGAAGGAGAAGAGGCGGTGGGAAGTGGGTCCTTGGGTTTGAAATCGGCGGAGAACAAAGCGGACCAGAGAAAGTGGCGGCTGGATAATGCATTGAGGCGTTTGCAGGTGATGGAGAGGGTGCATAAGTCTCTGCAACTGAAACCGGATGATATCCCAGTCTCCAGAATTCTCATCCACAGCTCCTCCGGCATAACCGATCCCCACAAATCTTCCATTCCAGATGGGGAAAAGGACCTATGAATCTCTTCTTTAAAGATTGAAGGGAAGGAAGGAAGAAGAATGGCTTCAGACACCAACTTCGTGTTCATTAGAGGCAGCGGGCAGGTTTTGGGTTCCGCCCCTTCCTTTTGCGACGCGTTTTTTTTTGGAAAAAGTGTCAATATAACCTATCTACTTCACGTAAGTGTCAATATAACGTTCAGATAATTTTTTATGCAAAAATAATCCTAACTAATTAATGTAAGTGCCAATATAACTTTTAAACCTCATTTCCGACGTTGACTTCCATTTTCCGGCATTGACTGTATGTAAAATGTCCAAAATACCTTTAGTGTTAAAATATGAATTTGAGTTCGCCGGACCACCGATAGGGTTATATCAGCACATCTTAAAACTTACATGTTTATATCAGCACATTCGTAAAAGGGTAAAATTAACTTTTCCATCAAATTGGGCTTTCAGATGTCGAAAAATGTTATATTGGCACTTACATCAACTAGGCACTTTCAGTTATCAAAAGGTTATATTGACACTTATGTCAATTAGGTAGGATTATAAAAGCACTTTTATCTTTTTTAAAAGAAAATGTTTTGTAATCCTACCTATTTCATGTAAGTGTCAATATAATCTTTCAATGTTTGAAAGTGTTAATATAATCCTACCTAATTGACATAAGTGCAAAACTATACATTTCGATCAATTTTAGCCTGAATTCAGTAAAATTACTATTTTACCTCGCTGAAAATCTTTAAAAATTGAA
Organism: Rubia peregrina; assembly: GCA_032355705.1. Classification (NCBI taxonomy): domain Eukaryota; kingdom Viridiplantae; phylum Streptophyta; class Magnoliopsida; order Gentianales; family Rubiaceae; genus Rubia; species Rubia peregrina. The sequence goes on along the minus strand of JAULKK010000013.1, from coordinate 8,046,497 downwards.
GAAAAATTTGTGAAATTACATTTATGCCCTATTTTCTCTCACTTTCTTCCGCCACGTCCTTCTTCTTCTCCATTTTCTGCTTCTTCTCCACCGCATCCTTCTTCTCTCTTTTCTACTTCTTCTCCATCAGCGTCCTTCTTCTCCCCTTTCTACTTCTTCCTCACAGACTCCACTTCCTAGTTCTGAATGAGATGAACCCGTACTTCCTCTCTTTCGAACAGATTGGAACTGTGGTGTCGATTAGGGTTCTGAAACCCATACTCTTTCTTCTTCTCCCTCTTAGGGTTCCGTCGATTAGGGATCTGAAACCCATACTCCTTCTTCTCCCCATACTCCGTTGATTAGGGTTCCTCCGAACGGGTGGGGGAGGTGACGGGGGTGACAAAATGTGGGGGAGGTGGTGGTTAGTTGGAGGTGGTCGTGGTGGTGGTCGGGTGAGGGAGGTGATGGGGTTGATGGGATGTGGGGGTGGTGGCTGATTGGCTGGGAGTGGTGGTAAATCTTTTTATGCTTCTATTCAGGATGTTAATCGCGCTTTTTCTAATCATTCATATGTGTTGATTTTACACTTTAGAGAGAGTTATTTCGCCAATGATGATATACCTGTGCATGTTCCTCCACGGTTTGCTCAAATGTTGCAGAATTATGAGGATGTTTTCCCTGAGGCATTGCCGCCAGGATTACCACCCCTGCGTGGTATAGAACATCATATTGACTTGATTCCGGGTTTGGTTATTCCTAATCGTCCGACATACAAAGCAAACCCCGAGGAGACAAAGGAACTACAACGACAAATAGAGAAGTTACTACAAAAAGGTTATGTACGCGAATCTCTATCTCCTTGTGTTGTGCCTGTCATTC
>JAULKK010000013.1:8024896-8045536 GCA_032355705.1 Rubia peregrina | reverse complement strand
TCTCTTACCTCTATTTGATTCAAAATTTGAGCCATTTGGCTCACTTGCGTCTCTAGATTTTTTATGCAAGAGTCAGTATTCTCTTAGTACTTTTCATTCTTGTCCGCACAAATTTTCAACTTCCCAATAGCTTGCATGATTTCCTCCTTGGTAGCCTTGATACCCTTGGTTTTGGTACCCATGACCTCATTTCCATCCCATATCATTTACTTCCTCCACATAATCATCTTGAAAAGTTGGACATGAATTTGTTGGATGTGGAGAATAAAAAATCTCGCACGACTTTGCATGGGGTTTTTCCCCGGATTAAGTCATCAACGCCTTGACCATAGAGGTGAGAGTAGACACTTGATCTTCAATTTTTCCAAGTTTGGAAGAGGTAGTTGCATTGTTGGGATTTTGCCTCCTCAAATCGGTTCTCGAGCTAAAGTTTCATGATTCTTCAGCTAGCTCTTCGTAAAGCTCCATAGCTTCCCCAGAGGACTTGGTCCCAAGAGAACCACTACAAGCTCCCCTCGCTAGCCTTTGATCTTGATCAAGAAAACCATTGTAGAAGTAGTAGACTAAATCCTCATCGGAATAACCATGATACAAACAACTAGCAAGAAGCTTTTTGAACCTCTCCCAAAAGTCATAGAAGGACTTCTCATGCCACTGAATGATGTTGCTTATCTCCTTCTTCAAGGTGGCCGATTTTGAGGCCGGGAAATATTTGGAGGGAAATTTCTTCTTCAGCTCAATCCATGAAGTAATTCTCCCTGGTGGAAGATAATGTAACCAATCCCTCTCAGCATCTCGCAGTGAGAATGGAAAAGCCTTCAACACGTAGAGCTCCTCGTTCACTCTCTCGGAAAGCATCTCACTACACACCATATAGAAATCAATGAGGTGCTTGTTAGGATCTTCCCCTTACCTACCAAGAAAGGATGGTAGCAAATGTATCAATCTGGACTTCAGCTCTAAATGACCATTAGCTCCAACCGCCGGATATGTTATGTACATAGGTTTGTGCTCTATATTGGGAACCATAACCTCCCGCGTTGGAATTTGCATCACCGGGATATTCCTCCCTCGAATGGGTGGATGTTAAGGTACTCCTCTTGGAATTTCACCCTCTCGTAATGCTCCATTGAGGTAGAAGAGGTCACAAAATGGTCACTAGGAGGGTTGTTATTCACACTTTCCAATGAAAGCCTCCTAGCCCTTTTCAAATTAAATTCCAACTCGGGGTCGTAGTGTAGGGATTCTTGTGAAGAGGATCGAGTACAAACCATACACCAAGAACTCAAACAACACGTCTCCAAGCCCAACAAAGATTAAAAAAAATAAAAACCAAATAAAAGTAGACTAACAAATATTCACAACTAGCACATATTTATAACATGCTCAAACACTTGAAAAATATACACCCTGTCCCTGGCAGCAGCGCCAAAATTTGGGAGGTCGTCATCGTACCTCTCAAAGTTACTATTTTTAAAGCCCTAAAATGCTCTTAACTACAGCTAAGTAGACAATGGCAAGTCGGGGTCGTCCACGGAGACAAGGGATTTTCCTAAGCGTTTGCTCATAAAATTGTAAATACTATGCTAGATATAAAGATATGCATATATATAAAAGCACATAAAGAGGGGGGATTTGGATTGGTTTTTCTAAGTTATCGATTTAAAGATGAGTTAAACTAGAAAACCATACAAACACACTAATTAAGCAACAATCGCTAAAACGATATTAAACAAAAATTACGAGATCTTAGGGGCAATTGACTTCTACTTCCAAGCCGTCTATCTATCACTGAACATATAATCTATTCAACACTTTTACTACTTGTTGTAAAGATAAATCGTCTACCCTTCTTTGATAGTAGTTTACAAGAGTGAATTCGACATCTCTCACTAAACCTAACTAATGACCCCTTAAGTCGTTCAATGCCTAAAGGTGTCCCATTAATGTCATTAAGTACAAAGAATCAACAAGCTTGGTAGAACTTATAAACACTACACTGTGTCTAAGCATTGAACCAATTCATGCATTTATACAAGATTAATCAAGAATGTTCAACGTTCATAAACTTCCCTCATTTGCTACACAAAACAAACATGACAACGAATTCAACATTATCACATTTATCTAGCATTCATCAAATCAACAACAACATTGGAAGCTCTAACTCATGCTTTTGAATTTCATATTAAAAGAATGGAGAATTAGCTAATTTCTCCAAACCCTAACACACAATCATACAAGCAATTCATATACTCAAACTTCCAATATCATTAATGGATTCAACAACCCAATTCAAGTACAATAAATACACAATAGCAATGCACTAACTAGCTTACATATAGATCTCAAGACATGGGCTTAGAAGCCTTAATCAATTACTCCCAAGGTTAAGTTTAGCTACTAGAGTTCATACTAATTAACAAGAGCAAATTAAACATGAATTCAAGATAAAACTAAGATGGAAAAGATGGAAAAACTAGGGTTTTCTGCTGTGGAATCGGGAGAGAAGAGATGAGGAAGAAAGAGGAAATTAGTGAGTATTTATAGTACAAAAAGTAAAAACAAGTAAGTTTGGGCCGAGGACCATTGGGACTCGCAACAGGCATCGTGACTCAAGACAGCCAGAGTACTTTGCCCTCACAAATTTACTTCTTTTTGGTCTAAGTATAGTAGTCTCCTCTTCTCTACTTTAGGTCTTCAAAGTCTTCATTGTCTTCAAAATGGAGTCTTCATGATCTTCATTGTCTTCAAAATGGAGTCTTCAAGGTCTTCAAATCTTCCAACGATTACCTCGTCTCACAAAATCTGTATTAAAAATGATAAGAGCGTTAAAGTTGCTCTTAAGTATAGTAATAGAAATTCAAGGTAAAATGGAGCATCCAAAGTATAAAAGCATACAAAAATGAGTATAAAGGGTCATAAAATCATCGTATATAATGGACGTATCAAAAACCATGCATTAATAAACCTAAATGAACTGTGGGATGGGGGGTGGGGGTTAGGGAGTCCTATTTGGAGTAGGAGAGGGTTGTGGTCATAAGAAAGTTTTTTAGAGTCTGAATAGATAGAGTAGGGAATTTAGTGATCCAAAAGTCCGAGAAAAGATCTCTATCAAGTCTTTTACTAGTAGGCCTCTTAATCATAGAGTTAGTCCAATTGAGCAGATTCTTTACTGTACTGATGTGCATTAGGCATTTACTGTTAATGAATCATTGAAATCCCTTATACTGCCTTTAGGGTTGGATTAACCTTTGTATTATGCTACAGTAGTAACAGTGTTAAAGTCACCAATAAATATAGCATCATCAGAAGGGAAAGTGTTTAAATTAGTGCATAATTGCTTCCTTTCTAATCTTGTTCTAAGTCTATGTATAAAAACATCCTTCATGGCTATATATAGCTGTGGACTCTGAATATGGACAAAAAAGAATTGGTTGTGGTCAGGCAAAAGATTAAGTTGTAAGACACAATTGGTTATGGTCAATTTAAATGTAAGACACAAAAATGTAGCCATGACCAATTCATTTTTGTGATAATTTTTTAAATATTATTTTTACAATACAATTGATTTTTGTAATTAATATTTTGTTGACTCTCTATAATTACTAATTCAAAATCATAATTTTAATTAGACATATCTCTTTATTTGACTATTATTCATTAGATTTATAAATTTAGTAGTGTGCATTTTTAACTTAACCATGTGTATTCAAAATATTTATTAGTTGACTTTACGTACTAGTAATCATATCTGCAAACTAGTAACATATAAAACCCTACTTTATTCTAATAAGTATGTCTAAAGAATTAATTAGCTTAACTCATAACCAAGTTGACTTGGTTCTATATTAAATATTAATTGACTTTTTATAACTATATCTGTTTTGGATTGATTACACGTAGGGTTATATAGTTGATTTATCAGGTTGATTTATGTTTGGGTTGGATCGGGTTCGGGTTGATCTCGGGTTCAGGTTCGGGCTGATCTCGGGTTCGTGTTCATGTTAGGTTCAGGTCCAGATTATCGAATCATATTCGGGTTTCGGGTTGAATTCGGTAATGTTAGGTTCGGGTACATATCAATAGTTCTCAAGTCAAAATTGGGTTTTGGGTTGAGTACGATTGTTTTAGGTCCGGTTTGGATCAATGTTTCTCATATTGGATCGGATTTTGAATTAATTTAATCGTGTCGGTACAGGTTAGGTTCTTAGTTAGGGTCAGATTGACAACTCTACCCGCATTGATAGAGCAGAGCACCAACGACCTCTTTTCTTATTGGGCAAATCTAAATACGGGTTAAGAATTTCTAAATGCAAGTAAATTTAATGAAGGATTTACTATATTATCCCTATTACCTGCATTTAGGAGTTTTGGACCTGCATTTAGGAAATATTTTCAACTATTTAATTTTAGTCCTAAACAAATTCTAATTTTTAAAATATTCCATATGATCTCAATAAACTTTATCAACTACCTCATAATTTTATTTACTTTTAATTCAAAAACAGGTCTTCCATGAAGCAAGTTCTGGACACTGCTCGGTTGCTATTGTAGCAACATTTCTTCAGACTTGTTTGTTGCAGTATAGTAAATAAATAAGTTGTATTGTTTGAGTATAATAAACATTTCTTTAGACCTGTTACTAATAGGTTTGTATTTTTTATATTGTACATTTCTTAAGTTTATTCTATTGTAGTAACAGTACTTCAGACCATCGCCTCTTCATCCTCGGCTACTGTTGCCCGCAAACCCAGGCGCCGCCCCAACAGCTACGCGACAAATAGAGTTCATGGTAATGCTGCACTCCAACACAGGACTCAGTATAAAAAAAGAGTCAATGTAGGTGTAACTTTTTAACATTGAAATCTAAGTATTTAACATCAAGAGCCAAGTTTTTAACCTCTTTAAAAATATCCTAAACAACAAGGCATACTACAAAACAGAATCCTGAACTCATCCAGCACTTTATTTTCACATATATCCTTCCTAACCACCTCAGTATTTCCAACTCCCCTTATTTGTCACACTACGTACTCTAGACATGCTGTTAACGATGAACAAAACGATAGAGATTAATATCTAATATAATACTAATCCAACTCTAATTACATAACATTAATCATATTCAATCTCTAATTTTGAAAAATATTCTATCTAATCTCTATAAATAAAGATTTATTTCATTACGAATTTACAACTTTTTTTATAAAATTCCGAAAAAGAACTTGGGTGATAATGGATCGCATTTGGAAGATGATGGATTGCATATGGACGACGATTGATGGCATATGAACGATGATGGATCACATATGGATGATGATGAATTGCATATGGACGATGATGATCGATATAATTCTCAACTATGCCAAGATGATTATTTTATGGTACTTTTTTTTACAGTTTACATCCATGTATTTTAATTTATATCCTATATTTATCTAATATTATTGTTTCATATAAAAATTATTTCAAACATCGATAATAAAAAATTTAAATGTGTATATATAGAACGTGTATGTGTCTCATTGGGTTTGATTTTTGCTTATTGTAATAAAGCTTCCAATATGTTCGACTAAATATACTACATGCACGTTGTAAAATGAGTACTAGCAGCTTGTTTACGTAGTTGGCAGTGTTTAAAAAATGTCATGGAAGATGTTTGACCTTTGTTTTTCTCGTTTCTCTTCTTCCGCTTCTTGTTTCATTCTTACATTTTCCTTTTCATTTTAGTATTGTTTCTTTTTCATTATTTTAAATTTGTTGTTCTTATTTTGTAATTTACCATTTATATATTGGAGTAGTATATTGTTAATCATTTATAATAATTATGTTTCATATTTAAATTTTGATTACGATATCTAATTTTTGGTGATATAATATTTAGTTGTGATTTTTTATTGATTCAAGTTTAATTACAAGAATAAATTTAATTTCATTTACAATATAAATATAATATAAAAAATTGTATTAGTTATTTTATATGACTAAATAAAATTATAATTTAAGGTAAATATTTAATTGGACTAATTTTGTAATATAACTAATGATTATAAAATTAAGATTCATACAATTATAAAAAAATTATACTGTTTAAAGTAAATTATAGAGTAAACTGTTGGAACAAATATACTGTAGCAACTAAAAATCTACTGTAACAACTGAAAGTTGAAATAAACCATTGGAGATGCTCTTATACTTAAATTGAGCTAATCATCCAGCATTATAGGTGTGCAACTATAGTATAGCTACACTTTAAAAAAAACATATTTTAGAAGCTGTTCGAACTTGTTATCAAAATCATTTAGAATTTTAACAAATTATAATAACGGTACATAAACGGTTTGTGTTCTTATAGTAGTAATTATAAAAATAATTACTTCTAAAATATATTTTTTTCATTAAATTATTTGGATCACATAATATATTAATGCTCATTAAATGTTAATATCATTTTTGCAGGATTATTATAGTTGCCAAGATGAAAATTTGTCAGATTTGCCTAATTTTGGCCATCTTTTCCACACGAATAAAGAATTTCCTAATAGAAGGAGTTGCTTGGATGGGTGATCGACTTGGGTAAACAAAACAACATGTATTTTGCCATCCAATCTTCCAAGAAGGCTGATGGTAAGGGAAAGGGCCGAGTTACTATTGATGTGAACGGGGCGGTCGGTATAGAAGCATATTTTGTTCAATCTCCAAAGAAATTAAAACTCGAAAGAATACAAAAATGAAGAAGAATAAGTGTCCATTTAACTCAATGGTTATGAACAGAGTGAAGGAACATGGAAGTTGGTGGTGAACGGGAAATGAAGCAATCATGAGTTGGGTGTCTGCCATCAATGGCATTCATCAATAGCTGAGTTGAGCGAAAAAGAAGTTGCCAAGGTTGAAAATTTGCGGAAAGCTAATGTAAAGCCCAAGCAGATTTTGAAGCAACTGAAGATAGAAAATCCAAATGATGTCAGCAACAGAAAACATATTGACAATGCATTGCAGAAATCAAAAGAAAACATATGGGTTGCTATTCTCCTATGCAGTATTTTTTTCAAATTATTGAAGGAGTGAGAACATTATCATTGGCATCGAGAGGATGTAGAGACTAATGCTTTAAGGGACGTGTTATTTACACACCCTAGAACAACAAATTTGTTTCGTTTATTTTCTCACGTGGTTCTCATGTATGTAACTTACCGGACAAACAAGTTCAATTGTGGATTTAAAGTAGTTGTTGAATTTGTGTATGGTAATGAGAACAAATGGTTAAGCGTGAGGATGGATTTAACCGAAGAATTGACCAAAAACAAGGAGTTGTATGATACAAGATATGCTTTGTGATGTGAGGAAGACTATGCTGAAACATTTGAAATATTGAATTGGCATGCATCTCCGCCCCTATTCGAAGGTGGTATGAAATTGTTCATCTTGGACCAATGGTTGCCACAAGATATCAAAGGATTTTCACATATTTGGGATATAGTTCAAATGTTATATTTTTGCCACCGGAAGCTCGTCTCATTGAAGAACCTTCAACAAGATTCATGAGTATGGGTCTCCTTAATGGTAATCATTTCATTGCACTATATATGTCAGCTGATACCCCACTGCTGCTTGTATCTATGTTATGGGAACGTAAGCGTCATGAAGATGTGGCACATTTCATTTTAGACATCAAAAGTAAGCTTGATAATTATTGTAAACTAATTGTTTCTCATTAGAGTTACTTGTTATGTGTTTTCAATGATTATTTTATTAATAAATCATTTTATTAATAAAAGGAAATCTAAGCAGTTTTATGCAGAAAGTGTAATGAATAAAGACATTTCGTAAAAATCATATCTTGCTATTGTATTCAGTTCATACACATTGTATTGTTTATATTGGCCACAAGAAGAAATCTTTCTTTTAGCTTATGTTTATAGGTATTCAAATTCAAATGTAAAACAAACTAAAATATGGAGTAACTAAAGCTACAAAGTAAAGGTACATCTATTTAAAATTACCTGTATATGAGATGGATGAAGAAGACTTCAATCCTGTTTATGGTGAAGCCCTGCAAGAACACAAAAAGCAACAAAGATGGACAAAAACCCATATTGCATGGCCCTAGGAAATGCTCGAGATGTTGAATGTGTGCTCTCTGACATCTTCTTTCTTTGATTTTTATCCCTTTTTTCTTCTTTTTGTGATCTTATAATTCTATTTTTTTTCATCCTTGTTCTGTAGTTTTTTTATTAAAAAAATATCTAATTTTGGATTACTTGTAGACTTTATTCATGTGGAACTACTCTACCAACGACGGAGTATATGTATTTAACAGAAATCACATCATAAAGACAAGTATATGATATACACCGTAGTTGGGATGGAGAAAACAGGTATATGGAAAAATATGCAAGTTCTATACTCCTCTATGACAGTCATGGACTCACAGAAAAATGGACCAAATTCGTGCTCCTCATCTCCATCTGGGTCGTCATTACGTCGTTCCTAAAAATAATTCGCTCACAGACATCATTGTATTGTCATTTTATCGTGTTCTTCATCTCTTTGCATGCTTGTTTGTATGGATTGCTCACAGACATCATTGCATTGTCATTTGATAGTGTTCTTCTTCATCTCTTCGCATGCTTGTTCGCACACAACAATGATGCTCGCACATTCGCTATCTCTGTAAGAGTTTCTATGGCTGTCTCAAATGATATTTGTGTAGATCTAAGCCTAGGTGAAAAGAATGCTCCAAACATGGAGAGTGACTTAAGTCGCTCTTTTTTAATCTAGGTAGCACGAGTACGGTAAATAGGTCATGGTACTTGTACCGAATACGTACCGAGTACGGATTCAGCGCGAATTCGATCTGGGGACGTCCCTAGTATGGTTTGACTTTTTGGGTACTTTGACCGGGTATGAATACGGTCAAGGGTACGGTCAAGATGCATGGGTGCGATTTGGGTACATTGTACCCCATTAAATTTGGGGAATTTTTTTCTAAATTAAAATTCTAAATAAGAAAAAAGAGGAAAATTGAAAATATATACTATTCTTTAAGAAATTGTGTTAGTCAAAGCAAAGATAGTAGTAATATCAATTTTATTAATATATAATCTGGTTTGGTTTCTAACTTGCTATGCAAAGTTAATTTAAACTAATCGACCCACTTGCATTTTTGCATTCTGAAATGACATTGAAAATTTAATATGTAATCTAGTTTGATACATTGCACGATTTGGGTCAAGATGAATGCTTATGGTTATACTTTTCTTTGACTTGGACATTGAACTTTATTTGGTGTTTGCTTATTTTAGTCTTATTGTTTAAGACATCGAACTATAATCTTGTTATGTAGTTTATTTGCTAATTATTGTGATAAATATTAAGTTTGAACTACATTTGGATCGTTTACAAATATTTTAATTTACTTTAAATTGTTTACAGTATAAATCATATTATCTCTGATTCATAAATGATTAATTATGAATATTAATATATATAATTTTTATTTATAATCGTACCCATTTCGTACCTGTACCACCTAATTTTCTATTTATCGAATCTCGTATCCGTACTCATACTCGAAATCGTACCGGTGTTACTTAGTTTTGAATAGGGTCATCAGTAGAAGATGGGGATCCATTCTTCTCTGTATTCTTCTCCTTCAGTCCTTTACTATCAAATGTTACACTCTTGCTACAGATTTTCAAACCTAGAGATAAATTTTGTATGAATCCATCCTCAAAATTTTCTTCTACATGAAAATTTCCATTCTCGCAATTAAAAATGTGGTTGAGCTAACATTTTGACAATTCAACCATAATATGGTAGCAGTAGAATGTCCTTTGTGGTCAAACGAAGAGGGATTTATCTGTAAAGTTCCATCGAGTGTCACGCGCTAGCCAACTCCAGTCATCCCTGACGAAGTATCGAGGATAGAGTAATAATCTGGGTCAAATAATTATCCATGGAGTCCAAAAACTTCATCAGGTTTTTATTTTCAACAGAATTCTTAAGGTAATCTAATTCCTAAGGTGTTTGTATGATTATAAAAAAAATTACTATAGAATTAATCTTGAATAATGATGCTTGATGGGGACTGAAATTAAATAATCAAAATTTAACTAAGATTCAAACTAATTAAGGGTAATATTATAAATCTTCATTAAATTTCCCTGCATTTAGGAATTTATATTTTGTGTTCTTATTTTTTTCACCCCGCGTCGCCCTCGTAACCTCACATCTAAGCACCGCAGTCTTCAGCCACCTCAAGAAGCATCCCAGAACTAGGGATGACAGTGGGTCGGGTTTTGGTGGAGGTCCGTCCCGCAACCGCTCCAATGAGGCGGGTATGGATGTAGTTTTCATGGGAGACAGGCGGGTATGAGTATGGAAATTGATATCCGCCATGGGTAGTGAGTCGGACATTGATATTAGTTCATACCCACCCCCACCCGCCCCACTATACCCGCTATATATACACTAATTTATTATATAATATACTATTTTTTATCCATGATGCACATGTTTTACTTATAATATTTTCATGTAAACATTATTAAACTTTTAATATTAAAATTAGTATTTTAAAAATAAAATTTAGGTGTTTTTGGAGATATATATAATGTGAGTAAAATTGATTTGAAGTGGGTATGAAGATCTAAGTGGGTGATGGGGGCGGGGGTGAATTTTAGATAATACCCAATGGGGCGAGGATGGATTTTAATACACAAAATCTTAATACATGTAGGGAAGTCCTAAATGCAGGTAAATTTAATGAAAATTTACTTTATTACCCTTAATTATTTAATTTTAAATGATCAAAACTTGATTAAATTAAAACTAATTAAGGATATTATAGTAAATTATTTATTAACTTTAACTGCATTTAGAATTTCCCTACATGTACTTAGATTTGCTCTTTTAATATTATACCCGTTATAGGTAAGAGTGTGTCTCTTGAAAGACTAAAGACTTTCCATAAGTTATGGAAAGACTAAAATTTAAATTGTAAATTAGATGAAATAAATATAAAAGTTAAACCTTGGTCTTTCCATTTATGGAAAGAGCGTCTTTTCCCAGACTTTGCCTATAGGCAATAGAGCGGGTACGAATATAAATTTTTTAGATAGGTTTAGACATGCATATATCATAATCCGTACCCGCCCGCCCTGCTCCGCTCCATTGCCATCACTACCCAGAACAATATCAAGGTACGCCGCGAAAAAAATACTTCCCATTATTGGCTCAGAGTACCGGAATCGTTCGCCGGAGAAACGGAATCATCTGCTTTTTCTTCACCCTACGGTTAGAATTGATTTCCTTTATCTGTTCGCTATAAAAATTTTCTGAATTTCATCTAGTCGGTTTTCTTAATTTGGTTCTCCGATTCAAATCCGTTGCTGCACGAGTGTGGAACGTGTAGATTTGTGATATATCTGTTTATTTTGTGGTTTAATAACTCTGATGGAGCTCTACTTCACAAAAACATCCTCCAACAAATCCTGCAATCAAAAAGATTCTTGCTTATAATTTACAAACTAAAACCCATCAAAATTATTTGAGAATGTGAGTTTTATGTATGAACACCCCTAGTTATATAGTCCCTCCGTCCCACTATTAAGTTCCGAATTGCTTTTTCACGGTCTTCAATGAGTATGCTTGACCGTAAATATTTCTAGTTGTATATAATAATGTTACATAAAAAATTAATATTTAGAAAATAGATGTTAAGACAAATCTAACGATATGTCACATGATATATTTATTGTTTATATATTAATTTATATTTAGTGTCAAAGTTTGTAAAGTTTGACTCTGAAAAAGTAAATAGGAAGTTTAAAGTGGGACGGAAGGAGTATGCACTTTTCTCTATTTCGTATGTCTTTTTTCTGATAGTCTTGCTTGTCCGAAGTGTATGAACATAAGCCTGGTTTGGTATGTAGGAAAAATAGTAGCAATTCCAGTGAAAAGATGCCGTTAGAGGATGAGTAAACCACACAACATAAATATAACACAGAAACTGAAACTGAAACTGGTTAATAGGGCTGAGCTTTCCAGCCGGTTGTTTTGGCTTTTTTAACCTCACTGGGAACTTTAAAGCGATAGGGAAAAGGTTTGTATTGTTCCATTTCTCATTATTTTCCTTGAGTTGGATTTAAACTTCTTTGGTGATTTATTGTTAATTGAAATGATACATCAGTAAGCACTGATTTCCAGCTTTGCTAGATCAAGGTAGACTATTTTAAGGCCAGTTTTGCTTTAAAATTTATTCTTGTTACTTTCTTGTTATATGTGAATGTAAGTGTTTCTTGTGATTTTCTGTATTCTTGTCACACTGTATTGTATCAATGCTCTGTGCTGTTTGCATATGAATAACGTTTGTGGAGTTTGCGTAGTTTGATAAGATAGTTCACTCACTGTGTTTAGAGTTTTACTAGTACTGTGAGATCACAAGAAAGATTTTTATAACATGCTTCTCTTTGTGTAATTATTTGGGACCATTAAAAATGGTTGTGTAATTCCTTTGTTCTGCTTTGAGAATTGTGACAATAAATCATGTTCTTTCTTGTTTGACTTGACTGGGGCAACGTTTCAGGATTGCTTAGGAAGTCAAGTTCCCAGTTTGTTGGTTTTTTCCATGTTTAACATTGACCTTAATGCTAAACATGTGTGCATGTCAAACTTTGTTAGCTTTGGACTTCAGTAACTTATCATATTTCTTGATGTAATTTCCTGCTCCAGAATTCGGATGAGAATGTAACTCCTTTATTTTTTTATTTCAAAACTGTCAAAACAGCCTACTGCATGTTAACTTGTATTAACCTTAAGTCTCATGCGAATTACTTCTTAGTTTTGCCCTGGAATCAGCCTCCCTTTAGTACTCCATCTCAGCAGTATTGAATTCTAATTGAAGGGGGGTTCTATCAATAGCGCAGTAAAATCAATCCTTTAATTGTACTGCAGCTACTGCTCAAATCTGAATATGTCATGACTTTAGGTTCAGTAAACAATCTAGCCATTGTCACTGATTTATCAGTTATTTGATCACGTTTTCTCAGAGTGGGTAATATATACGTTCAGATTTCCACAAGAATGTGCAATCAAAAAACATAACTGATCACAACTTTCCCAAGGAGAGTGAAAAAGATCTTAACTGTAATATTTATACAAGTCAAAACAATCAGTTTCAACCACAATAGCAGTCAAAATATTTAGCAGTAGGATTCCTTCATGTATAGCACTGTGCTATTAATAGCTTTACATTCCATCTTTTCTTGAGATAAACTGTTTTTAGGTTTTGTCCAGGTTGCTTGAGATTAATATGGCTTTGGAATGGTGGTATGAAGCCAATCCACGATTTTTCTTCTCTTCCTTGAGGCAACAACTAATTGTTGTCATCTTGTAGTAAACTATAGGGATTGTGGTGGACGAAACTCAAAGAACTGTCCACCTTTTGTCCTTTAGCTCTATATCTAGTCCCTCCTAAATTTAGATGTGTTGTTAGAATTCAAGCTGTTTCTGATCATACTTCTCTGTATAATGTCAATGGTGTGTCATTCTATTCTATTACTCTTCTGATTTAATTATCCCATCGTTTTGATTCAGGTCACCTTGAAGTCACCAAAATTTTAAAATGCAAAGACTCGCTTCCAACAAGTGGTTTACTCTCTGCACAAGATGCTATTTACCCTATTCTTCATTCCATGAACTGTATATAATTCATCCTTATTCCAATTTTTCTAATCTGGGTTCGCCTTCTACCTCTGTAAAGTCTACTTCTTTGAATGGAATCGTGAAGCTTTCTGGTGAGACAAGTAGAGGGCTTGACTTAATCCGCCTCAATATCCAACAACCAGAACCTGTGGGGGACTGTAAAAGGTACGATGAATTTTCCACTGATGTCGAAAAGCTTTACAGAATCTTGAGAAAATTCCATTCTAGAGTTCCAAAGTTGGAACTTGCGTTAAAAGAATCTGGTGTTGTAGTCAGGCCAGGCTTGACTGAAAGAGTATTGACTCATTGTGGTGATGCTGGAAATTTAGGATACCGTTTTTTTGTTTGGGCTTCGAGACAGCCAGGTTACAGACCTAGCTATGACGTGTATAAAGCAATGATCAAGAGTCTTGGTAAAATGAGACAGTTTGGGACTGTTTGGGCTCTGATTGAGGAGATGAGGAGAGAGAATCCTCACTTTTTAACTGCTGAACTTTTTGTTGTTTTGATGAGAAGATTTGCCTCGGTGAGAATGGTGAAGAAAGCCATTGAAGTGTTGGATGAAATGCCAAAATATGGGTATGAACCAGATGAGTACGTTTTTGGCTGTTTGCTTGATGCATTGTGTAAGAATGGCAGTGTCAAAGAAGCTGCATTGCTTTTTGAGGATATGAGAATGAGATTTACGCCAACGATAAGACATTTTACTTCGCTTTTGTATGGTTGGTGCAAGGAAGGGAAATTAATGGAGGCAAAATTTGTATTGATAAAAATGAGGGAAGCAGGGATAGAGCCTGACATTGTGGTTTACAATAATTTGCTTCATGGCTATGCCGTGGCTAGGAAAATGGTGGATGCATTTGATCTATTGGATGAGATGAAGAGGAAGGGTTGCGAACCCAATGCAACATCATATACCACTGTGATTCAGGCTCTGTGTGCTCAGGGAAAAATGGATGAAGCATTGCTAATTGTCACTGATATGGAGAGGATGGGTTGTGAGGCTGATGTAATGACATACACTACCCTGATTAGTGGGTTTTGTAAACAAAGTAAGATAAGTGAGGGCTATAATCTTTTGGATAAGATGATACAGAAAGGGCACATTCCTACCCAGGCTACTTATTTGCCCATAATGCTAGCCCACGAGAAGAAGGAAGAGTTGGAAGAGTGTGTGCGGCTTGTGGAAGAGATGCAAAAGATTGGTTTGGCTCCTGATCTTAGCATCTACAATACACTGATCAGATTGGCATGCAACCTGGGTGAGACTAAAGAATGTCTTAAATTCTGGAATCAGATAGAAGCAAATGGCATTAGCCCTGGTGTTGACTCATTTGTCATTATAATAAATGGCTTAGTGGAGGTAGGGTGTCTAGAAGAAGCTTGTAGTTGCTTCAAGGACATGATCTCGAGAGGTCTGTTGTCTGCTCCTCAGTATGGCACTTTGAAGGATCTTTTAAATTCTGTACTCAGAGCAGATAAGCTTGAATTAGGTAAAGATGTGTGGAGTTGCATTGTGAGTAAAGGATGTGAACTCAATGTGTACGCGTGGACAATTTGGATTCATGCACTCTTCTCTAAAGGGCATGTAAAGGAAGCATGCTTTTACTGTTTGGATATGTTAGATGCTGGCGTGATGCCCCAGCCAGACACCTTTGCAAAGCTAATGCGTGGTTTAAGGAAGTTGTATAATAGAAATCTTGCTGCAGAAATCACTGAGAAGGTTAGGCAAATGGCGGCTGAAAGGGAGGTGACCTTCAAAATGTATAAGCGTCGTGGTGAAAGAGACTTGAAAGAAAAGGCTAAGGCCAAAAATGATGGAAGGAAAAGGAGAGCTCGTCAGCGTCAGTGGGGGAAGACCTGGAAAGGAGCTGGAATATAGTGATGCATCATTCTACATGATTAAACTCAGCTTGAGCACCATTATGTAACTCTGTAAGTTTAGTTTCTTTTTTGGAACCTATAATTGGTTTTCCATAACTACATTTCAGGAAGCAAGATGATTAACAGTCAATCTAGAAAATGCTGACATTGGAAGTATTTCTATGTAGCAGCACATCTACTTTAAATATTTAACATATCAATAAAAGGTTGCAAGCAAAATTCTAGGGGTGCAGCTGCGGGATAATATTTCTGGCATTACTCATATTTAGTGGATTTGGTGGAAAAAGAATACAAAACAGAGAGAAAATGAAGTGGAGGAAAAAAAAAAGAAAAATGGTTACAATTCAATTTCTAAGAGATGGGAAAGGATCACTGAAGGCCCTTTTGTGTCGATTGATCGTTGCCATTCTCTGTTTTACTATGGATACGTTTTTCAAGTTCATCTGTTTCAAGGTACTTCAGGTTAGCTCATTTGACATTTACCAGCATAATTTAATTTCACATGTCATGTGATTTATGATCTGTCCAGAATTGTGGGTTGTGATTATATACTATAATTTTGTTTTGAGTTGGGTTGGGTTGGGTTGGATCGATGAAAGATTTTGGGCTGCTTGATGGAGATTTTGCATTTAATTGGAACTAGGATATGATCATGTTGAATTTTATCAGGAATTAATTCCTTTTCGCATATAAGCATTTCATAGTTTTTGCTTTTACTAAACTTTCACTTGCAAGGCGCTAGCATTTTCATGTTTTCCAATCTCTAGAAAATTAAAGAATTCTTATACTTCCCTGTTTGAGGTAAACTTGGCTTCTGGCCTTTACTCATTTGGTGTATTGAGGATGAATGGATTTGGTTATCTCGAGAATTTAATACTTGGCTTCTGGCCGTTTTCTCCTCTAATCCTCTACAACCAGAATATGCGATCGGGTAGGAAATGGTCAATGGAGGGATCTTCCACTAGGGCAGCGGCTTCGCCAAAGGAAACAATTTTTGGCAATCTATCCAACTGGTCATCAATAGCAGGTAACAATGCTTCTACAATTTTTGGAGCGGGATTATTAGCTTCCAGATAAATTACTTCAGAATGTTGCCACTGAGCCTAACAAAGTGTAGAGAGACGGTGTGCATTTTCCAAGGCACCCTGCTTAGAAAATGTCACAATACTCTTCACTGAAACCGATCAAATGAATATATAATCTGTGTTCCATGTATAGTTAGAAACTAGTGCAGAGACAAAGCCATTGGGCTTGTGAGCAATCTTGTAAAACATAGGCCTCAAATTGTAAGCATAGCGAGTGTGTGATGCTTCAATTTATGTGTGTAACTGCTTTATGTACGGTTGTAGGTGCTTTGAAGTTGTATTGAAGGTTTTTCACCTCTTATTTGTTTGGGCTTTAAGTGTGTGATGAAGGTGTTTTTCAACTCTTGTAAGTTCTTTGGTGCTTCAAATATGTTTGCAGGTATTTCGAAGTGCTATTAAAGGTGCTTCAACTTTTATTTGTTGGGGCTTAGAGTGTGATGAAAACTTATGTGCATTGCTGCTTTAAGTTATGGTTGTAGGTACTTGAAATTAACGTTGTTGGTGCTTTAAGAATTTTGTGCAAGTATAAGTATTTCTTGAAGTGTTTCGAGTGTAAGGTGCTTCAAACTATGTTTGTAGGTGTCTGGGTTTTAAAAAGCACAAAGTGCAGCGAAGCGCTAATGGTAAAAATTACCGAAGCACAAAGCGCTGAGCGCAAGCGCTCGCTTTTTGTAAAAAAAGTGTTTGCCAAACATGAACTAGGATTATTTTAGTGAAGACACAACATGGAACTTAGAATAATAACACAAAATCATAAAAGACAAATAAAACTTTCAACACAATACCAGCGGTAATACCAGTAGTCTGCAGCATACATTTTACTGATCTAGGATCTGAAAGAAAGAAACCTGCTTCTATTGGTGAACTAATCCAAAACATTTGGCTACCAGCCTACCACATCTTTCCTCCAAAACAGATAATGCATTGGAAGAATAAAAGAGAAACAGAGATTCCGAGGATCACCATTCTCACTAGAAACCCAACTCCATATACTACCAAAAGAACATAAACAATTGGCTTATAAGTTTCTAGCTACAGATAGCATGATCAGTAAGAATAAAACAGAAAATAACGCACATTCTGCATTAGTTTATCCTTGTAAAACTGGGAACCCAAGTTTAAATTGGTGTAAAATTCAACTCATGCTTAAATTAAAGCAAACACAATATATAATGAAGGGAAAAAAATAGCCCATAAACAAAAGGTGGAAGATAATTCTGAATCGGCATTTTTAAAAAAAAGGATAAGTTGTAGATGAGATGAGAGGAAGAATGAAGTTATTTACCTCACCTTTGTCGTTGATTTTTGGGGGAGAACACAGCGGTGAAGACCGAGAGAACGCAGCGTGAAGATGAAGACTGAGAGAAAGCAGCGTGAAGATGAAGACCGAGAGAACGCAACGTGAAGATGAAGACTGAGAGAAAGCAGCGTGAAGATGAAGACCGAGAGGACGCAGCGTACAATTTCCTTAATTTAGTACAACCCTAGGCCCAAATAATTTCAGCCCATATCATAAAAAGGAAACAAAACAAAACAAAAAAGGCCCAGCGCTCAAAAGCACGCTTTTTCACTTCAAAAGCGCTTAAAAAAGCGCTCAAAAGTGCGCGCTTCTCGTCAATGCTAGTGCTTCGACAGCAAAAGCGCTGCCCTTAGCGCTTAAAGCGCGCTTTTTAAAACCAAGGTAGGTGTTTTGAAGTTGTATTGTAGGTGCTTCAACTTATATGTGTAGGTGCTTTAAAATTTTATTAGAAGTACTTTAACTTCATAATGCAACAATAATCAGTGATATAACTTCATTTTATAGGTTTTTGAAGTTCCACTAGTAATGTTTTCTTTATGTTTTCTATTAGGTGCTTTTTCGAACAAACAAAACTTCTGGGTAAAGTTTTGTGGTATTGTAATGTTACACTTGCATTTACATTTCAGACTTAGAACTACATTATGCTACATACTAACATCTTATCAGGTAAACTTGAGTATATATGTTTGTCAAAACTGAGAAAGCACCACCAGTAGTGCATGATGAGAAGCATGGGCGGATCCATATAGTAACCTGGGGTGCATGTGCACCCCAGTTTTTTTTTTTGCAAATTTTTATAGCTGATTTTTTTAATACAAAAAATAGTGCACCCCATCAATTATTCCCAACTACAAAAAATAGTGCATCCCATCAATATATATATATAATTTGTGCACCCTGTGTATAAATTTCTAGGTCCGCCACTGATGAGAATGATCATTCTGTTGACCAGATAAAGTAGAAGTATGGATGCATCACATCTGTAAGTAATTAATCAATACATTTTCAATTAATTCTTTTCCGCAGTTTTCGTTTTGTACTACTTTAGTTGATGTTTCCCCTCTGGTTTATCTTCAAACTTCTGTAGCTACGAAATCACAACACAGCACAATATTCCATCATCTATCTAGTAATAATCTTATATGCTTCATCTATTAATCTGTAGTAAGTCAGTCAGCCAAAGAAGAGTGGCTCTGGTCTTTCATAGCATCCATTTTACTGCTGTTCACGTGAAAACTGCTGATTATGCTTGATTAGTAGAAATTGTACTGCATTAGTAGAAATTTTACTGTTTTAGCTGAATCAACTCTATAGTATGTAGTTTAATTACCATCTTTTTTGCTTTTACTGTTGAATACAGGTGGCAAAGGAGCAAGCTGACCGAAGAAAATGAGTACGTTGATGTTTGATTTGGGACAGAGGGCTTACGGGAAGGGATTGTATGGGCGAGCAATCAGTTTCTTGAGGTTGCGCTCACTATCTTTTTTTAATTTAAAACATCCACCAATGGTGAATGAGAATTTTATTGGGCTCTCTTAACCTCTGAAAACAAAACCAGGAAGTCATATTACATTGAGTATCATCCGAATATCATAAGCAAATATAGTGATCGTTTTGGATGTGTTTCCTGTAAGAGATCTCCACCCCTCGTGTTAATTAATTCAGGCCAGACATCCAATGAGATCAAACTAGATAAATAGACAAAAGTTACAGAATATACACTGAGCATGAGATTAACTATTAACAAAATGATTAGCAAAATTGGAACCCTTGTGATGATGATGACAGTAGGCTTGAAATGAATTAGAGAAGTCCTGCAAGGGTTGGCTCCTTCATAGTTGCTTGGGGATCCTGCAGTAATGAAAGGCAGTATGAAGAGGAGGAGGATGATGGCAGCAGTAGGAGCTTGGAGAACTGTTGAGCAGCTGTATTTGAAATTGATTTTGATTCTTGCAGTAATGAAATCCACAGCAATAGGTGATGATAAGTTCCACATCATGAATGATTATCTGGAGCCGTCTGATCTGCAGTTAATATCCAAAGCATCAGTTGGAGAGTAACACAAACCACTGCCATACTGGTTAACAAGTAACACATAACTGCCTAATGATATCCCACCATAAGTCACAAACCACAGCTATAATGATTAAACAGATCTGTATTGAACTCAAGAAATCTTTAAGACCTTAGCCTTAGACTAGGAATGTATTTCTTGTCCATTAATATGATCCCCTTAAGTTCCTTACTCAAATTATGCCATGAAAGAGTCTGGGAGGAAATGTTTTTTTTACCTCCTTAGCTAAAAAATATGCTGCTTGATTACCTTCTCATTTTGTGAAAATAAGGTTTGCGCCTGATTTTTCTAAAATGTCATGAATATTACAACAAAGGGAAGAATAGAGACGCCATGGTGCCTTATAAGGATTTGAGATGAACTGACTTGCGAGGTGACAATCAGATTCAATCTGAACAGGACTATGAATCAAAGACCTTGCTTACTTAAATGAGGAACAATTCTGGAAGCTTAGGGATTGTGCAGTGTGTGAAGTGTCACTAAGTAACCACAACAGATTAGCCCAGAGATTGTTATTCATTTGAAGTTTCCACCACAATTTTGCAGAAAGAGCATTAATTGTGGTAGACATATCCTTTATTCCTAAT
>JAULKK010000013.1:7960407-7973866 GCA_032355705.1 Rubia peregrina | reverse complement strand
CAAATTTCATTTTGGGCCATGACCATAGCTGAGTTTGGGCCATGATTTTGGATTTCTTTTTATAGATTTTATATTTAAGTTTTAGGATTATTTTATTATATATATTAATTGTAATTCAGTTTTCGGGTCAGTTTTCGGTTTATGTTTAGAAACCAAAAACCAAACCATATTCATAATTTGGTTAAATTGGTTCAAATATTTGAATATTTGAATTTTAAATTTGGTTCGGGTTATTTAAATTCGGATTATTCGATTTTTGGTTTTTTGCCCACCCCTAATGATTAGTCTAACCATAAACAATCTTCATGATAATTTATCAAAACTAAATATTTTAAAAATAATATCTAAGTTAATTAGCTTTATTGGAGAAAGAAAATGTGAACAAACTAAAAAAAAGGAGATAAGAAGGGAAATGAACGTTAAAAAAAGAAGAGGAAATGGCACGAAATAGATGTGCAGAATTGATATGCACCATCAATATGCATATATTTTTTGGGACCAACATGTCACATGGCGAGTGTCCCTCGTCTTTAACATGACGAAAGAATGAAAGACTCTCTAATGCCACGTGTACTCTTTCAGTTAAAAGGCAGCTTAAAAGACTTCCATTGTGGAAGTTTTTGAGTCTTTTCAGAGTAGAGCAGCCTCCGCTATACATGCTCTTAGAGCATGTGCGATGCAAAAGTTCCATTTTGGGACTTTTGCACTCTGTCTCTTCTCAACAATTTCAAATTTCACAACCATTCAGTCACGTCCACATCATACATTGTCTTCCACATCATCTTTAACTTGTCCCACTACTCTTCAATTATTTTCAACATATTTGTAGATATTAAAATAGAAATAAATTTAATTTAATTTCCTAAATAATATTTTTCCTTTAGTATTAATATAAAGAAATTACATTTAGTAGTTTGAAGTAGTGAAAATTATTTATATCAATAAATAAATAAATAAATAAATAAATAATATTTGTTAATCAAATTAAATAAATAAAATTGAATTTTATAATGCATAATTTTAAGGCGAAATTAAGTTATAAATCCACGATAATACATTAATGTTAAACCTACATTAATTATGCAACAAATAATGTTAACAATATAGATATTTTGTTTGTGAATCAAATAGTACAATTATAAATACTCTCTGTTTCGTTGGATATGTCACACTTTCTTTTTTTGGTTGTTTTTGTGAATTTGACAGGCTTTCCTTTTATGACATGATTCCTTCAATTTCATCCACTCATTCTACTTTTCCCTTTCTAAATTCAATTTTCATCCACTCATTTCATTCACCTAAATCCAGACACCTAGAACTATGGTGCCACATCTAACGAAACGGAGGTAGTATTGTTATAAATAAAGTTAAATTGACTTAAAGTATAAGAATATAAAATTAAAACATCTTATATCAACCATACACAATACAAAATATAAACATAATACGAATAATACATAGAAATTACCCAAAACCATGAAAGACATATAATAAACTGTTACGATGACATGAATTTGATTAATGAAAATGATTCCAAGCATGTTCGATAAAATATGCTTTTATTTGATGATGTGTTGGTCTATGCCGAATTGCGGATCGTCTCTTGGACATAATGGAAAAAATCATCTCGGTGGTCATGGTTTAGATTCCATTATAATTCCTCAGAGCTGGCATTTGGAGCCAAAATACCGTACCAACTAACATACCAACCGAACCACGTACCATTTGTACAAAAATATATTGGTAGTTGATGATGTGGTATAGTAGTACCATACCACACATTTATGATGGCGTGGTAATGGTATTGAGAAAATATTACCATGATATTACCGCATCGTACCACACATTATATATTAAAATATAATTAATATTATGTGAAATTTGAACTTTTATTTAGTTAAGAAATAGTCCATTAATATTTGAACAAATAGTAATAATTTAAAATATGTAGTTTATGTTTTGGTTACAATATGTTGGTTATTGGTAAAAGTATAAAATATTTTTTTAAAGTTAGATTTCTTTATGCATGACCTATTGTTTTACACCTTACAAAAAATAAATCCTTATTTCTTTTATTTATTATATTTGGTGGTATTCTACCATATTGTACCGATACCAACCAACTTCTGCGTATACCGAACCAAATATTTGGTACGGTATTGATTTTAAAAAATAACATTCCGACATTGTTGGTATGATACTTGGTATTAGTAGAAAGTAATGGTAACCTTACCGAATCTACCTATATAATTCATCATGTAAAGATGCCACCGACTGTATATGGTCATAGTCGGGGCCTTGCACCATGCTTTAATCCTCAGTAATCATGTTATGTAACATAATGCATGCTAAAATAGTCTTACTCATAAATTACATGTCCCACATATATGTCGAGTTGTGAATGACATGGAACCAAGTTTGTAACACCCCAAATGCACGTTAAACATTATTTCGATATATTTCTTGAAGTTGTATGAAATGATTTACTTTCTCATCTACTGAGATGCGAATAACTAGCATAAATGTAGCCCAATCTGGATATGTATCATTTGTTAGATAGTATCCCGTCTTGTATGTGTTGCCATTAACCTAAAAGTGAGCGGGTGTTGCCTTTCCTAACATAAATCATCAAATAATGGATATAGTTCAAGAACATTAATATCATTACATGAACCCAGAAAACTGAAGAATGCATGCTAAATGTGTAAGTCATAAGAAAAAACTACTTCCAATATGATTGTCTGTCTCCTACTTCTCCCTGCAAATTGACTCGGTCATGCCTTAGGAAAATTTATATATTTCACACCCAATGCATAAAATCAATACTTCCTAATATTCTGGGAAATCCACGATTCTATCCCTTTCGGAGGAGATGCTCCACGTCTTGCTCTTTTGTCCTCCTAAGGTAAGTAGGACCGAACACATCAATTACCCGTGATAAATATATGAAATGCCTCTCTCACAAAACTAGCTCTGATTCGCAAGTACTCATCCGCTTGATAATAGGCTAAATCATAAGTTAACACACGTATTGCACCAGTGCACTTCTGATATTCATGGAACCCAAGTTTATGGGTTGCATCTAATTTTTGCACGAAATATTGGTCGTGGTTAGGAACCCCCTCCACGGCGCAGAGACATTTCTCTCTCCGCATGCAGAATCTTTATCGGTGCACCTCATCAAAAATAAGTTCTTGTCTCCGGTGAATGATCAAATTAATGTTTCAACAGAATCAGTCGGCCTTCTGCACGACCGTTATCAATGGCTCTTCTTTTATGCCTTGGGTCCTACCGATTGTTTCTCTTTCTCTAAGATAATCAAATCATTCCTTACTTCCTCCCATGCCATAACTGGAAACACCTCTCATGTTTACACTTCCTCCCCGTAAAAATTACCATTGTCAGGCATGAAATAACTACCTCCAGTTGGTGTCATAATTTGTGTATTCATAAGAATTTGTTGTGAAGAATGTGGATAACCACATGGGGGATTGACCGAACACCAAGGCATGTTTGGGAACCATCAGAATGATAAGGTTGTACATGTCCAAATGCAAAACTTTCTTTACGAGATAAATCCACAACGAATTTTTGACAAGAAATTGGAATTTTGGATTTCAATTTTGTCATTTTGTTTTATTTTGGGGAAATCATACTTTTTTTGGCTGTTGAATTTCTTTCATCCATGATCAAGGAAAAAAATCAAATGATGTAGGAAAAGAAAATTTTGACAAGCATAAGTTTAGACTTGTAGTGAGTTGTGTATCAATTCAAGTGTGTATAAGACACATATATACATAAAATTGGGGAAAGAAAACTTATGGAATGAAGTATTGCATAAACAATTTTAATGCCATAATTGATGTGTGTCGAAGACTTGTCAAATTATTTATAAAAATATGAGTGAGTGGTCCTTTCACAATAAATGTTAGTTGTATTATTATTGATGAGTTGTTCATTAACTATAGAGACGGGCAAGTAAGAATGACCAATTAAATCATGCATTCATCCAAGTTTGAATTATTGCTAGTGACTAGACTCACTATAATAAATCATAATACATTACACACCAAAACAAATTATATTCATATTTAGATGCAACAAGTTATATCAAGTACACAAATACATATTCACACCAATTTACAATGAAATTGAAAACATTAAGAAGGATAATTTTGAACTTTAGAGTGAGTTGTATATCACTTGTTGTGTCGGTAAGACCCTATTTATAGAATAAATATTATACAAATAGATTCATTTTACTTTTAAAATAAATAAATCATTCACTATATTTTATTTAATAATAGCGCTATTAATATTGTATCCTAATAAAAAAAATTGGGACGTTGAATTTTTTGGATCTTATTTTCAAAAATTAAATTTTATTTTAGATATCCTTTTTCAAATTTTAAACAATAATAATTTGAAATAAAAAATTATGAAAATAAAAAATTTCAAGATTAGTCATATCTACATAATACTTTCTCAAAAATAAATCTGTTGAAAAAATAAAATCTAAGTTAAATCAACTTCATTGGAGAAAGAAAATGTGGACTTACTTTGGGGGAAAAGATAAGAAGGGAAATTGACATTAAAAATAAGGAAATAACATGAAATGGACATGCATAATTGATACTCCCTTTGTCCTACTATAAATTGCTTAATTTGACTTTTAGAAGTCAACTACATTAATTTTTAACTATTAATATCTTTATTTATGTGTGTAAAAGAAATTCAGAAAAAATATGATATAAAAATAATGTTATGATCATATAACATGATAATAGTCTTACATATAGAATAATAGAATTTAATGGTTGAAATTGGGCTAGTTTGACTTCCAAAAGTCAAATTAAGTAATTTATAGCAGAGCGGAGGGAGTATGCACCATCAATGTGGGGACCAACATGCCCCATAGCAAGGGTCTTTATGTCTTTTAAATTGCTGGAGAAGGAAAGACTATCCAAAGCCATGTGTACTCTTTCATTTAAAAGATAGTTTAAAAGACTTTCATTATGATTTTTTTCAAGTCTTTTTCAAGGTGGAGCGGTCTCCACTACACATGCTCTTATACTTGCCATGTGTAAGATCTATACCATACGTACTTTCCTCGTATCTCTGATTGATGTATGTTTAAAGTGTATCTCAAGTACATTTTCCTATGCCTTGGTGTGTTGGGGCTAATCTGGATTGCAGATTTGTCAAAATTTATCATTTGACTAAAAATTTTCACATAGTTATCTAGATTTTTTGCTAGTTGTAATGAGGCTTCTTTGGTACATTCCATGAAGAGTATGCTATCATCTGCATACATCAAATTTGATACACCTCAGTAATCTTCATGCTTCAAGTTGTTCACTATGTGTTGTAGCATCCCTGGATGCAGATATTGAAAAATAAGAATGTTTTTTGTTTGTGTGATCTGAGTTTTGAAAACACTGAATTAATAAATTGGGCTATTTAGATGCAAGGAGTAATGGTAAAGTGACATCAAATGATATCGTAAGCTTCTTCTGTTCTCAAAATTGATGTAGTCAATGATTGCAAGCAAGCCCTAACAACAACAAACCAGCCTTAGCTTCCCAAACCCTGTTACCCCGACTTCGAACACCTCCAGGTGCTGGATTCAACTCGCATGCAGTTCAACTTTGTTGCTCCAACACCGTCCCTTACTCTGTTTGTTTGTCTACAAACTGAATGACTTAAGTCTGCTGAAGTTACAACATCAACCAGGGGCGGAACCAGGATAGATATATGGCGGAAGCTGACCTATCTGTAAAAAAAAAATCTCAATTTTTTCCTTATTAGAGGGTCGTAATAATTTTTTTTTAAAAAAATTTATTACGAAAATTCCCCGTAGTTTTCATCTTGATAGGTCCGGAGCCCATATAGATCCTCCCTGGCATCAACTGAATCTTTTTTAATGCAACACATCGCAAGAGTTGCTGGAAATGGCCATGATTTGGTTTATGCAACAAAATGCTAATCCCAGCACCTTTAGAAAAATGGACAGCTGACTTTATAGCACGAAACATCAAGCAGAAGCTCTAAAACTCAGTGTATTAACTTCAGCATTTTGCTCCACAGTATAGTGCACTGATGAAAATACCAGGAAAATTTGCTGGAAATTAATGACTTCTTCAAATTTGTTGTTCGAAAAATACTTGACAGGTAAATGTCTAGAACAGATCAACAGTTTCTTACGCATCTCTGTATTCACAGTTTGTATAGTATGGTGAAATGAGGTTCTTTTTTTACCAAGAAAATGAAAATGTAAATATGAAAATGTTCTCTAATGATGCAAGTTGGGTGAATCAATAAAATACTAACAGTAGTATTCATAAGAATAACAAAAGGTAAATAATTTTTCGTCATCATCTCGAGAGATCAAAGAATGTTTCCCAGCTTGGTTTGGTTGATAATCATTTTTCAATCTCCTAGGCTCAGCAGGTTGATAATGAAATTCCGTGTGCACATTGAAACGATGCTTCTACTATAAAAGTTTCAAGCCACCAGTAACATCATCCACCATATCAGCTGGTCCTGCACATGCGAAATTCTCATTCAAAGAGGTTTTGTACAATATGTGTGGAGAACAGAGGAGACATTCTCTCCAAGCAACCAATTGAGAGAAGACAAATGACATTTCCAATGCTTCCATGAATCAGATACCAATTTAACATCAACATCAAACGAGACTAAAACATGAACCATATCAGAAATTATGATAGTAAAAGGTGACCTACCCAGGATAGACATAACCGTTCTTGAATCTGAAAATGAGGAAAGAACAGATAATTAGGTAGACCCAATCAGGCAAGGGAGCTCAGGCATTCAGAAAAACAAATACGTGGAACCATAAACAAATGCACAGCCTACATTGTTTTGTATGTCTCCAAGCTGGCCAATAGTCAATGAGTTAACTCCTTTATTGATAAATACCTTACCTCAATACGTTCTTAGAGCAATCACTTGTCAGAAAAGAAAGAATGCAGTTCAGCTGTCCTGTTTACTATGCATATGTTTTGTACGAAAACAACTGCACAATTCTAATGTGGTCCAGAAACAGAATATTCCAGCATCTCCATAACAGTTGCACCAATTAACCTTTAATTAAGGGATTTCCTCCAACATTTAAGACATGCAAAATATGTTAAAACATAATAGGGAGGAGGGGTGGGTGACTTTCAACTCACTAGGTGCAATCTGCGTTCTACCCGCATCAATTGTCACATGTGTTGGTATATTCAGAGATTTTGCCTTCTCCTGTTAGTTTAGAAAACAGAACACCAGAATATCTTAGTTTGGTAATCAAACTGTTTCTAACACAATGATAAAATTGAGTGACAGAAAAAGTCAAGGTGCAAAACAAAAGGGAACTTATTAGCAACCACTTAAATCCAGCTGCCCTTCAGAAACACGATCTCTTGATATTTATGATAAATTGAAATTTTCATTTTGACCAAGGTATACAAACAGCGAGAAGAGGAGTATTCACACTGGCTAGTTTGGTGGAGACATCATGTTGTTTAAACTAACATCTAAGAGAACATTGAAATGATTAGTTCAAAGAATCTGCTGGCAGAAACAATGGTTTACAGTCTTAATAAACAATATCTTAAACACACTTTAAATGTTTCCATTAAAGGCCGGGGTACTTTCCTGGTGACAACAACCAAAACGTAAAGTGCTGACTGATAGTCCTCAACTATAAGGAAAAGTTAATAATAACATGCTCTACAGTAGAGTAATAAACTAGTGGCACAATGACACAAACCTATGTCACTTATACTTGTTCATACTGTCACGTTATCATGCTCTCGATCCTTTCCATTTAAACACAAATCCAAGAGAAAACTGCATTATATTTACTAAACCCAATTTCAAAGTTAACAAGACATGTGAGTAGTGTACACAGCTACATCATGACCTAAGGAACTCTTACCAGCTCAATTTCATCAATTGATAGAAATCACCAAGCTACTAGTAAATTGCTAAGAAAAGTCAGATACTATAGAAAACATGAAGGGTAAGGATAGGTAAACAGCCAATAAGACATTTTTCACAACAATGACAACTTACTTGCAAAGTCAACATTTCATCTTCACTTTCAATTTTAACAACTACTTTCACTTGTCCACACATCTCCCACCTGCACAAATAAAAAGCATGTAAGTGATAAAATATCTTAAAGCCTATAAAGTACATCTTGATTCTGTCCAATTGAAACAGGACTTAGATTTCTTATTTCGTAAATATACCTGTTCAACGCTTTTGGAGCTCGATTCTGGATTTTCTTATAGAGACCCAAAGTAGCATGACTACATGTTCAAAAAAGAATTGTTGGACAAGACATCAGATATTCAGAACAAATAAGATCTAATTACATCATGGCAGACAAAAGAGTAGTTGAATTGCATAGCATCTCTCTCCCTTTGAACGAACGCATATCAGTGTTTTCAGAAACTACATTAATAAAAAAAATGCAGCTCCCAGCAGCAACAGTGACTTCAAATATCATTTTCTATAAATATTGATGGCAACACACAATCATAAAGAAAGTTCCTCATGCACGTAAGAGTGCAACAAACATTGACAACTATCGTTACCTGCATTGAGCTGCAATTTTCCCTTTCCCCATCTTTAAGTCATTTCGAACAACCAAAACCTGCATATGATTAAAGAAAAACTGCCACATGTTCAGCTAAGCTGAAGATCAACATATACCAGAAAACAGAAGAACGAGTAGATAGATAAAATATACTCCGCATACCATTTTGAAATCTTCAAGAATTTCCGCCAGCTTCTCAATCTCAGGCATCAATTTGAGCTGGTTCCTCTTCTTCCCACTGACAGTTAACTTATCAATGGAATGCGTCGAAGACTGGAAAATGCGAGCAGCAGAATGACGTGCTCCAATAAAATAACCAAAAGCAAGACAGCTTGCCCCAAGTAAGAAGGCACTGAGCCACGTCATTTCTATCATATCCTACCCAATGCGGGACGATTGCGAACCTAGGATTTAAAATTTGTTAGTACACAAATCAATACTCAAAATTACAATACAAATGCAACTTAATTTAAAAGTAAATCTACCTTTAAAATAGAATAGCCAAAAAATTTAAACTACAACAAGGTAACATATGATTATTGCAATTGTCTGCATCGATTTCACATTTTGGAACCGATTATCAATATCGAAATCGCCCATGCTATTACACAGTTTATCTTTCACACTAGTCATTGCAGAAAATCTATGCGTTCTCTTCATTCTGGTATTATTAATATGAAATCTTTTAAATATGAAATAATCATCAAGGAAATAAAGAAAATTTCCTACATCTCATAACTAGTAAGGTTATAAGGGATTCCAAATTTCTAATAAAATCAGTTCCTAAAGACTAATCAAAAGAGGCTCTGGAGCGCCACTGTTCACTGTGATGACAAAAACAGGTTATCCACAATCAGAAATCAAGGCTGAATAATAATCCATGTTTTACATGCTCGGCAACCAGCACAAATACTCATGAATCATAATAATCCCGTTCAACATTCGGTGATACACGAATTACCTAGTAAAATCGCAGTTGCATCTCAAAAGTAGGCTTACATCAAGGAGGCGATAACCTTTAATTACAACCAAATAATAGTAAATAACAGAATAAGCATCATACAATCATCATTCATGAACTAAGAAAATTAACTATGAAAGTGCCGGAAATTGATGAAAACTAGCAACCGACACGATTGGCCTGCGCGTAGCAGCAACTGCGTAGAAAAATTAAAGGACGGACTGGAGTCCAGGACAGGAGCCGGAGACGAGTAGCAGCAAATGTGCAGGTGCCACGCTCCAATTTTTTAAAATGTGCAAATATCCTTACATTAGTTATGACTAAAAAGTTCATACTCGTCTTACTTAAGTCCGGTGTTAACCTCTTATTATCCGGCGTTGACCAATATTAAAATTACCAAAATTACCCTCACTTAATTTTAAAAAGGGGTGAGGGCCATTTTTACTGTTTGCTTTCTTCTCTGTTTCATGAACCAAAAACTAGTAGAGCTACTTCAACAAACAAATTGAGATGGCGTTCCCATCTCAACTAGACAAGAAGTCCACCACCGCCTCAATTGCTTCACCTCCAAATCCACTGCCACTGAATCCAACTTCTTAATAGTCCCTTCAATCGGCTCCAAAAATTGCCTCTCCAAATCTGCAGCCCCCATGTATTCCCTTCGATTGGAGATTTGAGATTTGTGGAACCTGTAAAAATAATTAAGCCTGTGTAAAAATATTTGGGATTTGATGTCTCCTCGGACCGACCCACTCACTCTGTTTCTCCACCACTACCTGGATGCGCCCCCGCCCTCTCAACGTCCCATCTCTTCTCTCCTTCCCAACCTCCAACATCTACTCCCATTCATAGTGAGTCGTCTTAATATACACACAAATATAGAACATGGAAATGGGATAATCTAAGTAAGTGGTTCTTAATACTGAACAAAATAATATGGGCGAGCCACCTAATTCAAAGATTGCATATTACAAAAACCCTGGCCCTACCACTCCTCAGTTGAAGAATTCAGAAAACCCCAAGCCGAGGAAATTGAGGTAGGCCTTGACGAAAACCACCAGCATGAGATCCCATATCAATTAGGGAGGTAGCTTTGATAAATCAATCAAGCCAAATTTCCTCCATAATCGCAACACCCACCCTGCCAACCATCGTACTCTGCCAAAACTCACCTTCTGTCGCAACTTCCCACACCACCCTGCCTCTGTTGCAATGCTGTCTTGCCACACCCCTAAAACCCTAGTTTTCGTCCAGTCGCACACCACCACCAAGCCCGTGCCACACCTCGTCCCGCCGATTTTCAATCCCCTAGCGCAGCCTAGAACCCTAAAGAGCACCACCACCGCGCCGTCCCTGCCCAACCACTGCCGATTACCACCGCTAGAATTGAAAATGATTTTTGAGATGAAGATGAGGGAATTGACGCTGGTTTAGGGATTGGGGTTGAAAATGAAGATGAGGGTTTTAATTTGGAAGGGTAAAATGGTCATTTCTATGAATCCGACAATGACTAAAGTTGACCAATTTTTCATATTACACTAGGGGTACAAATGCACTTTTGAAAAATGTGGGGTATATGTGCACAAATCAAAGAATTCAGGGGTATAAATGCATTTTTTCTTTATTTTTAAATATAAGAAAAGAAATAAATCAAAGGAAAAATCTTATGAGTAGTAGCCATAGTCCAAACTTCAAATGGCCACTATAACTATAATAGGAGTATGGGATAGGCTGTAACAGAGTTGTTAATGGTTATTCACGCACTAGAAATTGTTCGCCCCGAGAGAAACACAAGGGTCACGTACTTTTAATAAGATTTATGTTTAGATTGCACACGATATCTAAAAAACAATGCTAAAATATCATCATAGGATAACCAATCCACAAAGAAAATGCGCCTCATCAAATTGTGGTATCCGAAAGACTTTGATCTCCAAAAGAGGCTCAAATCTCATCAGAGGATGGTTGGCCAACAATAAAGAGATGTTCACCAGAAGATGATCTCACACATTATAAGTTCTTCCTAAGGAATGACAACTCTCTAAAGTGGACGAACGCTCTTCATATTAAAAGTTCTCCCCGAGGGATGAAAAATGCCCTAAAGCAGACGAACACCCTCGTATTAGAAATTTTTTCTAAGGGATGATTTTTTTCTAAAGTAGACAAACAATATTATTTTACAAGTTCTACCTAGGGGATGAAAGACTCCTAAAAGTGGACAAACAATCAAAACAGTTGAGTCTTTTCCTATGGGGTCGTTAAATTCCCAGAGATAGGAGGGCACAGACACATACATCAAGCTTAAAAAACAAAAACAAATATAGGAAGAATTATCTTTCTAATTTATCATGGCCACTTATATAGTTGGGTCAACCTAGAGGATTGCCCTCTCTAACTATCAACGCCTGATAAGAGGTAGAGCCATATACCGACCTTTAGCTGGTCGATATTTCTGTACGAGAAGGAAGGTTGTTGAGAACTTCAATATCCTGCTCCAAGCAATCACATTATGACCAGGCTATTGCTTGATTATAAGTTGTCTGGGTTCTAGGCCCTCTCTCGGGCAGATGCTTGCCCATATTTCTAATGAAAGCTTGAAGAAAAGCTTGTATATTTTAATTGAGGTTGTGATATTCATCATGCTCGAAGAAAATACTATAAGCCCTGACACTTTGGTCGTAAACGAAGATGGTAGCCTTATAATCTCTTAATGTCTGCTCTGCTACGACCAACTTCTCCCTCGGAACACTAGTATCCAGATAAGGACATTTGACTTTAAGCTCCAAGATCTTGAGTTATAGTTTCTCATTAGCATCCTGAAGTTTTTTTTTATCATTTTCTTCCGGGTGGTGATGACTAGCTTCAGGAGTTGATAAGGATGAGTAGTAGATGGAGGTGGGAGATCCAACCTAGCACCTACCGGGTTGTACTTCTCGGTCATTTTTGTAAGGAACCCTTCAATAGATAAATTGAAAATTTGCTCCTCGAATATTT
Source organism: Rubia peregrina (assembly GCA_032355705.1). NCBI lineage: Eukaryota > Viridiplantae > Streptophyta > Magnoliopsida > Gentianales > Rubiaceae > Rubia > Rubia peregrina. The sequence continues at coordinate 7,961,300 of JAULKK010000013.1, read as the reverse complement.
TGCGCTAACGATATCACTTCTTGTTTTCACTATCAATCTCCCCATGAAGCCCTTGAAAATTATAAACCTCTGCTTAATATTCATTAGTGATATTGTGAAGTTGATCCTCTAAGGGTTCTGACCCTAAATTGTACCTCGAACCACTCAAATACTGATTAAAGCATAAATTCTAGAAAGGGATAGGGATACGGTGGTTACCATACTACAAGTTTTTTTTTAAAAAAAGAATATAAGTACAAGCGGCAAAGGAAAAAACAAATCCCACCACAGGGGATCATACATAATTTTTTTAATAAAAAAAGATACAATCAAATAGCCTATTACAAGGAGAAAGCTATACCCAATCCTCCCAGAAAATCTCCTGAGTAATCTCCCACCTTCGTAGCCAGCTTTGGCACCATCAATAGCTACTTGGGAATTCACATTGAGAACCTTTTGTCAAAAGCTGATTATTTCCACCAGTTGTCACTTGAGACTTGATTTGCATAATTTTGAAGGGTCGGGAACAAACTCCTTCTAATTTGGGTCCTCGTCAAAGGTGACCTGGTTCACCTTGTCAACCATTAGAGATTAAGATACCCCCGATCAGGGGCGAATCCAGAAAATTTTGAATGAGGTAACCACTAATCAAGCACAAGAAGTCAATTAAACTACCATTTTTTCAACACTAAACAAAATCAAGCACAACAATTTAACCAAAAATACCAATTTATCAATGCTAACCAACATCAAGCACAACAACTCAATAAAAAAATCACAATTCACAGCACCATTGATAGCACAAAACTGAAAAATAGAGCTTGTAATTTGTAAATTCAATATCATTTACTCTACTCACAAGTCACAAATTTGATAGCACAAAACTGAAAAATATAGCTTGTAATTCGTAAATT
>JAULKK010000013.1:7947430-7960307 GCA_032355705.1 Rubia peregrina | reverse complement strand
AATTCCAATACCATAAAAGTAGGGATTTACCATAATTCCATTATGCTTCTAATTCTGAATCAAATATTGCGAGATATCATATTTCCATAAATAAAACCGATCGCAATATTCCTTCGCAACATTCTGGTTTCGGCAGACTGTAGTGTGTTCCAACATGGTATATTTTCTATCATACCATTTGTTCACAAATTGCCAACACAATTAATCCATGAGATGTATATCTAACTTTACAGTTAGAGATGGAGGACTTTCTATTTTTGTGTGTAGGACCTAGAATGGATGAATTGATTTAAGGCAATTGGACGTGGGCGGGTTCAGTGGTGGAGGAAGTGGAGTCGTCGATCGAGGGATGGAGGAGGGAGGGATTTGCATGGAGGCGGCGATGGGTGAGAAAGAAAGGAAAAGAAATGAAAATTAGGGTAACATTTTCCATTTTTTTCTTAACTATTTTTAAAATTTTGAAATAGGGTAAAATATTATTTTCACTGAATTCCAACCTAAATCTGCCAGAATGGGTATATTTGCACTTGCACTTACTAACTGGGGTTATATTTGCACTTTTAATCATCAAAAGGTTATATTTGCAATTTCAATCATCAAAAGGTTATATTTGCACTTTCAATCATCAAAAAGTTATATTTGCACTTATGTGAATTAGATAGGGTTATATATGCACTTTTGTCTTTATATATATAAAACATGATTTTAGTGAAAAATGGCTTAGGAAAAAACATTACAAGGTTTCGTTAAAACATTAACTACTGAAAATGAAATATCAAGTCTGGTGCGTGGAAATGAGGAAAAAAATTGACTCAAAAATTTCTCTGACCCGGATTCTTGACCCGCAAGATTCTTATGACCCATAATCATAATTCCCCAATTATTTATACCTAGAACCTCCAAAAAAATTGTATTTGCACCCAGATCTCTCCTTCCTCTCCCAAACTTTCTTAAATTATATTCGGAACCTCATCTCTAATTAAACATCTTAATATTGCACATTAATCCCTGATCTCGGTGTAAGACGATCTCGCACGAGACTTTATCTTAATGAATTAGTTTGTGATTTTAAGCCGTTAATCACAATTTCAAAGAAAATAAACCATTTTAAAATCTATTAAACCGTAACATATATAAATATGATGAATTACATCACTTGTTTCATTTATTTGCTCGCTATATATACGTTGAACTTAATTACCCAACTCATTTTGCCCATTTATATTCTGAACCTGATTTTTCAAACCCATACGATCATCTAATTCAGTTGGAGTTAGTTTCTTGAAAGACGGTATTTCCACAATGTATTGAAAAACAAAAGCTTAAACTGCAAATTAGATGAAATCAAGATAAAAATTTTGTGTTGCATTAATCAGGTTATAAACTTATAACTAGTGCAAGTTGCATAATAAAATTTTAATATATCAACTAAAATATTTATATTTTTATAAATCTAATTCAACCACATCTTTTCCAAGATCATATTGCCATAAAAAATTCACCCTGGAGATGCTGCACCCAAATAATTTTCCCTTCGAGATGCTGCACCCAAATAATTTTCCCTTCGTGATGCTGCACCAGTGTGTAATACACGGCCGTCCTGAGGCGGAGAGGGTGGTTCAGGTATCCCACAGCCTGGATATAAGATTTTCACTCCTTTATGTTTGACAGTGATGAATATCTAACTATTTTTATGAATTACACCTTAGTCCTTTATTTTACCGTACGTAATGGTGAGACGATCTCACAAGATATTTCTCATTAAGCAATGCTGTAACATCATATTAAAAACTAATCATATTCATTAATTTATTATAGTATAATACGCGGTATATTCTTATGTTATACACCAACTACCAATGTAAAACATTATATCAGGAACATATTTATTTGGATGCGTGATGGCATAATTACAAGCTATCGAATATGAGATTATATCATATGATGAATACAACGGTCATGAATTATGATTATCATCAGAGACTACTTTTTAGGACCAGATGTATGCCAAGTCGCCAACTCTCAAGTATGCCATTATTTCCCTTACAAGTGTAGCTTCCCAGTTGAAGAGGATGTTCCAAATAATATGTACTACCCTGTCGCATTCCCACTGTTATATGCATGGGAATGCAATTTGTCCGCCCATGTTGCAGCATGTTGCTCCAAGTACTCCTTGCTATTCATCTCTGTCAATCTGTATCACATTCCAAAACAGAGTCGGTTCACATACAAGCTACTGAGGACCAAACAAGCTCAACTGGTTCAAGTACATCAAGAATCACAGGACAGAAAAGGAGCAGTTCGAAGAATGAGCATTTTATAATGAGTTTCAGGGCCCAGTATAGCTTGTTATCTTACTTTTGAAACCATCTTTTTATATGTCTACTACAATTGTTTACCTATTCTCAACACAGTAACCAAGATCGCCAAACCATTATTTTCTACTGACACCTTTTTCCAACTGGTAACTACTCAAATCATATTAACAAGTAAAATGGATGAGTAAAAGCTGTGTAAACTCTCAGTGAAACCCAGCAGAAAGTTCATAAACAGGACATTTTCGGAGATGAGAGTAGCTTGTCAGCATGTCTTGATGTCTGAACTAAGAACTCCTTTTGTCTACATTCAGTTAACATCCCAACAGTTTCCATGGATACTAAAAGTTCCCTGTGTCCCAGCTGTATATGCACTCTTTTTGGTCAACTTTCTCAAACCATGTTTGACCATTAAAAACTTTAGTTACATATATACTAACGCCACATAATAAATTTATATGCAGAAAATACGTGATGCAGGGAGTCTAACAATATTTCATATGAAGATAGTGGTGTCTATATACTAATTGAAATTTGTGGTCAAACGTGACTTGTGAAAGTTGATAAAAAATTATGCAAATACCACTGGGACAGGGGGAGTAATAAATTTCACAGCTACCTACTGGACGGTGTGGTACATCTTAATAGCCGTACTCTTCAATTTAAGAATTTTTTTCTCTGAACAACCTAACTATTAACAGTAAGAGAATAGCCAGGTCCAGAGAATTTTTCTATTTAAAGGAAATCAGGAGATGCTGGCTAATCATATATGTAAGATATATTATCCCAAACGAATAAAGTTTAATAACTGCACAGAATACTTTCAGAAATGAATAAAAAATAACCAAAAACTAGCCTGATCAAAGACAAAATTTGTTCTTCACAAGCAAGAAAACTATTGCAGCATTCTGCTGTTGTGCGGATGGTACCAGCAGACAAAGAAATAAAAAGGCGTGCACATTTTTCTCGTCAAACAAACTTAAGTATCAAACATTCAACAAAACTTGAGGATATACTTAGACTTATGACATCGCACCCTACCTGCTAATGGTGCGATCCTTTGCAAAACCAAGTTCATTGTCTACACAAAGGTCAGCCTCGTCATTTTTCCTTGATCTAGATGATGTTCTGGGTGACATTTGCTGAGCATCAGTGATCGTTACAATCTTTTCAAAAAGCTCCACAGGTGTTCCCTCAGCCATACACAGCAATCTACCTCTGTTTTCATACATCACCTACTCACAAAATTTAGAGCGAATAAAAATTTGTTTATTCCAATCAAGAGAGTTGTTAACAAAGTTTAAAGTTGTCTGAAGGATAATTTAGTTTTACTGGAGACTTAATTCAGTTTGGCCCTTGGGGGAAATACAAACAAACAGAAACTTCGACCATAGTATCACGAGTAAACACCATTTTACAAACTTAATTTTACAAAGTACGTTGACATTGTTTATGCAAGAAAAGGACTTACATCAACCAAGGTGACAAACCGGTATGCAGCAGTTCTGTTGTGGAGGCCAAAAACAGGCACACCATCTAAAGCCAGAGTGTGAAATTTCTCTGGCAAATTACATTTTGATTCAGTGAAGAGCTCAACCAAGTAGAGTTCAAACTTACCATTTCTATTTGTGTCTCTGTGTGTGTGTGTGTGAGAGAGAGAGAGAGAGATTACTAACTGAACAAGCCAAAATAATCCGCTGCGCCAAGAGGTCTGTCGCAGAGTTCTTCGAAAGGGAAGTATGCACATCCATTGGCTCCAAGGGGAATCTAAATAATTGTAACAGATACATAAGCAATGGAGTAATATATCATGTAGACGATGCTACCCATCCACTTTGTCAAGTGTAAAGCAAATATATGAACAGTACATACATGTAGCGTCCTTCCCATCACTACCTCCACCTCTTGCGGAGCAGCTCTCTCTTCCCCAATCAACTGGTAAAACTTCTTCTGGAGAAAGTTTGGCAAGTCTTTCCCAACAAAATAAAAACCTTGCTGTGCCTGTATTTCAAGTGAACAGTATATAGCCATAAAATTATGTCTGCCCAGTTCAAATTTTATAAAGGTGCAAAAGTAAGTAGAAACAACCACATAAGCCAAAAAAGATATGAATATAACATAAAAAGGAGGGAGCTGTTACTTCACCGAAGTCATCTTCCGGTAGTCTATTGAGGATCCTATTTCATGGACCACACACATTTCCTGCTTCATAATAAGGATGAAAGGTTACAAGATAAAAGGCATAAATGCAAAAATGCAAAAATGAAACAAGTGAAAGACAAGTAAAATTAGACTACAATTTCCAAAATAAGTGAAAATAAGAAACAGTGAAGCCAAAAATTCAGGCCTGTGCGAAAGAAAATAGCTCAAATATACAGGAATGACACAGAATGGTCAAGCAGTTTGATATTTTAAGTACTCATACCTTCAGTGTAGCTATGAATGGTAGAAACAGATCCCTTTGTAGTCCACCTTCATAGAGATTATCTGGAGCACGGTTTGATGTGGAAACAAGGATCTAAACTCATCCACCATGATAACAGAAAATAAACAACTCTAAGTTACTATTTTACAACCAACCATAAATTCTTGTCATATCAAACAGCATAACAGAGTCCCAAAAAAACCTACACATCCATTGCTGAACAGATGTTTAAACAGACGATTAAGTATCAGAGCATCAGCAACATCATTAACCTGCATAGAAGTTGATGGAAAATCAGAAACAGAAAACAGAGGCATATTGGAGAAGAATCTTTCAAGAGTCCTGGTGACTTATTGTAAAGGGTCTTGAGATTTCAAGATGGAAAAATCTATGTAAGCAGATGCGTACAAAGAGATAATAGATTAAGATAAACCAAGTGGTCCAAGTCTTTATGTACCATGAATTCATCCAGACATAGCAAAACTGATTCATCTGATACTTCATCGGCAACAACTTCTAGAGGATCAGCAACACCCCTGTGCTTCTGAAACAAATGGAATCAAGAAAAAAAGACTAAACAAAAAACAGATTATAATACACCTCAACTGAGAGTATAATGCTAGAACCAAATCAAATATGACATGAAAGCAAAGAGGAAGTTGTAATTTGGTATTTTTCACGATCATATGTCAAGAAATTCAAGCATTTGAAACCAAACCAAACTAGGAACAAAGAAAATTCAGTCATCATAACAAAGATTTGAATGCAGGAAGACTGATGATAACTTCAGTGAAATCTCATAACATGGCAAAGTTAACATTGTAGATATGAAGACATAATTTAACACCTTATATAATATAGATGACAGGACAAGATTACCCCATGACAGTGAACACAGGAAAGGATCCAGATGGAATTTTGTAGAACAGCTAGATGGCAGATGCTTTATGGATTAAAATTAGATGACTAAATATGAACATGGAAGAAAAATGAAGGCAGGTAGGTAATCCCCTTAGAGAATAAAGATTCATAGGGAGAAAATGTGACAGTTTATGAGAAACTATGAGGGGCTTCAATACTCCGGTATACTGTTTTGAGGATGCTCCTTAAGTCTCTCAAGCACAAAAGACTAGGTTTGTCGAAATAGAATTCAAGTGAGACCTAATTCTAATGCCGAGAAGACAGTTCATATTGAGATGGATGTATGGACACAATAGTTCCTAGTAGAACAAACAATGAATGTGGAAGTAGCCCCAACCGATATAAAAAATGATGAACATGCTTATGTTTAGAGATGTGAATAACCTTTCAAATCATCTACTACATAATGAGCAGATAATACACAACAGAGCATCATTTGCTCGTATTAGAAGGGAAAGGAGCTAAAAGGAAGTGGACAAATATCAACTGAGAAAGGAAAGATAGTCAGCTGCTTTATAGTTAAAATAAATGAAAATAAGTGTCCTGAGTGAACAAAATGACAGGAAAGGATCCAGATGGCTGCCCTGCAGTGGGATAAAGGCTTTGTTGTCATAAATTGTTCCTTTTGATGAGTGACATTATAATTATCTAGTCTATTTTCACTTGTCACATTGATACGGGAAAATGAGGGAAGTGGCCTTATGAAATAAAAAAGAATAGTAGGTCACTTTGAAATTCAGAACTGCTTGAATTAGCCATGAAACTGTAATTTCACTGTCGAATAAACTTCGAGTGCCTGGTAAGACTTAAGTGAACCCAAGAAATGCTTATTGTTGCAAAATAACAGGATTCAAAATCTTACTTGCAAGCGGCTGTGTACATTCAGCATAAAGTCATGAAAATGAATTCTTTTCTTCCTCCAACTGGAAGGTCTGAAAATCAAAACACCCGTGACCAATTATTCACATAAGATCAGAATTTTGATAGCAAGAAACTTGCTCATCATCATATAAAGAAATTTGCAATCTTACAATTGATAAAAAAACAAGTCCATTAGCATGGTTTTGCCAGTGCCGACTCCTCCATATAGATAAAGTCCTTTCACTGGAGCATATGAAGAGTGTGGGATGAAACGTGACCACAACCACCGGCTCCTGAAATAAGCTAAAAGGAATGATTAGATGCTAACAAGTAAATTGAAAAGAAAAATATATTGATAAAAAGAATAGCTGAAAATATAAATCAGTAAAGTGAATTATGCAAGAAACACACTTATAATTATATATATGGATGAAAGGTAGAAAGCTAAGCAAATATTACCTCCCGGCTTTTTCAGAAGCCGTGTATCGATCAAGCTTGCATGCATCAGCCTTTTCAACCAGTTCGTCATAGAGTCTCTGAATTTCTCTAAGGGTTCCTAACTGTAAAGTGATTGTCAGAACATCTTTGACAAGAAAGAAATAACAAATAATTTATTAAGAGAAAAGTACTCAATAAGCTGCAATTGATGGATTTATATGACTTCTTAAATGTCTATGCTAGTTAACGAGCAAAACGAACTGCAAGTATTACAACCATGCCTTGCAAGTGCATTTTGGTTCCATGCCAAACAAATGGGTAAGTCCAAAAGCCAATAAAAAATGCATCTTTAATATCCTCTAAGGACATTAGAACACCAATAACAGCCTTAAAACCATAAGCGAAGTAGTGAAAGGCGCTTATAAACCTGGCAAATATCGCCATCCACCAGTTCACCAGAAGCAATCCTTCGTTCGTATTCTACAAGAGGTCCTCCCCTTGGTACCTCTGAAAGATAACAAACATCAAGGCGTTATATGACATTTGCTTTAAAAAAACTATGCAGCTCTTATTAAGTAGATAGGTGGACCTCCATCAGTCACCACAGCAGCATCAGTATGCAAAGCACTGGAGATGATGTGAAAAGCGTGTTGATATCTCCAAGGATCTGAATAGGCTGACCCATTATATTTATTGGTAAAAAAATGCAGCCTTGTCCGGATTTGAGAGGCTCCAAAATGCTGCGGACTGGTGAGTCCATTGGCGATAGCGTGTTGTGTATACTTGAAAGCTGCTGAATCGAAACGCCTAAGAATGGCTCTCATGTCAAAGCCAAATTTAAGCAAACTCAATATTCTTCCCCTTGAATTTCACCTCAAAAGCTGGAACCAACTGCAACAAGGTAAAAAGAATATTCACAATCAGAACGCATTCCAACATTTGCAGTAAGAATATATTCCAACTTTTAGCCTAATGAATAAAAGTGATCCTTGCATATACCATCATGATTCACACCAATATTTTTAAAATTAAACAAAACCACCGAAGTGGGGGAATTCATTGGCACCCTAAGCCACCTGCTCCAATCATCATAGATTGTGCGAGTTTCGTATAATATTAAAGTAAAAACTTGAATCAAGATTCCACAGCAATGGTAACTGTACGACAATGATTCAACATAGAAACTCAATTCCCTTTTAAAACCAAGCACAGTAAAATATAATTAATTTAATCAAACCAAGCATATACTTCTGTTGCATTAGGATACATAATTGAATTGGTTTGAAAGACTAATGGGTGAGATTCTTTTTTCTTCTTTATTAAACGTGGAAAAGGGTAACCGGCTAAACCTGATTGAGAGTGGCGCAAACCCAAATGGAAATTCTATCAGTTGAGCTAGAATCGGAGGGGATGGAAGCAGAATTGGTGGATGATGAAGAAGGAACGATGGATGACGCAAATAGGATTAAATAATGCTGGCGTTGACTATGGTGGTGAGTGGTTCCACTTGGGATCCCAATGGTTGTGCACTTAGGAATTTGCTTTCAGTTCCAACATATCGGCGAGGAATTCATGTTCTAACTTCGAAGGTGATCTGGCAAACATTTTGGCCTTTCCACACATGGGATAGGGTGAGAATTAAAACCTATTGCTCCCTATTGAAATTATACTCGTACTTTTTTTAAATATGATTCTTTATCAAAATTTGACCATATTTTTGAATAAATATATGAACAACAATATTATTCTATATGATATTGTTAATTCATCGTAATAATTTTTCTATGTATCAATTTTTTATTTGTCGTTATTATACGTAGGTAAATATGTTAACGGGTCAAACATGTTTTTTGAACATCGTGCTAATAATTGCAGTGTAATTTTAACTGTGACAGAGGGAATAATAATATGGATGATAATAAAAAAAAACAGATTATGGTACAATCTAACCTATTTTATGATGAATTATAAATAAATTGGATTATTCATGATGTCGTTGACTCCTTTAAAAAAATGATGGTGTCAAGAATTGGCTCACGGTATGTCTATACCTCTCCGATTACCAACAAGTATCTCCGGGATGGTCTCGTGGAGAAAAAATCAACGCCCAAATTAGTATATTGATGTATTTATTTATTTATTTATGTGGTAGTTTTCACTTACCTTTTGCAGGTATTACTTCTCTTTATTTATGGTTCTTTCATGGTGTGATCGTGATCTGACCATTATGCTCCTATCTTTGGAGTGACCCAAATATGGGGTGTCGTGGTTGGTAGTGTTCTCCGCTATATCCGCAGTCTACCAGTCAGTGGTCTTCTTGCGTTTGAGTTTTCGTGGGCTACATGAATTTCTTTGATTTGACGAAATGGGCGCTACGCATATTTTTTTAGGTAGGACAAACTAATCTAGTTTTGTACACTATACGGATAGACCGAACAAGGAAGGTCAATCTACCATAAAACCGTCAGCCACAAAGTCATGGAACTAAAGCATAAAAGAATTGTTAGACTAAAGCAACGATGTGATGTTATAAGACGATGTATTGAGAAGAAAACGTCATCAGTCTACACCTTTATGTTTGAAAGAATTTTACATCTGTTGAATGACTCTGATTAATATGAAGTGTGGATAATATTGTGGGTTGGATAAGTGACGTTTGGTATCCCTAAAATCTCGGGTGTTGGTTATTAATGGGCCAAAATAGGGGGAATTATGCAGTATAAATTAAATTTTGAACACTTTTATCATTGCAAAACATGTTTCCCTATACCAATGTGTGACGACTCTGATTCGTAACTGACACACACTTCTTTTATTGTCTCAAAAAGTGGTATATATATGACTTGTCCAACCCAACTTAGTTAAATCTAAGTATGTGTTATGACCACTTCACTAAACTAAGGTGGTTCGCCTAGTCCATGAAGGCATATACATAACAAATGCCACTATCTACCAACACGCCAAAATAGCGGAAAACACCACTCGTCACGATGCCCCATAACTGGACCACAATCCAAAGATGGGAGGTGTGATAATGGGACCATGATCTCACCATTGAAGAATTATAAATAAAGAGAAGAAACACCATAAAAAGGTAAATGAGAATTACTGCAGATATACATGTATGATAAAGCTATTATGACTTGAACATCAGAACTTCATCCCCCGGATCAATCCAGGGACATTTGTAGGTGCCCGAGGAAGCATGGACTCGCCATCAACTGATTATCATTATTTGAAGAAGTCTCTGACATTAGTGGCACCGATTGTGGGGATCGAAAGTTTCTCCTTTTGTTTTGATAGTTCTTGGGAAAAGTCGGAGACTATGCCAGAGTTGCCACCCATAAAGAAAACACCTAAGAAACACATACATTCTTAGGCTCAAGTTCAAATAGGCGAAGGATCACCATAACCCCGCCTATGGCTTGCAATGAAGGTATGCTTGAATATTACAAAAATCCATACATAACCCTATATAATTCACATAAGTGCAAAATAACCTTATGATAATTGAAAGTACAAATATAGCCCTAGATAATAAGTGAAAATACAAATATAACCCTTTTCGGTAACTTTTAGCTAGAATTTCACAAAAGAGATTTTGCCCTTTTGAAAAAAATAAACTAAAAAATAGGAAGGACATTATTCGATGGACCGCCACTGGACCGCTGTCGGACCAATGATGACCGCCTCCATAACATGTAGGATTATATTATCATATTCCTAAACCTGATAGGGTTATATCAGTACATTCCTAAAACTGATAGGATTATATTAGCACATTGCTAAAACTGATAGGGTTATATCAGCACATTTGTAAAAAGAAATGTAGGGTTATATCAGCACATATAAGAACAAAGAGTCATATTAGTAAGAAATTAATGTCAACCGCACGCAGCCGTCATTTCAACCTCTTTTACTGATTGTTGACGTTCCAGAGTGTGATTCTAGTGATAAATAAAGAGTTTTGGTGAGGTCGACACAAAGGATGTTGAAGTGGAGATGCAGGACCCTTTCAAAAATGGTATCTTCATCCAAAATTCTCCTTAATTCACTAGATTAATGTGATATTGGTTTAGTTCAGTGATTTTTTTTGCTTCTCGTCACATGAATGGAGATATGTGATATATATGGTATAGAATATAAGGATTTTTGATGATATTTTATTTATTTTGTTGAGTTTACCTTTGGTGTTGTGTGTACTTTTTATTTTGTTGTATTCTCTGACCTAGAGTTTTTAATGTTGATGGGTTTTGCTTTTATAATATGTGCTGATATAACTCTACATTTTTTATGAATGTGCTGTTATTAGAGCTGTCAGTCTCTGATCCGAACCGAAAACTTGACACGTACCGAAACAACCGATTCAACCCAAAAACTGATTTAACCCGAGATATTTCAACCCAAATCTAAGCCGACACGACCGTACTTAACCCAAAACCTGATTATAACCTGAGAAATATAAACCCAACACAAACCCGACACGAATGAATTCAGACCGAAACCCAATTTCGACCTGAGAGATATCAACCCGAACCCAAACTCGACACGATCAGACTCAATCCGAACCCAAACCTGACATGACCAGGCTTAACCCGATCTAAACCCGTACACGATTCAAACCGATCCACAATCAACCCGATCACTATTCAACCCGATAAATCAACTATATAACCCTACATGTAATTAACTCAAAATACTTTTGGTTTTTGTAATTGACCCAGTTTGTAAAAAAATGATCTTCTCAAGGATGTCTTTTTCTGGTCGAAAAATAGCACATTGTTATCAATTAATCATTAAAAAATTATTGCAAGAAGAAGAAAATGGATATCTATAACTCAAAGTTTAATTAGTAAAAACTATCATCTAATTTAAACATTTTAAAGAAATTATAAAAAAAATTGTATGATATAATAAATATTTTTTATCGTAAACCATGACATTATAGGCGATCGCTGCTTGCTCTCAGCAGCTCATGCCAGCCGACACCACAGTCATCATATGGGAGGTAAGTCGCGGTAGCCCAGCACCAGGACCTTTAGGCTCGTTTATTGCACAAGGGACCCTCGGCTATGCGAGAAATCCACACCCTGCGCTCAACGAGCTTCGAACCCATCCCCCCTGGAATTCCAAACTCCCAACCAGTGGGGTACACCCGTAGGTGTTAAACCATGACATTATAGTTATCACCAATGCATGCATGCATGCGGATTCTATAGAATATGAAAAGTTTTGAAGATTTGATTGTAATATCGTAATGATTAAATTAAACATATATGTTTATTTACATAATAATATTCAAATTTACATCTGTGCAAAGAACGAGTATTATGTAGATGGTGGACTGAAATTCACATGGTGGACTGAAAATTAGAACAAAATATATAAGTGAGGGAAAAAAGAAATGCTAGATAAAAGTATTGCTTAATTACATGGTATCATTATCTACTGCATGTAAGAATGGTAGATAAAAGTGAGTACAAATTGTTTTACACAACATTTAACCAAGGAATGACTCTTTTCCGCACATTGTTGCCGAAGCAGCATCCATTTTAATCCAAGTAGAATACTTTTCTTTGATGTTTTCAAAGTTGCCGAAAGAGGTTCCCCTCTCAAAAGTGTGGAATAAAACAAACAATTATCTCCCTTTCCATGTAAGGGCATTTGTGGCTGCATTATATTTTCCCAAGCATAAATCATCACAGATTACAGTAATGTCCTGCCTGATGCTTAATAGCATGGCTGCATTTTTTTTAACAATAACACATCATCACAGCTAGCAAGGTACCACAACACAATGCATTCTACCCTTGGTCTTAAAATGCATAATGCGCTAAAATGCGCTAAGGGCCTGCATTTGAATAATACGTGATGCGCTAATAATGCGGCTGCATCACGGTTTAATGCGCTAACTATT
>JAULKK010000013.1:7922009-7932522 GCA_032355705.1 Rubia peregrina | reverse complement strand
CCAAAGCATAAAAAGCGTCTAGGTTCAGACTAAAGTGAAATTTTCATTCAGCAGGCAATCAGCACAATTATGTTTCACATAAATCAGTAAATCAAGTATAAAAAAGCAAAACACAAATGTATTACCCTGATTAAAGCCAATCATATCATCTTCCGGAGCAGAGCCATCTTCTGGAGCGCCTTGCTATGCCACCTCTATTCAGTGACTGAAACTTTTATTGCTTTCCAGCAGTTTAACCAAGCACCATATTTCCCTACAGAAGGCACACGTTTCAGCAAAAAATGACAATCAGCTGTGCTGTCCAGAATCCAGAACACGATAACTTTAAACCTCTGTTCTGTTCAAGTATTTATATCACTGAAAACTTTAACCAGAAGAAATTTGATTGATAACACAGGAACAACTTTTCTGTTTAGGGCCAGAGTTAATTATCATGGTGCAACACCTATTCACAAACAAGCAAAGAACTCCTCCTACAAATCCTAACACCTAAAATACTCCAAATTATGCCAAATTAAGTAATTCCTCCAGCTGCCTAACACTGGAAAAGTGAAACATGAAAAGTAAAATGAGTGGTTGATATTGATCAATTCCACAAATAATTAGGATGCCAAACTTAAAAACCATACAAAAACAGGAAAGTGTGCCAATGTTAGGCAACCAGAGGGAGTACTGTTTTTGCTACTCAATGTCAAGAATTCTTTCAACAGTAATGTTCATATCCCCTTCCCTGAGATTCACAAAACCTTTCAAAAGGCAGGTTCTCCTAATTATGGCCGGTCTCCCCTCAGGGGAACTACATCCTAAATGCTGTAAGGGACTTTCAACGTGAGAGGTTCTGTATTTATTGGGAAAATTGCAACATGTTGTCCATGGGCTATCCACTTCTTAAAAGTAATTTGCAAATTTCCTAAATTCCAAAGCCATGATTCGTGTTTTATTATCAGAGATAAGGAATGGTAATGTAGTGGAAGATGTAGTTGCAAGTCGGGTCAGGGCCTCATGGTGGGTGAGATGATTTTTGGGGTGGACTAGAATTTTCTTTAGTGAAGTGAAATGTGATATATAAACAAAAGGTATAGGTGAAGGTGGTCTGAAGCAAGGAAAAGAGTAACAGCGTTCATCAAGGCTGCCGCCATAAGTTATTGAGTTGTCCTGATGGTAGAGAGGAGAGATCTGGTGGTCAGCCCTAAGATATATCTGCAAAGGAGAGGTTGTGGACCTCCCTTACATGGGCATCAGCTGCCTGCTCTTCATTACAACAACTAATAACCTGACTCGCTACATACTTCCAGGGTAAGAATCTCTATGGAATCCCCAAAATTTCCTTGCTCTTAGAAATTAAAATTCAGGTTTGAGATGAGGACCAAATCTGGGGAATGTAACTCAAATGTAAAAATAATTCTTACATTGAAGCAAACCATAAAGAGTAGAGGTGCAGTCTTAGTTTCGCAGGTGTAGACATGTCAGCCCATTTTTTATCGAATTTTCAAACCTATAAAATCATAAACGAAACAAGATTCTTATGTTTTCATATCCAAATATATTGACATACAATAAACTAAGTATCTATCCCCAGGGCCATTATTCAAGGAGTCTACAAACTGACTATGTTCAAGGTAGTGACATTTCAGGGAAGATATATAAATTACTCAAGAATGGCCACTTACCATAACAAAGAACAGAGTTTGAGTAGGAAAAGGGGGAGCTTCTTCAAGTTCAGTCACACACTGGAAGCATCAGCAAACTAATTTAACCATTTTTCTCATGAAAAGCACAATAGACACTCACTCTTAAGTTTGTACAGTCTGATCAGCATTTTGACCTCCTACTGGAATAAGACCTCTTTTCATCATCTCATTATGCAAACCATGGGCTTCATCCATGTAACCAAGTTCGTGATATTTTCTTATAAGACAGCCATAAACAACTTCATCAGGTTGTACCCCCTCTTCCATCATCTCCTCAAGCAAGGACCTTGCCTGTTGCACGTCCCCAAATCTACAGAGACCTGATATCAATGAAGTATAGGCATGAAGATCAAGCTTCAGACCAGTTTCAACCATCCTCTTCCGCAACTCTAATGCATCTACAATATTGCCACACTTCACATTCCCATTGATTAAAGCTGTATAAACATTTACATCAGCAATTACACCACCATCAGTCATTTTTTGAAACAGTCTTCGGGCATCCTCTACACGCTCAGATTTGCACAGGCCATCAATAAGTGCTGTATAAGTGACAATGTTAGGTTGCAAGCCAGCATATTGCAACCTATCAAAACAATCAATAGCCTCCTGGACATGTCCAGACCGGCAATAACCATCAATTAAGACACAATACGTTATAATTGTGGGAGAAATTCCTCTTTGTTTCATTTCATCAAGCAGTTTACCTGCCTCAATATACTTTCCACTCTTGAAATGAGCATCAATAAGTATTGTGTATATCACATTATTCGGTTTGAAACCACGTACCATCATTTCATTAGTCAAGAGCTTGGCTTCTTCCAACTTTCCTTGAGTACACACACCCCATATGATAGTTGAATATAGAAATAAATCTGGAACAATTTGGCTTTCCCTCATCTGATTAAGTACTTCCAGAGCATCTTCCATCCTTTTTGCCTTTATGTACCCATGAATAAGAGCAGTATACATCCTCTCATTTGGGATTACTGCATCTCTTCGACTAGAACTAAGCAGTTCTTCCGCTTCCTTCAATTTCCCTGCTTTGCAGAGGCCATCAAGCAACGATGTGTAAGAAACAATGTTCATCTTGACACCCCTTTCCAACATTTCCTTAAGCAGTTTCAGACCATTATCCAATCTACCTTCTTTACAATTGGCATCAATCAAAGATGTATACGTAAATTCATTAGGAGTGAGACCAACTCGCCACATATCCATGTAAAACTTGAGAGGCTGTTGCAACATTTTCTCTTTGCAAAATGCATCTATAAATGTGCTATAAGTTACAACATTAGATTTCAGACCACTTTCCTTCATCTGACGTAGGAACTCAAAAGCTCTTGGCATTTTCTCCAACTTACAAAAACAATTTATCAATGTGTTGTATGTTATGATGTCAGGGAAGCAACCTACAGATACCATTTCTTCATGCAAGGATAACATAGCAACCACCTGCCCAAATTTACCACACCCATCTATAAGAGTATTGTAAGTAATTATATCAGGACTAACACCCATCTTCTTCATCCGTGCAAACAATCTTTCCGCAGCTTCCAAGTCCCCCTCTTTACATAAGATATCAATCATAATATTATATGTATATACCGATAAATCCATTCCAGCCTCAACCACATCCTTGAAAAAAATCATAGCCAACAACCTATTACCATCCTTAGAAATTCTATCCAAGAGATGATTACAAGACCGCAGCTTTGGAAGAACTCTAAGACCTTTCATCTGTACAAAGCATTTCCTTGCTTCCTCCAGAAAACCTAACTCTACCAACACACTGAAAAACGCATCGAAGACTCCGAAACCCGGAAAACAAATATTCCTCGTCGACCATAACCCATCAACCACATTGAAGCAGGAAGAAATCTGAATGCCGTTATTTAAACTAACTAATTCTCTAAAAACTGCATTAGTTTCAGCATAAAGCTGAGAGCAAAACAAAATGTGAGCAACTATACAGTAATTCTCAGTAGTGTGAACAAACTTTTCTCGGGTTTTCGCCCACTCAAATAGCTTCAAAGCCAGTTTAGGCTCACGCCTAAGCTCAGTCAGCATTCTGGGAACCCAAATGGGAGCTAAAACAGAACTAAAAACACCCGCGATCCTTGCATCATCCAATCTATCCTCCCGTACAATCTTAACTATCAGCTCTTTATCAAACACCGCATCTAAACCAGGGACATGTGCAGCTGAGGAAAAGGGGTTCTTGTAAAAGCAACAAAAATTGGAGACCAGGACCAATAAGCCCTGTGAAATAGCACATGAAGGGGGTGGGTGTGGGAGAGAGTAGAGCTTAGAGGGTCTTACAAGATGAGATTCTTTTATGAATTTGATGCTGCCCACAACGCTGCGGACGAACATTAACATGGCTCCAAAAGTTAAGCATAGAAGAAAAGCATATTCAATCATTGACTCCTCCATTGATACTCACCGCTCATTTCTTCTACCTGAAAGCATGCGTTCTTCACGGGGACTTATTGCATAAGAGGTGACGCTTAATTTTGACGGAGAAGCTTATTCGAGGCTTGAATCAGAAAATGAGGGTGGACGAGGACAGTGACGATAAATGTCAGGGTTTTAGATTAGGGTTTATGAGACAGCAAATCAAAGGGTTCTCGCCTTCTCTGCCAGATTTGAATATGAAATGGTTTTGATAAAAAATTGAAATGTTCCAAATGGTTCGGTAAAGTCGTGAGAAATATTGTCTTTCCATACACATATACAAAGATTAAATTGAATCAGAATTATGGAAAGGTATAAAGTTTTAGATGTAATATTAAAAAGACAACGCACAATAGTTATAAATTTATAATTCGATTAATGCAATCTGAAAATTTTGTTTTAATTTCTTTTAATTTACAGTTTAAATTTTGATCTTTCCATAACTTATGAAAAAATAGTACGTACGGACTCATATTGTTCTCGTCAGTTTTCCCCTCATTTTTACAGCATTTGAGAATTACTTTTAATTTGTCTCAAACATACCATCTTATTTAAACTCCAAAATAAATTAGTAATTACTATGGATTCTTCTTGGAAATGCAATACTATCACTCATCAAAGATTAACTTCACTTATTCTCTTTTCCATTTTAAACGATTCCAAATGTACATTCACTTGCCCATTGTAATGATATAAGAAAGTGAAAATTTACAATGAACTCACACAATGACAAATGTAGCAATAATGAAAAAACATATGTATTCTTAATTAGTTAAAAATTTTAAGGAATGTGATCAGTAATTTAATCTTTTATCAAGTATCCATATCATTCACTATGAGTTTCACTATGAATTTTCACTCTCCATATCATCACTCCTTGTTAAATATGCGACATGTTCTGATTTACGACCTTCGTTTAAAATTTTGAGGCAAAATTTCGTTTGCCACATTCACTAGCCCAGTAGGTTGAAAGTGCAAAACCAATATGAGTTTTGAATACCATTCGACATCTATCATGCTTAAATATGTTTGCTATTTTCTGAAACCACTACTCGAGAAACGCTTAAAAAATCACAATTTGAGCTCAATTACTCTTAGCCAATTATTTAATGACTTTCATTCTAAAAAGGTATGAGCCTGACGGCCCACGATGATACTAATCAACCCAATTAGCCCAGTGTCTTAAGCTAGACACTAATGCCAAGAGGCTAAGTATGATGTGACAGGACATGTCACATTAGCCACCAATTCATATAACAAGGAAGTAAACATGTGAAAAAAGTATGATCACTTGTCCTTTTTCCTTTACACGCTACATCATTGAAAATGTCATACCGATATGACTTGATCGTCGAAGCAGACATGACCCCGAGCCTCCATGTCTGACTTTCATTGATTGTCTTGTAGATTTTGGAGCGAGATTAGGAACAGGGAAACGTTCAAGAAGCCCATACACAATTTGGACTCAACATTGGCGCAATTTGTGGGGAAAGCTACATTCAACACATGTGCAACTTAACACCATGGAAGGATCATCAACATAGTGTGGGTGATATAAGACATATAATACACATGAAACTATCTCATACCTATGTCACATAGTGTGGGTGATAGTCGGCGATTCCCAATGTCTAAAAGGTTCATCGACATCTTATTGGCTTCACCTCCGCATCCGTAATTACGGAAAGTATGTCGATCGAACAAAAGATTCACGCTGCACTCATCTTTCCCCGTAAAACTCACTCACAATGCTGACACGCCCCCGCTTAAGGATTCAGTGCCTAAGAAGTCTCCTTGCGTAGTTAGCAACCGTTAGATATGATAGTAAGGAAAATACATCCATGACACTCCACCATTGAAGTTTTCCCTAGGCCTATAGAGGCAAAGGAATATGCGTTTCGTGATGACTCTAGGGTTGAAACGACTATATTCGCTACACGAAAACCCTAGTTGTTACAAACGAATATGCTCATCCTATCAGGTACACCGAGGGTTTTTACACCCCCGTTAGAGATCTTGTCCCTAATATGAACCTTATTACACGATGATCCAATCAAGTTAGGCTCTAACGATCGGAAGGGTACTCTCGATAATATATGCATGCACTCAGAAAGCCGGTACTTACGAACCTACAATGCACCTAACCCAACGCTCCCAAGGTAGCCATCAAGCCTAGCACAATAACATATCACATATAATACTACGATGCATCATAGAATATACATAACATGTGTCTCACAAAAATAATAAGCACACGTTAAACATGAATATTCATAAACATAAAAGGTAGAAAAATCTAGAATCTCACAAAATCATCACCTAGTCATGAATACAAATAAAATCCCAAGTAATTACATTTCTCCATGGACATTGAACCCAATACAATCATTGGATCTAATGACATATACATAAACTAGGAAATATTAAATGAGAAGAGAATAGTTAGTCTCTTTCTCTCTCTACCTACTCTTAGAACTAGGAAAATGAAATTATGACTCTTTTCACCCTAGTAGACTAGTGCCTCTTTATATAGTAGGTGGAAATGAGCCTTAGAGAAGCCCAAAACAAAGGGAAACCATATCAGTCACGTCGACACGGGTAATACAATAGCACACATCCCGCGTCACATGACCCTTGCTAAAGTACACGGGCCACAGACTGATAGCTTTCCTCGGCTAAAATGATAGCGCGGCCCGTGCAAAGTAACTTAGACCACCGACTGGGGAGTATTCTTGGAGGTCTGAGTGGTGCAGCTGCGCTATAGGGCGTGGGCCGCAGACTGGAGGTTCGGGTCTTCACCATATGGGGGCAAAGGTCGTGCAAAAGTACACGGCCCGCGCTGAGACTTAGTCTTACAAGCCATCGGTTTGGCACGGGCCGTGCCAGTCTTTTATTTCTTCCAAACTTTGACTTTTTTTCTTCAGAGTATCCCATCTACTACCACGATTAACCGCGTGGCCTCGTTTTACTACCATTCTTGTGAATAGCCTTCAACTATCTTCTACCATTCTTGTGAATGACATTCACTAAGATACTCTAAAGTGCTTACGAGCAATCTACAAATAAGCTCACAAAATAGAATCTGGATGCTTTTAAGGACATAGTATCCATTAGATCTAAATAAGTCACAAAATGATGAATTTAGATAAGAAAACCAACAATGGTCATCAAAACCCCATGTAATGTAAACCCACTTAAACCTAACAATCTACCATACACAAGCTACTAAAATATATTCTAAATGCAGTAGGAAACACATGCTTCTAGTATCTCGTCAAATCCACCACACTTAAACCTTTACTCGTCCTCGAGTAAACAGGAACAAACAAAAATCTAAGCGGAACATAGCAAGCAAAGAATTTCCCAAAACACCCAACATTTATTCCTAGACTACCTAAGTCCCCCAAAGATATAAGAATCTCTCACACTCTAATATCCCAAAGAAACTAAGACAATCTATCCAACCAACATACCAACTCAAAGGCGAGGATCACAAAATATGAATATGTGAAACTAAATTACTCTACCAAAATAAAGTACCAAAAGACAATCCAAGAGAAGTATAGGTTAAGTTTCAATTTTTCTCATTTTCTCTCATTTTTCCTAGTGGCCCTTTCGGGTTTTCATCCTTGCATCCCATAATTTTTTTCAAACCTCACTTATCACCTTTTTTCATACCATTTGGCCTCTCACTTTTTCATATTTTTTTCAACCTATTCGGGTCTTTGCCATTGTTACCTAAGTCGCCCTTTCAGGTTTTTAAAACTTTTTAATTTTTTTATGTAGCACAAAATGCCCAAAAGGTAGGCTTCATACTACAATAAGAATAAAGAAAACAGCCAAACACCACAAACGTTCCAACATCCCAAAAACTACTACAAAAAGGTGCCCTCACACCTGTAAAACAAGTTTTCAAAACAAAGAAACTAACAAAACAAGTTTTAAAAAACGAAGAGGGAAAGAAAATAGGGAAAAGTAGTCATCATCGACATCAAAACAAAGTAGGAATAAAAGAAAAGGAGATTCCACCAAATAATGAAAGTGTTCCAACTCCCCCCCCTCCACACACACACACACACACACACACTTAGTTCATGCATTGTCCCCAATTCATGTGACCAAGGTAGGAAAGAAGTTGGAAACACTCTAATTCCTCAACGCCGTCCACCATGCCCGGCTTCATGCCTCTACTCGTGCGGCTCTTGGTGAGGGTGATCACCTCCAATGCCCGTGGCTCTCATCCAGTTAGTGAACCCCCTCATGCCGTGGTGGAGTAAACCCATGTCCATCCTTATATACAACAGCTACTCATCCACCATGTCAAACCTGTAAGTCATTTCATCCATATGATAATCAAACTTGTCAGTGTGGCGGTTGACATCCTGTTGGATCCCAAAGATAGAATCTTCCCAAGACTGCATCCAATCGGGCTCATACTACGGTGGTTGGCCCTACGGGTTGTATAATGAAGTAGACCATCTGAACCCCGACGAACCATGCTTCCAGAATAGGCTATACTGCGGATGCTTCCAGGAGGGGTACTCATGCTGGGAAGGAATGAAGACACTATGTCTTGAAGGCTCAAAATCTAGTGTCCCATGACTGCTGTGTCTGCTCGACTCCCTAAACAAGTTATTGTGGTGGGAGATGTTGTGCCTATGTGTGTGCAAACCCCGAGAACTTTGTCCTTCAGAATGGTAAGACACATCCTCAATGTAGATTGGGTCAGTATACTGAGGTGGAGGTATGAACTAGTGATCAACTGGGGGAAGCTGCATGAACGGATGGTCTATGAGAGGTGGCTGTATGAGCTGGTGGTCTATTGGGAGTGGTTGTGCCGACTGGGGATAAACCTGGTCCTTATCCATAGGAACTTTGTCATATCTGTCCTCCTCAGCATGCTCTTCATCCTGCTCCTTGTGGGCAACTTCCATGGCTACTCCCGCATCCCGACTTGGCTCTATGAGAAGATGCTGAAGCGTGAACGATGGTTTGAGCTTGGTTCTCTCAGACTAGGGAAGCCTCATGAATTTGGTGTCTTCGTAACTCTAGTAGACAGATCTACCCTCCATAAGAATCATTGTCACCTCAACTAAGGCTCCCAAGGTGAAGGTGTATGGGGTGTTTGGATTCTCCCTCATGTTATCATCCACCGGAAGGCTAAAATGAGCAGCTAGGAGTGATATCATACCCCAACTTCTATCTTGCCTCAGTCTCTCGTGGATACTTGAGTACATTGGTAGACAAAGTGATATGAATCTCCTTGCAAAGACTTTGAATTGCGGAATATCAGATCTTTGAATTGAACAGGAATCTCGCCCAACCTGTCAAACTCGCACGAATTGCATCGTCTAGCCCGCAGGGTACACTCAACTCGACTTGCTATCTAAATAGCCCGCATGTTTAGATCACAAGGTTTCTCTATAAGCATCTAGCTCGCAGGGTACCCTTATCAAGAAATTGAAACTTAAATAGCCCAAAGGTTTAAGCAACAATGAAGATAATGAGAATGTCTCAAAAGTCCGAATATATGATTGATGAATAAATATTGTAAAACGCGGCCAAGCCTTTTTAAATAGAGGAGAAAACTCGGCCAAGGGTAAACCCTAATCACAATCAGAATCTTAATCAATCTCATGGCAGCTTAAGGAAGTTAAAACCATATCTAACTAAAATACCAAAAATTAAATCCTATTATGCTATAATTCGGCTGAACTGAGCTAGCAATAGACTAAACAAATATTACCTTATCTAATCTTACCAAATCTAATTATAATCAGAATAAAACTGAATATGCTAAACCCTAATGGACTGTCATTATTTTTTAACAACACACTAAGGCCCACATAGTCAAAACTATCAGTCCAAAAACCCAAAATAAAATTAATATTACAATGATCACACTACCTCATTAAAAACCCAATGGGAAAAAGAGTATAGTGTTCTTCATAATGTCTTCTGTTGATCAACAAGCTTGAATAAGTAATCCAAGTATTTGCTAACTTCTTCTTAAGTTCTTCATCATAAAGGTGATCAATCAAAACATTCAATGCAGCATCTCCAAGCTTCATTCTTGACCTTCTCATAGGTCCAACCATGTCACTTAGAGGATCACGGACATAAACCTTGAATGTTTGATCAAGATGGGGACTGTCTTCATTTATGGTGGTATTCGTCTCAGGATCTCCACCATTCCCTCCGTGGTCAAAAGGTTTCGCCCTCAAAATTGAATCATCTTCAAAGGTAAATGGAGATAAATCAGCAACATTGAAATTAGCACTAACACCATAATCTCTGGGGAGATCAATCTTGTAAGCATTGCCATTCACACGTTCTAACACTTGAAAATGACCATCACCACGCGG
>JAULKK010000013.1:7907856-7920169 GCA_032355705.1 Rubia peregrina | reverse complement strand
GGTACCGGGTCACGTGAGTTTGCCTTTGCGCACGTGGACTCACGCACTGAGAAAGATGTGTGAATATGACTTGAGATCACCATTTTCTTCTTCGCCGATTGAGAACCCAATTTTCCTCCGTCGCTGGTTTTACTTCTTCGTCGAACCGAGAAACCTGAGAAGATGAACTACGAGCTGAGAAAGGAAGAGGCGCCCTAGATACCGGAGATGAAGGTTGCTGAGATGGCATGCCGAGAAATTGCTAGGATGAAATCATCGAGATTGAGAGAGAATCGCCGGAATCTGAACAGAGAAGGAGGTCGTTGATGAATGGAGAAGGCCTAAGAGATCCGTCGAAGGTGACTGATTAGAAGACCGGAGAGAGCAGCCAAAAATAGTACTGGAAATAGTCGCCTGAAAATGGGGAGATGGCCATAATTTGGCTGAAATTTGGCCGGGATAGTTTATCGGAAAATAAAGGGGGAGGGAGTCCAGAAAAATTAGGGTTTAGGCTTTAGGGTTTAGGATCAAAACTTGCTCTGATACCATGAAAGAATGATTTCCCGTGAATGATTCTGATATTACTGAATGGAATAAATAGAGTACAAAACGTAGACTAGGTCTAGTAGAACTCTAATCTAGTCATGAGCCTAATCCATAATCAAATCAAATCTAAACATTATTTTGACTTATTCTAACAGTTGACCAATAATTTCAACCATTTCATCAACATCAAATTTCCACATCACAATAAATTAAGATCCCAATGACAGCAATCCCATGCCAAAGAGTGTTAGTCCATAAACATGGAACATTGGCACACAAGCCAAATACACATTGTCACTAGGAAAATAAGCCTCGCGAAATAAAATCAGCCAGAAATCATACAAAATAACAAACAAGATTAACACATAAAGCTTTTCCCTTAACACCTAACATCAAGCAACTATAATAACCGCTCGATTTCAGCTAATAAACCTAACGAAACAAAATCAACACAAATCACAAACAAAAATAACTCAGAGAGCTTTAACACGATCACGCAACATTGAGCTAAGATAGGGATCCACGAAATCAAAAATCTATAGCATAATCTTCAATATCGATTAATGACTTTTCTCTGTGTTTTCAGCTTTTCATTTTTCTCGGCAAAAGAAAAATATGAACACGCACAAACACACACACGAAGGAAAGAGATGCCTTTCTCAAGTGGGTGGTTATATGAGAATGCCTAGTAAAAAGTGAAATTCTAAGTGTTAATAAAAATGTTTAGTACATCATGCATTGCGAACCTCTGTACACCGGCCGTTGTTCCTCCGTCAGAATTTGGGGCCTAAACTCCACCGCAGAACGGAAGTGAGTTGGCCTCTGCTCGTCTGCCAGAATCCGGCGCTTTACCACCGAAGTTTGCAAGCTCTCCAATGCTTGTATTTCAGCTCGAATCGGAGCTAATCGATTGAAGAATTTCTCAAACCTTGCGCAAAGCTTCGTCTCCAGACCTGTCACGATTTTCGACTGAAATCCCGACTGAATTTGAAGCTTCACTTCCAATATCTTCAATTGTGAATCCATCTCCTTCTGAATTCGAACCTCTAAATCGTACATCTGCTTCTTCTGATCGTCGTCGACCTCAACAATCTGTGCCTCGTGTTTCTTCAATTGTTCCTCCATTGATTTTCCCCTTTAATGCCTTTCGCCATGATGTTTTTATTTTTATGCAAGAAGTTGGAGCGAACTGCTCTGTACCAAATATCAGGGTGACCCAAAACTAAGAGGTTAATTTAGGAATTTAGTAAAAAGTCAATACTAAAAGATGGAAAAAAACACTCCTTAAATTGTTTTCACAAAAGGCCCTTTTGTATAAAAATAAGCAATGATTTATAATAAATTTTAAGAAAGCAATTCCTACTTTTAGTTTCATTATAGAAGAAATTAAAATAATACTTTAATTTGTGACATCTTAAAACTTCGTAAATTTATTGATACCATAAGATGTACTAGCAATTTGTATGATATTTAGAATCGTCATAAAATGTTATGACATGAATTGATGTCACAATTTTATTTAGGGACATGTACACCTGTCACTAAAATTTAATGACACGTTAAGATGTCATAAAAAATTTGTGACACTTCCTTACCTGCCACAAAAAATGCGTCAATGCTGGACTCTCTTTTTTGTAGTGAAAGTAGATGTTAAGATTAATCTAAAGATATTTCGTACGATACTTTTATTATAAATATATTAATTTACTTTTAGGGTTAAAGTTTGTCAGGTAATTATAAAAGTAAATAGACCAAAACTAATGGAACAGGGGAATTACTATAATATTATTGTTCATATATCTATTTTAATATGTGGTTGAAGTTCAATAAATTTAATTAAAAATAAATTATGTTCTTGGCTAGGCCGCGGAGTAGCACAAAGTCTTGTAACAGGAGGTGAGGAAGCTTCTTTGTGTCACTCTTGCTAATGTTTATTTCTCTTCATACAAAATTTAAATTTTTAATGTTTTAAATACAAACCGAAAATTGAATATTAAATTTCACATTCAACTTATTTTGGGTGCCCAAATCTAAATAAATTAAATGTTAATGGTTAAATTAATGAGTAAGATAGAGAGAATCAAATGGGGTCCATGAATAGTATAAAGTGGTTTCTTACCATTGTGGAGGAGAAAGTGAGTGGTTTCTTAAGTGGTTTCTTAAAGTTAGGTGGAAGAGAGAGAATGAGAAAAATAATATATTTAATTGGTAAGAAACCGATAGCGGTTTCTACCATTGAACATGGCCTAAGCACGGGGAAAGGAATAACAAAAAAGATAGAAAAGAGAGTACCTGATGAAAAAATGAAGCAAACACAGACAGATGAACAGAAAAAGTAGAAAGCAAAGAGTAATGAAAGAGTACATAAAAAATAGGGGTTTAAAAGTGTGGAAGAAGTCGAGGAAGCAAACCCAAGACTAAGGGGTTTTAGACTAGCTCACAAAATATTTCACCCTTAGGCCAAGAGTGAAATGAGTTGCTCAAATAATATTTCACTCTCAGGACAAGTTGGACACAAGTCACATCAGCCACCAACTCATATAACAAGGAAAGAAACATGTGTAGAAGGTATGATCACTTGTACTTCTCCCTTTACACGCTACGATCATTAAACATGGCATCCCAATCTAACTTCATCGTCAGAGCCAACACGGACCAGAGACTGTCTGTCGGACTTTCGTCAATTATCTTTTAGACTTTGGAGAAATTTTAGGAATGGGGAAACGGTCAAGAAGCTCATACAAAATTTGGACTAAATTTCGTAAATAGTATGACTGATCAATTGTTAAGAATAAATTGAGTAATAGTATGAGTGATCAATTGTTAAATGGTTGTTTGATTAATTTCTTATATAATTATAAAATTATTGTGTAAACAAATTTTCTTTTATATTAAAGGTTACCAAAAAATTCCTTATTTGTCTTTGTATGAATGCCATGCATTTTGATTTCCTTAAAGAAAAAGTCTCAGGAAAGGTGGCCTATCCATAAGGTTTATGGATAGGCCAGGGACTATTTTGCAAAATGGGGTTTAGCTTGTAGTTAATGAAACTTTAAGTTTTTATTATAATGTTACAGGAAAACCTAATTATCCTTTCTTCTACGTCTTCTTTCTTCTCTCTCTGGAGGTTTCTCTCTTCTCTTTGTGTTTTTCTTAACCTCTTCTCCACCTCCTCACCACCTCTTCTTCGTTTCTCCATCGCAGGTTGTTTCTCCGCCTCCTCTATATGTTCCTTCGCTTCTTCTCTGCGTTTCTCCATCACAGTTCATTTCTCTGCTTCTTCTCCGGCATCGACATTTGATTTCTTCGTCAGTTGTTACATCGTTAGCAGGATGATGTATGCCGTAAATCTAGAGGTTTGTTTCCGGCTGTATTATTAATCAATTTTTGTTCAATTTTTCATATTTGGTATGTTCATTTTTTGTTGAGTATTGGTTAGGCCTCGCTTTTCTGTGTTTTGAATTGTTATGTGCAATTCTCTATGATTTGGTTTTGAATTGTCCTCTTGTTGTTATAACAAACATGTTGATTGTTTGTTTTCAATTACGAGCCGGATCTGTTTACTTATATGTTGCACCTGTTACTATCCAGGGTGTACCTGTTAGTTGTATTGTGAATGACCATTTATTTTCATTTGTTGTTGATTGCTCGTTTTGAATTAAAAGCTACATTCGTTTACTTATATGTTGCATATGTTAATATTCACTCTGTACTGGTTAGTTTAACTGTGCATGACTTTTCATTTTCATTTATTGTTGATTATATGTTTTTGAATTAGGAGCTACAGTTGTTTACTTATATGTTGCAGTTGTTAGTATCCAACGTGTACTTGTTAGTTTTACTTTGAAAGACTTTATTTATTTATTTTTCTTTGTTTTTTATTGTTTGTTGCAATTACAACCTGCGTTTGTTTATTTATATGTTGTATATTTTAGTATTAAATGTTTACTTGTTATTTGTAATGTGTAAGACTTTTATTTTCACTTGTTGTTGATTGTTCTTCTTTAATTAGGAATTCCACATGTTTGCTTATATATTGCAACTGTTATTATCCAATGTGTATGACTTCTTGCAGGAGTTAAATCTAAATTTGAAGAGTTATAAATTTTAAGGAATTGGAAATCACTGAACGTTGGACTCTAAAAGACATCCCAGCACGAGGAGGATTCAGATGAAAATGACATAGAACTCGAGGAATTTAAAGATGATCTTCCCTTGAAGAATAATAATTGATTCGTTGTATTGGAAATTATTGGTTAATCTAGATAGAAATATTTTGTAATTGTAAGTTTCCTAATGGAATAATTTTGTCACGAGCACTTGTAGTATTTATATCTTATCTTCCCTTTTGTTTAGATGTTGAGAGTCCCTCTCGTGTTTGAAACTGGCAAAATTTGCATGTTTTTTAAATACAAAGTATGCAATGTTTTACATGTGTTGCTTTCACGCTGGCAAGACATTATATGATCTCTTTGATATAAATCAAAGAAATCATTGAAAAAAATTCATGTTTTAATGTAACCAATATATAATGTAAGGTATTAAATGAAGTATATATGAAAATTTGAAAAACTATAAGAAGTTATGGAATATATGTTCTGTATACTATAAGAAATACTAGTTGTAGGTTGACTTATGCATGTTTTAATAATACAGAAATAATTCATAAGGTAACTTATGCACTACCTCCTGCAAAAGTTCTACTAATCATAAAAGTAATTGATAATTTTTAATTAGATGTGTGTTTTTATTTAAACTATACATGTTGTAAACTAATCAATGCACAATTAATATGAAAATTTTTAATTGTCAAATTTTAGTGTCATCCGTTCAGTGTACTATACAACACACTACCTCCATCCCAGCAAAAATGGCACACTTTGACTTTTGAAAAGTCAGCTGAACCAATTTTCAATCAGTAATATCTTTATTTATGTGAATAAAAAATACAAAAAATAATAATTTAAAAATATATGTTAAGATGAATCTAGCAACATATAACATAATAATAGTTTTGGATATATAATCATAGAATTTAATTATCAAAGTTGGCTCAATTTGACTTTCAAAAGTCAAAATGTGCCATTTTTGCTGGGACGGAGGTAGTATATTAGTTGTATGTTACATGTTTTAACAAAATAGAAACAATTCATAACTTAACTTATACACTACCTCTTGACAAAGTTTCATAATTCATATTAACAGTTTTAAATCAAATGCGTGTTTTAATATAAGTGATACATATTGTAAGGTAACAACTACATATTTTATATAAAGATTTTCAGCAGCATTTAGTTCATTTTTCAAATATTCACCACATGTTCTTACATGTTCATAGAATCATAATTCATACATTCGCCGCTTCAGAGATTTCATTCATGTCCAATTCTACAACATAAACTCCGTAATCGCGATAGTTACTTTATTGTGTATAGTTCGGGAAAGAACAATGTATAGGATGTGAAATTTCATTTATTTGACCCGAATATGTTCGGACGCAAAGACTATGCGATTTTTTTGTTGATTTCAATTTAGATTAGGCTTTCGTCGTTGAGGATATTAACATCTTGTAGATCGTTTTGTAATTGGAGATTGATCTTTCCAATGGAGGATTGAATGTGGGTGGATTAATCGAAGTGGCGTAGAAAAGGAAAATGAGAAGAAGGCGAGGCAAAGAAGAAGAAGACGAAGAAAGTGAGGCGATGAAGAAGAGAGCAACACGAAGAAAGAAGAAGAAGAAGACACAGGTAAAGAAGAAGAAGAAGACAGGAAGCCAGGCCCGCATGCCAACCCGTCCTAACCCAAATTATTTTTCCTTCCCCAATTTATTAGATTGCAAATATGTCTTTGACATGTCCATACATTTATGGACAGACTACCTATCAGTAAGGGTGTTCAAATGCGGATACCCGCATGCGTGGGTAGTTGGAAATGCGGCCCGACCTGGAAGATGCGAGTACCCGAGTTGATCAGGTCGGGTAACAGGGTACCTGTTGACCCGTTTGAAATTAAATTTTTAGAGATATTATTATTTCATTATGTTACATAAATTTGTAGTAGTGCAAAAAATATCTTTACAATGATGACAATGTTGTTTAACAATTGAATTCTCGTGACATTTTTTGGACAAACAATTATCACCTTTTATCATTCAAAAAATTAACATATAATGATCACTAGGAGTAACAAGTCCGTAATCATCATCATTATTCCCTAGTTTGGATGAACTTTATAAAAAATATGTTGAAATGTCGGAAAAATGCTCAACCTCTTAATTTAGTGCAGAGGTTATGAAAGTTTGATATGAAATTTGTGATGGAAAACCAAATTAAAAAATTCAATTGGACCTAGTGCTAGAATAGGGTTGTGGTCATATGCACAATTGAAAATTTTGGACTGAAAGAGAAGGGTCGGAACTCAGAATCAACAATTAAGAATTCGGGGTTGAATCGGAATGATTGAAAATCAAGCACTTAAATATTATGTTAATTCACATTATTTAATAATTAATATTACCAATTCGTATACCAGATTCCTGGAATACGGTGCAGACAGTATACCCAACATTATTCATACGTAATTTATATTTTAAATATAAAAATAATACACAACTCACTTTTTGTGAAAATTAACTAATCATTAAACCGTCCACAAATTGGATTGCTAGAAATACAATGTAGTACGTATCCCTACTGTACCATAGGTATGGACAATTGAGAATGTAGAATAGATATGTTTAAAAAATACTATTATTTAATATTAAAATTTATTTAATACTATATTTAAACTTTACATGCTGTCAGAGGCATTCTCTTTCCTAAATTAATTAAATATATTTAAACTTAGTTTTGAATGTGGCAAAACTGACTCGGTCACGAAATCTCAGGCAAATTTTTACTAGTTTTTAGGAAACACTCGAGACAAATTAAAACTGCTACGAATAACTTTGACTGAAGGGTCAACAGAAGGAAGAAAGAACAATTCTAAATGGGAAAGTTCCAGCCCCCAGAAAATAAGATACTCCGTACCATATACTCAATGGCTTAGAAGGATGGATTACCATTCATCTGGTCATACAGTAAGATACTTTCAGAGCAGCTTCAAATCACAATATGCAAGAGTGATAACGAAGAGCCACAAATATATCCCTTCCAATCTAAAACAGGGCTAGTAAAAATACACACACAAAATACATGTACAGAGTACACGAGAGACTTCTTATCCAACCTAAACTTTGATTAAAATAAAGTTTCTTTATGATACAAAGGTGTAAAGAAAAGATCACCTTTAACTTCCTCTACTTGTAAACACAAAATCAGTAGAGCAGCTACCAAATGTGCTAAATGTTTTTAGCACCCAATCTTAACCTTACAAAGCTTTCAGCTTAAGAATGGCTCTAAATGATGGATGCGATTTTGCTAATACATTACACCCAGCTTTTTGGCAAACTCGTCATCATCGTCATCGTCATCCTCATCCAGGTATTCCTCTTCAGCATCTCCATTTTCCCCATCATCTAAGTTGTAGTTATCGCCATCTCCATGTTCATAGTCAACCTCCTCCTCATCCCCGGGATTATAGGCTTCAGGTTCTTGGTCCTCCGCACCACCCTCAACAATCATTCCTTCTTTGACTTCACCACCATCATTGGTGTTGTCAGGCAAAAACTTGTCATCTGATACACTATTCACCCCCAAAGGTTTGTAGTCTTCATTTTTGTCGGGAGAAAGGATGGAGCCACTCTTAGATGAAGCAAATCCATATCCCTCAACACCTTTACTTTCTTCTCTTCTGCTTTGATGGTTACTTTGAGTAGTGTGAGATGCCTGATTATCTTCAAATTCTGCCGTTTCAGCTCTCTTTTTTCGTTTCAATATCTCTTCCAACGGCTTTGGTCCTTCAAATGAGAGATCATCTCCACTTTGCAGTTGACTGTCATACTTCACAAACTTTCTTTTCCCTGTCAGTTGCTCATCACTTCCATCAGCATATTTACGACTCCTCAGCTCTGCTAGACGTTTTGGAGCAGCAAAGCTGCCGGCATTATCACTCAGTATGTCTCTCCCCATGCGTTGAGGGAGATTATGCCTGCTATCATTATTCATGCCATCAGGCCCCAATCCCTTTATTCTGTCCTGCAACCGAGAGGAAACCTGTGGCCTGCCAGGAGGTGTTCTCCTCTGATCCCTTCCTCCTCTTCCTAATTCTCTATCCCCACGGCGGTCGTTCCCATCAATTAAGGTAGACGAAGTACCAGGAACTTTTATCCTTCCATGAAGCCGGCTGCTGAGAGAAGTCTCCTGTCTTTCACGATCATGGCCCAGGTCCCATTGAAATCCTTGCTGTCTCCTGCCATCAGGTCTTTCACGTGCATAATCATGATTAATTACTGACCTTAAACCATTCTCTCTCCTAGGCTTTGATAAGCGATTCCTCAAATCAGAATGTTCGACCAGATCAGGACTATCAGCTCTACCATATCGCCTCCTTTCTTGATGGGTTTGCCCACCAGATATCTGTTCAGAAGATCTGTGTGATTCCCTAGCATACTGTCCCCTAGGTCGCTCATATGAATCATAAGCCCGTGAATCATGATACAAATCACGGTCTGGATCAACCCTTGAATTATAATCCCCAGAGCGGCCATCAAAATATTCAACCATTCCCTCGTGACCTCTTGCACTTGCAAACCGATCTTCACCATGATAATAGTCGGGATCTTCAAGCTCATTGTCCACCAGAACATCAAAACCAGGTGAAGGTTCCCTAGACACCTCTTCTGCATCCTTTCCATTCAAGGTAGTTGTATGACTATTTACTTGCAGAGTTGGTTGCACACGACCAGGCAACGTGATTCTCCCATCATTTGGCCCTCTAGTATCAACAGGGTTGTAGCCATGAAACTCCTCGCCACCGGCAGATAAACGGTGAGAATACTTGTCACCGGTGAATTCTTGCATCGCAGTAGATAGAGCCTTATTGCTTAATTTTGTCTGATTAAATAAATCAACAGGCTTCAGCATACTACTCTGAGGGGCCTTCTTCTCTTGAGTGCACTTCTCCAGGCCAAATGTCTTCTTTAGCATTGCAGGTTCAGAACCAGGTGCAGCTGCTTGACTCTGCATAACTTTGCTATGTGCTGAATTTGGTCCATGAGAGAATGGGCACCAATCTCCCTTCAAACAATTCCCTTTCTGGAAAAATATGCAAGGTACTCCTTGTTTTCCAGAAGCATAAGGAGCAGGCACAGGTGCAATCGGTGTTGCTGCTGGCTGACTAATTGGTCCAGACACTCCAGCAGGATTTGGCACCGGGGTTCCCAATAGTCCATCAAGAGGCTGAATATGGAGCTCAGTTAGTGTAAATCAAAAAAATTTCATTCATAATATAAGAAAGTAAATAAGACAACATTCTGACTGTAACTATCTATGACAATTAGTTAAATTAGAAAGAGGGTGCGCTTACAGGATGCCGGAAGGCACATTTTGGATTCAAGCAATTGCCATGTAACCAGTACCAGCAATCTCGTGGGTTAACCCTTGCAGTGTCACTGTGGCGGTACTCGCAATCACTGCCCTGTTTATAGAAACAAACGCATCAATAATATTGTCAAGCAAAGCATGTTACAATAGGCTTAACTTAAATAGTACCACCCTCAACCAACAACAAATCTTCTACAGCTACTGAAGTAAAATACAGCAAAACAACAAACAACAATTAAGACAACAAGAATCCATGTGATCATACAGAGTACTTTAGAGTTCAGACGGACAAAAAATACAGGCCGGGTACAATAAAATAAACTAGCGACAAATCACAACACTCTTTTATCCTGGTCACAAGAAACTTCCCATCACTATAAACCTGATCAGTCTCACTATTCTACGCGATCATTCTTCTCACAGCCGCACACAAAAGAAGAAAATAATAATCGCATCTTGCCATGTCAACAAAGTAACAGAGAATATACTAAGAAAGTAAAGAATATACACACACTGATGTCAACAACAAACTGCAAAAGAATTCTAACAAGACCCAAATAATCAAGTACTCAACCCCAAAGATCTGATCATATAAGCTCAGAAAGATAGCCATCTTTCTATCCATAAAAAAAGGTAGTACGACAACAATTAACCCTAATAACATAGAGAAAAAGGAGTAACCTTTTTGCAGGTAAGAGGGGAAGCAAGAAAGTAGACACAATCCGTGTTCCTCTTAAAGGCTTCCTCCTCAGCGGACAGAGGCACGGTCTCAGCCGCCGCAGCTGAAGAGGACGGAGGAGCAGCCGTGTGTGGTTGCGGCGGCGGCGGCACGTTACCAGCCATGACGATTGACGACGGAACTTGCGGCGAAGAGGAATGCCAATTCTGCAGGAATTTAGGGCGGAAGAATCTGACAAGATCGGATCTAGGGTTTTCAGCGCCGTATGGCGTATGGTAATAATAATAAAGATAATATAAGAGACAAGGGATTATTCGTGATGATGGGTGAGGGACGAGAGTTTTTTTCCTTATTTATTATTTATTATTAATTCTTTCCTTCTTTGTTTCCTGAGGGGGAAGAGCACCGGGAAAGTGAGAAATTGAGAAGTAAAATAAAGCAGGAAAAGGGGGTCCTATATTTTAAGGGTGTGGCTATTTGCAGCACTTTTATCTCCTATCTTTATGATTGATTTTCTTTATTATAATTGAATGAATTGGAGTAACTAAATTTTGACAACGTTTTTAAAAAGATTGTCGTTTCATTTACTAAAGTTTGGCAAATTTTTGAAAAAAAATTATGTTTCCATACACATATGGTAAGACGGAGTAGAATTAAAAACCGTCTCTCCTTTGTGACCGATGAAACAGAGAAGTCGGGTACCATTAATCCGGCAACCGAACTCGAGCTCCTCCACGCGCAAGAAGTCACCGCCAAGGCTGCTGATGATATCATGGTCGCCAGTCTTCAAGCCTATCTTGCCGCCACCAACCTCCAGGCCACCGTCATTCGACTTCGAGCAGAGATTGCCACCGCCAAGAAGCTCAGTGCCAATGCTCATGTGCCATTGCCTACCTCTCTGTTTTTCTTTATGCTTCAGATCACCCTACTTTGCAGGTCTCTCCTATGATTCAAAAAGGTGATATTTATCGTGAATGGACTTCAACCATTCACAGTGTTTTCTATGAAAGGCGAAAGCTGGGGTTATTTGATGGAACTATTATCTGCCAAGATGTTGATTCTCCAAATTACGAGACCTGGATTGTTGTCAACTCAACACTTGTTGGATGGATACTTCAGACCATTAAGTCATCTTTTCGATCATCCATCATTTACCGTGATACCAATAAGCAGATGTGAGATGATCTGGCTCAGCGTTTTTCAATTGCATATTGTCCCAAGTTTATGCATATTCGTTCTAATATTGCAAACTATTTCCAGATTTGACAACAAATTGCTACTTATTTTGGAAGATTCAGAAGTTATGGGACAAGTTGAATACTCATTTGTCGCCTTGTCTCTGTGATTGTCAAAATTGTAACTCTTAATGCTGCCTATGAGGTTGCTAATGTTTTCATTAATCGTGAGAATGAGATCGTGCGTCACTTCCTTATTGGATTAGATGATGGCAATAACACTCTTCGTCGGAACATCATATCCTAAGAGCCATTGTCGCTGATCAGTTGCGTCCAGCCCTTGCAGTTCAGGTGGAGCGTCACAAGACCACCATACGATCTCGTGACTCTCATATCAACTCAGTGGCATTTACTTCCCCAAAATGACGTGGTCCATCAGGCGTCAATGCATC
>JAULKK010000013.1:7836265-7846294 GCA_032355705.1 Rubia peregrina | reverse complement strand
TCGATTTGCAGTTCACCCTTTCTAACGACCAGGCTCCTCTTTCCATCATCAAATGTAACAAAACCACTGTCGTATGGTTTGATATGCGTAAGATATTATTGAGCTCCAGTCATATGTCATGAGCATCTGCTATCAAAGTACCACGAGTCTCTAGAGTGTACAATAAGATAAGTGTGAGCAACAAGACAAGTATTTTTGTGCTTAGGAATCCATACATTTCTGACCATCTTTGGCAGTTAAACATAATTTATGTTGGAATATGAAGATAGTTTTTGTTCATTCACGATATCTCTGAGTAGCTTGAAGCACTGCTCCTGTATATGACCTTGATAGGTGCAGTATGGGGCAAATAATAGGTTTGCGTTGTCGTGATTTAATCACTTTCCTCTTCATGTCTTGTATTTCTGCTTTAAATTCTACAGTGCTGCTTGATGGCTTGTCGTAGCCTATACCTTGTTTGTTCCCAAATTTCTTCCCAGTAGTAAGGGGTGGGCAAAAAAAAAAAAAACTGAAAACAGAAAACCGAACCGAAATATCCAAATTCTAGTAACCCGAACTGAATTTAATATACAGTTTTTCAGATATCCAAATTAAATAAACCGAATTCTGAATATGGTTTTTGGATTAGTTTTGGATATTAAAACTCAAACCGAAACCCGAACTGAATACCGAATTGTAATTAAATAAATATAATAATAATGTAATTTTAAAACAAAAAATTAAATTTATAAATAAATTTAATTTGGAGGGCCAATGTTTATATTTAAAAATTATCTGAAACTCTAAACATAAATAGTTTGGGGTAGTAAGTAAATAACACAAGTTAACATAAACAAAATTGTGGAGTGCTTGAA
Organism: Rubia peregrina; assembly: GCA_032355705.1. Lineage (NCBI taxonomy): Eukaryota > Viridiplantae > Streptophyta > Magnoliopsida > Gentianales > Rubiaceae > Rubia > Rubia peregrina. Next base: position 7,845,440 of record JAULKK010000013.1, on the reverse strand, counting down.
GGTTTGAAGAATGTGTAGGCTTTGGAGATGAATATTAAAACGAACTATTTTTTTTTAATCTTAAAGTTGATGCTAAAATTGTTATGGTTGAATTTGTATTGTACTTGTTGGATTTTTATTTTGAAAACTTGATTTTGATGATGTAGAAATTGGATTACATATTTTTGTTTAATTTTAAATTAAGTTAGACGATTTTAGTAATTATTTTTAAAAATTACAATCAATTCAGTTTATTCGGGTTGAATTCAGTTTTGGTTAGTTTATTCGGGTTGAATTCAGTTTCAAACCAAAACTGAATTCCAAATTCGGTTCGGATAATTCGGGTTATTCAGGTCGGATTTGGTTTTGTGCATTTAGGGGCAAAACCGAATAAACCAAAAACTGATTAAACCGAACCGATGCCCACTCCTAAGTGGAGGGCCTAAATATATTAGAACTAAGAAACCAAGAAAGTCAATTTTTCAACGGGACAAAAGATCCATTTTACAAGTGTAATGATTAAAAAAACTACCCGACTATGAGTTCAAGAGCCTAAAAGTTATCATCACTAATATGCAAGGGACTGAAATTCAAGTTTGCTTCATTTTAACCTGATATATAACCATAGATTTTATCTTTTCAAAGAAAATGAAATAGACCCAAGACTCATTAATTTTGTCTTTTAAATAAAAGACACACATATCCTTTTCAAGACCAAACAACAAGTGTGTTGGCATGCTGCCAAAGTTTTAAGCAGGAAGATTACTGAACCAAAATTCAATAACATTTCTAACTATCAAATGAAGGAAAGTGAATAATAAATTGAACTCCTGTGTTACTTCATTTATGTATTTGCCAGTACGACAAGCATCACAATAAAGATACCACTTGATAAAAGAAAGAAAAATATTGGTTGTCTGTTTAGATGTCATTACACAAAACCTCCCAACTCTCGCAAAAAACCAAAAAACCAAATAACACACATCTTAAACCCACACACACGTCTTGAACCCACACACACATGCACAGACAATACTGGACATAGAGCCAGCCAATTATATTCGATCGAGATGACCGTCAAACTACGATTCCCCAAAAATATTTACTGCAAGCACCAAAAAGCTACTACTCACCAGGTAATATATGAAGTTTAGAATAGGGTGATACAGAACATCAAGATCGGCAGCAGCATCAAATGCATCAAAGCACATCTGCATAAATTAAAGGAAGCAACAAAGGTCATCCAAATGAAAAATAATTGTAATACCCAAATGGAGCAAAAAAGTAAATAATTTCTTGAGTCCATACAACAAGTGATGGAAGTTTGCGTAGGGTTGTCAACTATGGGTTGAATAAAAACCATATACAAAAAGGGGGAAATGAAAAGTATAAACAAAAACACAACATTATTTTATTTTTTAAATTGGGTAACAAGAAGAAGCAATTACTTGAAAAGACCTAATTTCTGCATCATAATTTCTAAGAGAGCAAAAAATCCTGGTCCCTATGACATACGAACAGAAGTGGCTGCCTTATATGTAATTTTAAGCAGGTAGTTAATGGCTGCCTTACTTTGGTTAGTTTTATAGTATACTCCTTTATCTTACCTTTGTTTCTATTCACAGAACAGAAGTGGACAGCTACCCCCACCACAACCACCATAAGGTAGAAAACTAATGCCACTGCCAGAGGAGATAACACAATTGAAAATACTCAATAGTCAAAACTGTATTACTGGTTCTCTATTCTCAGCACTGGTTCAATGCACCACTAATGGCTTTCTACTGTGGCGAAAGATCAAAGAGCTCCCATTCCTTTATTGTACACAGATTCAAGTGAACCACAACTTTTGTTTCAACCACGACCCTAGATATGCTATTAATTGAGATTTGAGGGAGTTTCCCAAACTTGAGTCAATATGCATTGTAATTAGATATAAAGTTATTCTTCAAGTATTTTAACAAGTTATAGACAACTGGAAGGTGGCTAAAATGTCGGAGGAATCCAAAACATACAGTTTGCACTCAACCAGGCAGTATCCATTCCCTTGTAATCATAACATATAATATACAGAGCTAAAGAAAGACAAAAACAGCAATCGCACAAGGAACGGCAGTTTTTTTTTTCTTTATTTATTAGTGATGCATCTTCGTATGTTGCAAATAACTATTCATTGCTTTTATATTTACAAAAACAAAGGATTTGTAAATGAAATTTGGTTAGTATTTGATAAAGGTAAGACAGTCATTCACAACCAACTTCAATCATCAATGCTGTTTTAAACTCTTCAAGAATTTGGAATAGTAGCATGTCCCCCGTGGATTACTTTTCCGATCAAAACCCAACTACACTCTCCATCCATCTTACATAACTCAAAAAATAAGTGCAACCGACGCAGGCAGGTCTAGGTGTTTACTGTCTGGTTTGCCTCTACCTTGAAATTTCAAATGTACGTACACATCCATGGATGCAATTTGCGGCTGGCTCTACAGTCTAGTAGACTCACTTAAACGTTAGAAGTAAAAGGGATCCAACTTCAGAAAATACTGTTTATTAATTTTAAACAAGACAGCTGAACTTCTACTGGCTAGAATTTTGATAGACATTGGTGGAAAGATGGGAACAAGGTGTGCGCCATTAGAATTCTCAACATCTCAACCTCCACCCTTCCTCAACTTCTTATAATCTTACCCAACCAGACATAGATATATAGTATTCCTCTAATTTTATCAATCAACTTCTCGTAGTCTTTATAGAACAAAATATCCATACTCTTCTTTATGCAGCTAAGCAAAAGTCAACATGTGCAGATGTCTATCAACGTCTGACAAAAATGATACCCTTACCCAAGTAGCAAAAGGTACTGTTCACCACTTGGCATACAGTGTAACATAGCTGTCCAACAAAGTAGCAGTAATATTCTTAAATTATATTAGCCACGAACTATACTCACCATGATGCATCTTATGAGGAAACAAGAAAAGCATATCGTAGTAACATAGCCAACCTGCAAGACAAAAAAAGAATAAGAAGAAAGACAGTCATAGGAACCAAAATGCACAAATTATCAGGCAATTCACCTCCTGTAACTTTTTACGTCTCCCCTTTGACTCGACCGGGAAGCGCTGGAGCATTAGAAAGAGCCTGCATAAAAAATAGCAGATGAGGTGGGGTAAGACACAGATAAAAAGTGAAAGACACGAGTCATTTTGTATGGTATCCCAAACTTACGAACACTTAACAACCACAATTTCTACCTATTCAATGCACACTAACAAATCCATGTAGGATTAGGATGAACACCCAACGACCGCATTTTCTCCCAATTCAATTCACACTAACAAATCCACATTGGATTAGGACATCATTAACCGATACCAGTGTCATTGCTGCACGAAGAATCCACTATGTAGCTTAAGCGATCATAAATAACAATAACTTGACATTTTCTCATTGCCATCCCATCAAGTATTTTGCTAAATATTTGACAGCAGTAACAGTAGGATTCTTTATAAAATCCACTTCATAAGCAAAACTCTGTGCTATAGCACAACCATTTTCATAAACTTAGCATGGCCAAAGAGAATCTCTAGTGATACCTTCTCAATTATCTGATCCTTTTGTGCCCAGTAACAGAATGTAATTTAGCCAATGAAATACTGTTCCTAAACTAATTCAGAGGCAAATCTATTGAAGTTAAATTAAGCTATACATGCCATCAATCATGAAGGCCGTCCAACGCGTTATCTTCAAAAGGTTCGGAAATGATGATATCCACGCGTGTTCTGCAAGACCTAACAAGGTATGCCAGTAGCAGATATCCAACATATTTGTACAAGCAGTGGATTTAACTTTTAACAACCAAGGGGTTTCAGAAAATAACTAAAGGGGGTTGATGTAATAAACAACCTCTAACACAAGCATAAATTTAAGCTAATTGTTAATATGCCACAAGGTAGAGAACAAACTTGCATGTTGACATTATATCAACTGAGACTTAAGACAATTCTTATCTGGTACACTGGGGGTAAATTGTGGATTGTACCTCCCAGTAAATAAATGAGTTGGTGGTTATCACTTATCATTTAACTAAAGATAAAGAAAAAGATAGTTCATTCCAAGTTATTTATTCAAACATAACTATTTATTGATGTATAGTTTATCCACACCTGGGTACCTGGGGAGGATACTATTCTTATGGTACCACAGGTGTACTGAAATAATTTGCCAACTTAAGATATTACAACAAACATGGATGACCTGTTTGTAACATTTTCATAGATAAACAGCAAAACATCACCATTCTGATCAACAAATATAAACAAAAAGAAGAATTTGGTTACTGATCAAACTTGATTCTTATGAACAAATTCACAATTTGGCTGCATACTGATACACAGGAATTTGCAGATAGTATGCCATGTCCAGCAAGTTAATATTTGCTATAATAGAACATAATGAAACTATATTTGATTGGATAGCTACTAAAAGTCCCAACAGCCGTAGAACTTATATGCTATAGTGGAATACTATATTGGGACCCTAAGTCTTTATACGAAGTTGGAGATTTAATCCAGAGCAGTAAAACTCTCCTTACAACCTTGGAGAAAGCGATTAATGGCCCCCTTGAAGAAAATTATAGCTTGCTTTCTACCACTCCACCTATACAACAATCAAGAATTTCAGCTGCTTGGCACTCATCCTTCTCAAGATTCCCACCCCACAAAAAATACCGTATTCAACAAACAAGAATATCCTTGAGCATATTCATATTTGGATTCTCCAAAATAAACCTTTTTTTTCTTAATACTTACGAATTAGACAACCTTAATCAGACCTTACTTGCTTACTGAAAAGGGAAATTTCATGGATACTAAGTTCCAAATGTAACATGTACGCAGTCAAATTAGCTACAGAATGCAGAAGACGGGAAGCAGGAAAAAAAGGAGAATCCTGTACCTTCCTCCATATAATAGAAAACCAAGGGCTGCAAATAGAGATACACCTGGAGAAGAGCAAAAAGAATGAGAGACTCAAGTAGTTGAAAAAACAAAACTGATCAGACAATTCAGCTGTATGATGTAGAAATAACCTGCAAAGAACATCTTAGATAAGATGACTAGGAATCTGACAGGTTTCCACCAAATAATCAACCACAAGATAATCTGCGCCAATAGCAAGTGCAGTTAGCAATAGAATAGACACTAACGATGATAAGGACTAAGAAACTAACAAAATAAAATGTAGCAAGTACAAATACAGGGAAAAAACAATAGGCCATTCAGTATTTGTGTCAACAGTATCACAGTCGATTCTCAGAGCAACTATCCACACTGTACAACATAATTCCTAATTCAGATGTTGTCATTACAAGCAGAAAGTATTCAGGTTCGTGAGAATAAACAAAAGAAACTAATTTCCAGACTATACATCATGCACATTGGACGGAGGAAACAAAATGTACATGCCAAGAATCATTAGGAGACACTGTATGAATATGAGGTTTCACCTGAACAGCATACACCACCCCATTGATTATGAAGAAGCTCGGTCTTAGCCCATCAGTGGAAACAGCGCGCGCCTGCCAAGTATCAGCAAGAGAGAGAAAATACAAGAGCTTAATCAAATGCAACAGCAGAAATAAATGAGGGAAGTAGCAGAAACAAGTAAAAATAATTAAAATAACACAAGTCGCAATATACCTGGTAATATATCTCTGCCCAGAACAGAACTAGAAGTGCATAGGTTGTGAAGAATAAAAGACTTGGCATATCAAGAATAACATGTTGAACAATCTGGAGAACATATAAGGAACAAGAGCAAGCCATTATCAGTAGGAATCAACTCAACAAAAATCAACAGCCTAAAGAAGGATGAGTATCTGATCCCAACCTCTGGGTGTAGGGTCTGAACATTTCGTCGGATTACAAAAACCAAGCATCGGACTGGACAATTAAGAATAGCAAACTCAGTATCGAAATATCATGCATAACATAACCTGTTCGATAAAAGCTAAAGAAGGAATAAACAAACCTCCATTGACGAAGAAATTAAGAAAATGGAAAACTTTCTGAGTAGTCCAGCCATACTCGGGTACTCTACACTGTATACGAATCAATTGAACCTACAATTGAACAAGTCATCAAATTACACCACCCCTTAAACTGACACAAATACAACCTCAAAGAATAATTACGTTGTTCAATTTTAAAAAAACAAAAAAAAAACTCATTCCGTTCCCACTACTATTTCTCAGTGAAAATAGAATAGCTAAAGGGCTGTGTAGCATAATTTTGAACATAGAATTACATAGATAAGGATATTATCACAATACCTGTATCTTATACTCCCTCCGTCCCATAAAAATCGACACAATTTCTATTTTCATCCGTCCCACGGAAATTGGCACAATTCAATTCTTACTAAAGTGGCAAAAAATGAGCTTATACGCATACTATATTATCCCTCAAGATGATTAAATCTATTAGTCAACTCTTCCAATACCAAAATACTCATGAACACTTCCAACTCATATTGCATAAAATACCGATCCAAAAGTATTTGTGCCAATTTCTATGGGACCGAGGGATATATATATACACACATTTATTTTTGAAATTATGTTTAAAAATATAATAATTTTCTTAATTATATTCAACTAAAGATATTAATACATTGAAACATATGAAAACCATTTCCCTGGCAAAATAACACATGCACCAACATAGCTGAAGACCCAAAATTTAAACAAAAAGCGCAATTTGTGAATTTAAAAGCGAAAATTATGGATAAATACCAGAGCTATGAGAGCAACGATCCCGTAAAGCGCAGCAAGAAAGTGAAAAGTACGGTCTTGCCAAATCTTTGATTCATTAATCTGGTCCCACCAACTCACGGCGTCTTTGAGGTGGTTTTGCGCCATCGCAAACAACGGCGACCACATCGTCTCCATCGCCGGGGAATCCCAGATCAAATCAAAACCAGGATTTAACGTCCGTCTCAACGGAAAACCGTTTCTCCTTTGCTTCTCTTATAATAATAATAACAGTAATAATAGTAATTATGATCGGCACTAGGGCAAATATTTTTCGTTCGTTTGGATTTGGGGAAACGGCAGGCGAGAGAAGGGAGAAACCTTTCCTTTTATGGATTTTGGACTTTTATTATTATTTAATTAAGTCGAAGAACGTTGTAGGGGCGAGTGAAATTGAAGTTCACGCGCCTTATGAGGTGTGTGCACGTGGGTCAGCGTAGACATGAGTTTGCAGTTATTTTCGCCATCCGAGGGCGGTCAAATAAATGGGACTTGAATGTTCAGTTAGTGCTATCAATCTCTCACACGAATCGAGAACCCGATACGACCGAACTCAACCCAAAACTCAAATCTGACCCGATAAATATTGATCCAAATCTGCACCCGACATGATCGAACTCAACCTGAAATCCGAATCTGACTCAAAATATATTGACCTGAACCCGCACCCGACACGATCGAAATCAATCCGAAATCCAAATCTAACCCGAGATATATCGACCCGAACCCGTACCCGACACAACCAAAGTCAACCTGAAACCTAAAGCTAACCCGAGATATATCGACCTGAACCCGCACCTGACACGACCGAACTCAACCCGAAACTCAAATATAACCCGAGATATATTGACACGAACCCGATGTGAACCCAAAACATTAGTCAACTGAACTCGATTTAACTCGATAAATGTGATAGTTAACCCAACATTTATATAACTTGTTATGCCACTACCACATAAACACCACTCTAGCACCATTTTTTTGGCACCGGTTTTCAATAAATTAGCACCAGTTTTTTTGAATTAGCACTGATTTTTTGAAATCGGTGCTAAATTTTTTAAAATTCAATCTTCCCGCCAAAAAAATCAAAAAATTTGCTTAAATTTAGCACCGATTTTCAAAAACCGGTGCTAATGTAAAAAAATTGATGCTAAAATTTTAAAAATTTAATGGGTAATATACAAATATACCCCTATGTATTTGAGAAAGTGCAAATATACCCCTGAGATAATTTTTAGTGCAAATATAACCCTGACTAATTGATGAAAGTGCAAATATACCCTTCTGATGAGAAATCCGGCGTTGACCGTGTTTTTCAGGCGTTGACCTCACCAAAAATGACAAAAATGCCCTTGGAAATAGGAAATATGAAAAATAAAAAATAAAAAGTAAAAATGACACTATTCACGGCCGGACCGCCGGAATTTTATGATTTTCCGGCGGTCCGGCGGTGGTCCGGTGGCGGTCCGGCCGTGAATAGTGTCATTTTTCCTTTTCCTTTTTTTGTTTTTTCTAGAAGGGTAAAAATGTATTTTAATGAAATTCCGGCTAAAATTTACCGGACAAGGTTATATTTGCACTTTCACTTATTATCTAGGGTTATATTTGCACTTTCAATTATCGCATGATTATATCTGCACTTTCGTCAATTATGTAGGATTATATATGCACTTAGCTCAATTATTTTCATGGTTCAGATTTGTTTTCACCTAAAAGGTGTTGTCACCTAAACGGCTGAACTCACCCCTACATATATATATATATATATATGGTCATTAATGTTTTTGGTTGATAACATAATGAGATATAACAAAAGAATATAATTTTTATAGTTTTCTTTAGTTGATAACACAGTGGGATGTCAGGAAAGAATATAGTAATTCTTATGATAGTTTGCTTTAGAACTAATGCACAATATATCGTAGTTTTAGAAACTTGAGGATCATCTCTTTCGGTAGAAGCTAAGATAATGAGCAAAACCATAGATGAACTCGGAAGACAGGCAATTAATTCATCTCAATGATCATTCCATCTAGGTCGTATGTGTTGCACAATTATACTGTTATATTAATTCGTGTTTCAACATTTTGCATATTATATTAAATCTTGAAATTAAAAATGATGAAATCTCTTAATGGTAGAGTTGAGAACAACGTTTGGTGCCCTTGAAACGAATTAGCCCCGTATAGGCATCGTTTTCCAGGATAAAACCACCGAATGTAACACCTTAAACTCGTAAGATTTACCTCGGATTCATGCTAGGCTCTTAAGCACTATCACCAGTCCGAGAAAAGGACAAAAATAAAAAGGGACAGAAAAAGAAATAGGAAAAACTCGAGAGACATAGAAGGAGGATTCGAGTGGTGTTTTTTGGAGGTCTAG
>JAULKK010000013.1:7814826-7826916 GCA_032355705.1 Rubia peregrina | reverse complement strand
GGGTGCAGGTTCGGGTCGATATTTCTCGGGTCAGATTCGGGTTTCGGGTTGAATTCGTTCGTGTCGGGTGCGGGTTCAGATCGATATTTCTCGGGTCAGGTTTGAGTTTCGGGTTGAGTTCGATCGTGTCGGGTTCTCGGTTCGTGTCAGAGATTGACAGCACTAGAGACAAGGCATCTCCAACAGTAATAATTGTTTTTCCCCTTATGGGGACTTTACATCACAAAGTTAAAAGAAAAAACAAGCAAAAACAGCAGATAGCTGCAATAACATCAAGCCTTCGAGCTTCCCACGCCTCCATCTTGCGCACTTTCACCCTGGATGCCCCCGTCTTACTCCTCGACCTAGACTCCTTTGCCCTTACCATGGTCATCCTGATTTGCCTGCGCATCAACTAAGTTTGAAGATCCAGCTGCCTCAACCACAACATCATCCAATTTTCAGGTCTTGAACTCAGCGATGGTCATCCCAGGGTGCAAGAGAGTGAAGTATTCAGAGAAGCTAGTGTTCCCAAAAGGGAACAAAGACTTCCCCATCACCATCTCGGAGCGCCTCCCCATCGAAAATCTTGCCAACCATGTCAAAGGCTTTGAAAAGGGGGATCAACAGGAGCTCTGACGCTTTATGACTCTGTACGATCTTAGCATAAATGCTAAGGAACCACAGGTAAATATCCAATCATGAAAAGCCCGGAGGCCGGAGCCAAGTCACCTCCGCCTCAAGCTTTTTAATGGTAAGTTGCAAACACCCAGAAATGTCGTGCTTTAGCTCAAGAACCCCTTCATGAACGCCACTCTCTGAAGAAGGCGTTGTATATGTGCATTGAGATCCTTTACGATCTGACGCAATTTCTTCATCTCCTGCTGGGAAGTTGCAAGTTCGCCACGCACTTCGTCAATCTTCAGTTGCACTGCAAAAACTGAGCACAGATGCTGCAAGACAGGAGCATACAAAAGGTACAAGAAGATGAAGACAAGAACAGTAGAAGTACCTCCGGAGCAACCGAGACACTGCAGTCTATATTATCAGCGGATGACGCAACGTTAAGGGTGTAATCAGAAAGCCAAGTGTTGTAATGCTCCAAAGGGACAGCCTTCGACAGAAACTCAACACAAACCTAAGGGCCCGAGCATGAGAGCGAGTCACGGAATTCAGGGAAACAGATGGTTTGGCAAGTGGAACAGGTGTCGGAGGAGCGGCCAGAGATGAGGAGGGAGTCACAGGAATAACCTTCACACACAATGGTTTCTATGTAAACATCAATCATATCGGAAGGGATGTTCAAGACTGTCTCTTTAGACCAAGGGAGAAATGTACGGTTGCTAAAATCCCCAAATCCACGCAACTGTTCAGAATGCAACCTCGACTTTTTCGAGACTTGTCACTTTTCAAAAAACAATGGGCACTATTTTCCCTCACGAAATAGTAAGAGACACGCAGGGCCCCATCTTTTTCGAGACTTTCTTCTTTTAAAAAACGACGGGTACAATTTTCCCTCACGAAATAGGAAGAGACACGCAGGATCATATGACGTGGAGAACCGGCATGCCAGCTCCCTATGTTGCACTAAAATGGGGATGGGTACCTAAATGGGTATGGGTATGGGGATGGATACGGGAACAGGGATGGAAAATTAAAAAATTATGAATATGGGAATGGTGAAGGGACAGATAAAATATAATAATAAAAATATTTAATATTTAAAATTAAATATCAAATAAATATTTAATATATATAAATATCAAATAGAAGTTGAACTTTGAAGTAAACAAGGGAATTGGGAAACAAAAATTAAAAGCAAGAAAACAATAAAGTAAGCAATATGTCTCTTGAACTCTTCACAGATAATAAAGTCAAATCACCATAACCAGTGTCCACTTTCACAGAAAACAATAAAGAGCAGCATTAACAAACAAACATATAAAAGCTGCTAAAAAGTAAAAGCAAGACAAAGCCAACAAAATGGAAGCAAAAACAGAGCAACAACAAAACAGAGCAACGGCACAACGGCTTATCGTTTCCAGCTTTCCAGGGACATTTTCGGGACGTTCCCCTGTCGTTTCGTCTCAGTTCCCATCCTTGTAGTGTCCCCAACCAAAAATTGCAATTAGTTTCTCATCCCCGTGTATCATAGTCAGTCCCTCCAATGACTCAGCCCTATGCCCTGCATCAATAGGATGCAGGAGCTCTGGCTGGGGGAAACTTGATAAGATATTGGTCTGAGAGCCCAACCCTAGCAATACAGGCCAAGGTAGGTTTGGTCGACCTTACTTCTATTGGAAAACTCAAGTGGCAACAAGCAAGGACTGAAAGGACACGACCTGTCCCATAAGCCACCAAACCATATCAAGGAAGGTAACATGAGAAAAAGGTATGTTCTCTGATCTCCTTGATTCTGAACACGCTACCAATACTCAACAGAAAGCTTCCGATCTGACTTGATTGTCGGAGAAGGTACGACTCATGGCTTGCCTGTCTGTCCTTCATTTGGTTTCTTGTAGGTCTTGAAGCGGGTTTAGGAGGAGAATTCAAGACAAGTAATCCATACAAATTTGACATTAATACTAATAATATAGGATATCAATACTATAGCGGGTCACATGGAGTTTTAGATAATCGATGACTTGCCAGAAAGGAGAAACTAATAAAGGTGAAATACAATGCCTGAATTTTTTTTATAGAAACAAAGGAAAACAAACAATTGACAGAATTTAATACACATCAGTAGATGTGTCAATTCGATTATTCGAGTCATGTTCGAGTTCGAGTCAAACGAGTTCAGGTTGAAATGGGTCGAGTTGAAACGGGTCGAAGTCTGTTGGTCGGGTCGAATTCAGGTCGGGTTGGGTTGGAAATTGTCGAAGTATGTTTTTCATGTCGAATCGGAAATATGCTAGAATAGGAAAGAAAAAAGTTGTGAAAATGGGTTACGGTATCAGCTACTCTAGAACATGTACTAGCATTTTCTAACATTTCACAAAAAAATATTTATTTAATATTTTATATTTAGGCAAGAATAACAAAAAAAATATGTATTTTGAAGCAATAGATTATGGAGTAACACAATTTTGACCCACAATGTAATTTTCCAATATTGTGTCGAAGTAATCAGTGTTTACTTTTGAGACCCTTCCGCCCACTCATATTTGCCCAACCGCAAAGTTCCAAATATTATGAACTAAATAAATTATTACGCATATGGTCAAAATTAGATTGATTATGGATCAATCTAATTGTCGATTATTTTCCTAGTTGATTACAAATCGAGTTATGTATGTTATTTCTCAGGTTAAATCAGTTACAAGTTAAATATACGTCAAGTTGAATTGGGTTCAAGTAGAAACGTATTCCGATTTAATCATGTTTGGGTCTGAATAAAATTTCAAGTTGATTCAATCGTGTTGGGTTAGGGTCCAAATTACCTGGTCATGATTGAATTTCAGATTAAGTTCAAGTCGAGTCAGGTTTGAGTTTGGACTCAGATTATCATGTTAGAATCAAATTTCGTGTTGAGTTCGGATCAAGTCGGGTTTTGAGTCAAGTTCGGAACAAGTCGGGTTTTGGACCCAGATTATCATGTCTGAATCAGATTTTGGACCCAGATTATCATGTCTGAATCAGATTTTGAGTTGAGTTCGGATCGAGTCGGGTTCAGGTCAATATTTTACAGGTCAGAATCAGGTTCGGGTTGAGTTCAATCGAGTTAGTCCGGATCGGGTCAGAAATTTGGGTCAGAGATTGATAGTTCTTCACAGCAGTCAACATGACAAGTTATTCAATGTTCTTCAGCGTCACTATCCGAGAGCCACACGACCAATTCAAAAGACTATTCTCACAAAATCTCCTTGGAAAACCAAACCCAGTCAACTGAACTGATCACAAACAACCAGTGACAAATAAATGAGAACTCTCAACATTTTTGCCGGAGCAAAGGAAAGTTGGCATTCTGAGATGAAATTTTTGCATCACTCCTTGCTAAAGATATAAAGATGCAACAAAAAATAGCAGGAAAACTTGACTTATCAAATATGCACTGCTTATCATGCCCAAGATGCCCACCCAATCACTCACCCAGTCATGATGAGAATACCAGTAGATTGCTCCGGTTGCCAGCTCAAAATTGACAAGCAGACATGGCAACTCTCCGATTTCCCTTGACCAAATATGCACTCCTTTGCAGTGATGCGAAGCCCCATTTAGACCCTATCACAGAAACGGCACAAGCCATTATCCAGTTCACTTGTAAGTACGTCAAAACAGCAACAAAGATCAAGCTCCCCAATATAGCACAGGGGACTGAGTAAGAGCTGTTATGAAGCCTTTTGTCAACCAAAAGCACCAGCACAACAAAAGGGGTAATTATTAAAACAGTGATGACACTCTAAACGAGGGATGCGAAGCAAGCCGCCAAAAGGAGTGTCTGATGGATTTTATAGATGAGACCAGATCAATGGGTTCATTGTGGGAGAGATGGTAAGTGCTGTATGAAATGGAGGCCACAGCAAATAAAGAGAAGAGGATGACGAAAAGTGTGTACAAGAGAGATACGAGGCACTGATACGGGGTTTGTTTGATGCCTGGGAAGCTATTTGAGGAGATGGCTTGGAGAAGTTCGTGGATGGTAGGGTAGAGGACCAAACCAAGGCAAAGAGGGAAATGAAAGAGACCCGAGAGAGCTTGATAATGGCTTTGATGGAGGCAGGCGATGCTTTTGGTTTCCAAAAAGACTTTTCTGAGGCTTAAGGATTCAGGAGTAGCCATGAAGGATGGGATAGCTGGGAGAAAGTCAAACCAGGTGCGTGTGTGTGTGTGTGTGTGAGAGAGAGAGAGAGGTATGTTAAGTTTCTATACAGGTCGATTAGTCTTTCGTAAGTCTTGGTCTATGAGATTCTTTAGATGTTAATCAATGTAGTAGACTAAACAAGTATAAGCAGGGTCATGCTCTCTGGAAGAAAGTGACATAACATAATACACTTCGTATAATTTTGCTAAAAAAATAATGGAAAACTCTCTCTAGTTTGGGCCTCTATTTGTATCATAAGTAAAAACTAGCATCTCGCGGAGAACTTTAGTTCAGATGCAAGCCTAATCAAATTCGGTAAGCTAACAGTAATGTCAATCACCGTAGAATGTGACAACTGACAACTTTAGCTAACAGACATCATCCAGATTACAGAAGAAAAACTGCGTAACTTGGTTTTTTATGTATGGGGGTAATGCATGTAGAACTGTGTGAGATAACAAACCACTTTGAATTTCATGATTTTGCCGATTCCATAATCTATACTCGAACATAGTGAATGAAAGAAAACTTACTTGTGACAAAATCAGCAGTTTCAGTGAGAGATAGCTTTCTGAGCAATACATTACACTCCAACATCTATAACAAAAAAAAAGATGCTAATTCAGAGATATCTATGCAAGACTCCTCCCTGATGAGCTAGCCACCTGGTCGATCCATCCTGCAAAATATTTAAGCACCAATTCATCAGAAGTGAGAGAACTGAAAACATAGGCAATTCTAGAAGGACAAATAATCTAATACATTTGAGATCCAAGATTCCTCCCAGTCAGGAATTTAAATTAAATCTTTACTTCAAGACATTAAATGGTTTACAAACTGTTCGAGTAGGTAGCGATAGTTAAGTATGCTTCTGAAGTCCAAATGTATAACACATCCAATCATTTAAAGGCGGAGGAAAACAAAGTAAAACATCCAGTGAGATACCTACTAACTCACATTTGTGGTTCATATTTGAAGGCATGTTCATGAGCAAAAAGAAAGCAGATTTTGACTTCGAGGATCTTAAACTAGCAAAGGGCCATGACTAACATCTGCAAACTGTAATAGGTTCGTGTGATCAATCATTAGACTTCACATGCTTGGTTGCTCTCAATCGAACTGACTTGTAAAGGAAAGGGAAACACACATACTAGTAAAACATCCCAATCAATTCAACAAACGTAAGTTGAACCTGAGATGACAGGACATAAGCTTTTATGTACCTTTAGCCATTGCTCAATTCCATACTCTGGATAAGTGAAATGACTTTCCAAGCTATCTTTTGATCTGCAACTGACCACTTGCAGCAAATATACACAAATTCAGATACATTATGAGAACCTGTGGAGGTTCTGTACGGGCAATTGTCCACATAGCAAGCAGAGAGAACAACGGACCCAATTATAAGAATCTCCGCAGATTCCTGGACTGTTGCTTCTAAAAAATCTTCTGCAAGTTTCAGAAATAATCGGTGCAGCAAAGGCCCCTGATCTTGCAGCAAGTTTTCTTTCTCAATCATCTTAGCAGTTTGTACTGGAAGACATAAGGCAAACCGGACGTCATGATTTTCCTCTCCAGATGTGAGCAACAGCTCTTGCGGATCTAAAATCCTTGGATAGAGGTTTTTCCCAGTGATTAGAACTCCTTCAGCCACTCTGTCATCACTTATCTGTAATATTGGCTGAGCTGTGTTCATATCACTTGGATCCCTTGAACTATTTCTGACAAACTTGAAGTTAGGGCTCCATGTACTCCGAAGAAAAGTGTTTGATGCATCAGCTTTTACATAGGTAGTTGAAGGGATGATCACGCTGTCATTATTAGCAGGAGCATAGCACTTAATGGCATAATCAGACTCAATTCTTGCTTTAAGTAATTCCATCTTAAGTTTTTCACCATGTACAAGGATCACATGCTTTGGAGAGAGAAACTTGACCAGATCCATAATTCCCTTGGCATCAGTATGGGGACTAAAAGACAACTGGTGAATCTGGATATGTGAGCAGATGAGTAGATGCCATTAGAGATGGGTTTTCTTTAGCACTTTGCATATCATTAACAAAGCAAAATTCTACATTAAGAAGTCAAATTTGTAAGATAACACTTAAATTATTGACATCTACCAATTGTTCCTTGCACATTTATGAAAGGGAAATTATTTTTGCCACTTCTTCTTGTATAGTGACAATTAGCTCAAAAAGTTAATTAATGAGAGTTAAAGAGTTTAGGATTCATGAATGGGTAGCTCAAAGGATGGTTCATGAACTGGGAATATTATATACATGTATTGGAAAACTCTAGAGTTGCACTTAAACTCGTATATATAGGGAGAGTGGGAGAGTTAGAGTTTCTGGGTCTTAAAAATGTACTGGTCTTAAAAATCACCCTTCTATACGTGTAATCGGCAGGACCTGTGTGACGTACGTTCTGACATCTGTAATCATAATCTGCCTAACCCATTTGGGGTAATAAGATTAATATGTACTGTTGGTGGAGGTAGCGAACATGTTAAATTGTGTTCTATTTTTCTTGTTTTCTTTTTTTATCTTG
This sequence comes from Rubia peregrina, assembly GCA_032355705.1. Taxonomy (NCBI): domain Eukaryota; kingdom Viridiplantae; phylum Streptophyta; class Magnoliopsida; order Gentianales; family Rubiaceae; genus Rubia; species Rubia peregrina. Next base: position 7,819,583 of record JAULKK010000013.1, on the reverse strand, counting down.
AGCTGCGCAAGGGGATTAATTTTCCAACAGTTCATAGATATAACTTTCTGTAGCACAGACAGTAATCAGCAAAGAGATACTTTAATGCATTCAGTAGCATGTTTCTTAAGAAGCTTGAGATATAGTACCATTAATCATCTCAAGAAAGATGTATTTCATGTAATAACCACATTGTTATGAGATGTGAGGGCTTGTCCATTTCACCATGTATACGATTAAATACAGCAGGCTACTAGCACATACTGACTTATCCCTGTTCTATTAATGAAACTGTTTGTGCAGATATGGCAATGGAAAGATCATCCAGACCTATTATATGGGCAGGACGTTACTTATTCCCAGTGAGTACAAGTTCTAGAACATGAAAATCCAAAAATCTTCCAGCAATCTTTTACTTGGAAATGCAACTTGGCTATAGGAACATGACAAATCTTAATGGCAGGGTTCAGCAAAAAAAACCATAAAGCATAACAACTTAAGTATATGTGGAAATTAGAAGCCTGGTCATCACAACAAAGATATAAGTAGCCAAGTTCAGCATGGTACTGGAAAATTTGTTGAAACCAGAAAGGGAGTAACAGAAAGTGTTAACAACCTGGCACCGCACATCAATTTGTGTGTTTTGATCTACACTGACTTGGATTGGTGTTTTAGCTGACATCAACCTGTGCCCAACGGTCCCAGCCACACAATACCTGGAGTTAAAAAGTAAACAAGAATTAGATGATGACCATACAAGTTTTCAATAATAAGCAAACGAACAGTTAGAATAAAGCAAAATAAAATCCAGAGGGATGAGCTCTGTAGTCAATTACATGTTTTTTACTCTCCCTCTCCATTAAACTTGCATGAGATCGAATTTTTGTTCTATATTCTCATCAAGTCACTAAAACATCTCCTTTCAATCGAATAATATGAGCAGCAACTACTATTCAAGTATCCACAACATTTATCAATCAAATTTGAAGCGGCAAACTTACCATCGCAATGGATATAAATTTGGATTTGTAAGAAGTTACAGTTAAAGATCCCTCATTCAAATGCAAAACCAAGTATCTTCATAATGACACATTTAGAACTGTTTCTGATAAAAGAAGAATTGAAATGTATTTCATGTCTCACTCAAAAGGCTAAAAATTAACAGAAATTATTAGTTGAACTATCTCATACCCTGGAAGTGTAATAAGGTTCCCTTCATATGGAGCCCATTGCTTGAAGACCTCCAACGAAAAACCTCCACTTATCATTCCCGGAGTAGCGAAGAGTACACAAGGCCCAGGAGCATTTATCATAGAGCGTTCAAACTTCATAACTGTGACATATAAATTTGAGAGGTTAATCAAGATTCCACATCCAAGTGGATATCTCATGAGAAGCAGACTGAGTATCAAGGGGGACAGTAGGCCCTTAAGCATCATCCTAATCGATGGTAACGTGCATCAGTCATAAATCATAATTTAAACTCAAATGACAATAAACTTCAACCAAATAAGTTGGTTAAGCAATCCTTGGAAGAATGAAACTAGAGTGAAACAAGCTATGCATCATTTAACATATCGAGAACATGGCAGAAGTATGAAGTTTGTGAGCATGTATAAATTAGAAAACATAAATAATGTGAGGATTTTGCCACACCTAAATCATCAGCATAGAGGTTGTAATTGTTCTCAGATATGTGAGAACTGAATGAAGCATTTTGAAAAATCCTGGACTTCTTTTCAGACAATTTTTGCCAACTTTTGGAAGTTAAAAGAGTTTTGTATACATAGATTGAATGTGCACGCTAAGGTTGTTTGGTTTGTGTATTCAACTATAATTTCAATATCAAAGGCCCCTTAACACATGACAAAATTGTTGTCAAAACCTTAAAACTGTCTTGCATAAAGACACCCCATTATCTTAAAATGCAAAAATGAAGCACAGAGAGATGCATTGTAGGAGAAAGATTGCCAGTGCTCAAAAACTGTTGGCAACAACCAGACTATATGAAGTACCGTGTTTAAAGTCAAAAGGATTGCGTGTAGCATACGAGTCTTTCACTTTCTGGCTTGTCCAGTTTATGAGTGTTTTGTAATATATGTTTGCTTGAATAGTCAAACCTGGTAAGCAAGCAAAAATATACCTTCATTAGAACAAGGTCTTAGGAAAGAGAGCACAGCAACCGGGCCAACCAAATTACCGTGTCAACAAAAAATGATAGGATGAATACATAAACTACAAAGGTGCCAAGCAGCTATTAGCAGTACGAGGATAATTCAACTGAAATGACCTTAGTTATTATGGAAACAGTTCTTATCCACATCATTGCTCCAGTTTTAAAAAGTGATGCATTAATAAATTTACAAGATTGATGATCCTTCTAAGAACCACTAAAAACCAATCACATCTCAAAGAATCAACAACATAATTGGTTGAAATGGAGAAGGTAAAGCATATCAGCAAGCTAATAATCAAAGAAATGCTAAAATCTATTTTAATCACTATAAGTTCTCAAAATTTATCTTTTCACCAACTACCTTATACTCCCTCTGGTTTTCTAACATTGGCTCCGTTTGACTGCAAAAAATTTTAAGGCATGTTTGACCATCAATAACTTTAATTGCATACAATAACGGACGTCATGTGTGGTGTTTTTGGATTCTCCGTAACATGAAGTTTCTAAAAAGTAAATTTTTATAGTCAGTTATTGTATGAAATTAAAGTTATCAGTGGTCAAATATGCCTTGAAAAAATTTCAGAAAAAAAGGAGACATTGTTAAGAAACCAGAGGGAATAGAACTTCTTTTTTTATCGTCAAACCTCATCTTTCTGGCCCAACATACCACAACGTCCAACTGAGGCATTCCAGCTAACGGAACCACCTTTTTGAATGGGAAAAATTTTCCACCTCAATAAATGTTTGGTTGTCAGTCCAAGTTGTTGAGAAAAAAAAAGGAAAGATGTAAATTTTCAATCCTTTAAGCTAGGTTGGCTCCAGAACTTCTAGCCTCATCTACCAACCACTTCCGCCTCTAGGAAGTTCAGGTTGACTCCTCAGTTGAACCCGTCAACACTCTGAAGAAAAGCAAGACTAGCAAATATGCACCCCTTTAACCTCATTCATCTTAAACTAGAACGATGTAGAGTCCTGAAAAATGGGGTATCATTCAACACCACTTGAATCATTTGAGATATCGAGAAAAGGGTTGTGGCAACTGAGAAATGAGAACTTAAGAAAATGTATGGCAACAATTAAGAAATCAAGAATTGGGAGAAAATAAATGGTCCTTACCAAAAAATAAAAAAGGAAAGGAAATGATAAAAATCAAAGACTTGAGCCTGATTGTGGAATTTGAAATTTAGCCTTAAGAGATCAAAAATAAAAAACTTGCGCCTGATTGTGGAATTTCGATTCAAAACTTAGTGTGAACTGTAACGGATCCATATATAAGAGATCAAAAATGAAACTGAGAAACTCTTTCAGTAGATGGTTAATAGAAACACAAATGAAAATAGATGTTTCAGTCTGCAACAGCAGCGCTGGTAGCACTTAAGGTTTTATTGGCCACTTTGTGGGAGTATGGTAATCTAAAAATGATTTATACAGTCAGGTGATGAAAAATTGAACATTGAGAAAATTGGTAATCGAAAAAACAATGTTCCCTCAAAGAGACATTTATATTGACTTGTCAAGTCAAGCATGAGTTAGTCTTAATGCCACCTTGAATATCTTGGTGTATCCATACAAAAGTGCAAGCAAATAACTAACGCAAGTACTATAAGCAAATCATGGTAAATTTCCTTACAAGTCCAGAACCCCTTAGAAACATTTATCAAATGATTGATGTAGATCAAACAAAGAGGAAAAAAGTAAAAAGCTAAGTGCACCAATATCAACATTAAGAATGGGAATATTACAGCGAACCTGCAGAGAAGTAAATTGGAATACTGAGATTCATTCGCTCCCAGAAGTCATCCAACAGCATACACAGCTCCTATTTCATGACGTTGAAATTTACAGAGAAACAATTTGGTGTAAATTAGAAAAGGACCTAATTTCCATAAAAATAAAATGACCAAAATTAATCATCAATTTTTAGGGCACGTCAAACACACACAATATTCCCCCTCACATGCATATGTAGATATTTCAAATCATGTTTACTGATACCGGCTACATTTAAAAAAATGGTACAGACCAGGGTTGCCAGACTCCAAATCATATGAAGCATATCCAAGTCAAGACTACTTGTAAAAGGTCATGCTCCAGAAACAGTTGGCTATGAAAAAAAATTCCTTCAGAAAATAAGGTGCTCCACACAGTTTGTGGCTCTTCCAACAAATGAAGGTAAGTATATAACAGCAGCTTTAAGAAATGCTGAAACAGATGAAACTGTTGATGAATGTATTTAACTTGTATAGCTGCATGTAATCTTCTGATATCACTGAAATAAATAGGAAAGAATCCCCAAATATTTCAAAGAAGAACACACAATTATAGACCTATCTCAGTATAAATTCCACCTCAGAAGAAGATGCAAAATTGTGATGAGTAAACTTATTCCAAGCTTAAAACTTTAGTTGCCAACTTGCCACTCATATGGATTGATCAGATTAAATGAGGGAGCAACCTGAGCTCTTCCTAAAGCAAATGTAGGTATAAGCACCTTTCCTCCACTGGCAACGCAGTTGTAGATCTGAAAAGGTAATGTAGAAAATGATTTTTCTTGCACCAGTATTTCGGGGGGGGGGGGATACATCGGTCCTGGAAACAGTGA
>JAULKK010000013.1:7745865-7759971 GCA_032355705.1 Rubia peregrina | reverse complement strand
TTTACTAGTTGTCTTTTTTTTTACTTTTAGAAAACCAACACAAACCCCCCCCCCCTCTTTACATGCTTTTATATGTATGTACGTATCTATAGCTAGGCCTATATTCACCCTTATATGTGTAAATTCTTGGGAATATCCCTCTTCTTTATGGACTTGTCACTATCTACTTAATTGTATTTAGTAAGCAAAAATGGCTTATAAATTGTATCTTTGAGAAGTACGGTGACGACCTCCCACCTATTCAAGGCTTTCTAGTTTGTCCTTGTCAATATTTTCAATCTTGTACTGTAGCTGGCTCCACCGACCTTGTGTCTTATGGTGGCTAACTGTCACCTGTTAACTATGGTTGTTCATCATATTCCTTCTTGCTAACACTTTTAGTTGCTTCCAATCTTACTATTTATCCTCTTTCAGCATGAAATCTGGCCTCATCCAGATACCATGAAGGCTTGAAAAGAAAGAATTGATCCCCACAAATGGCGCCACTAATGCTGGAGATTCCTTTCGGAACACCATAATATCTAGAATCAGTGCAATGCTCCATGCTTGCTTCATTACACATGCATAACAAGGTCTCGGGGAGTCCCGTGGATCTTCCTTTGATGCCTAAATTAGTGTATGATTAATGTATGAATAGTATCTGGAAAATTTCATTACCTCTGTAATTGTTCGGATCATCCATTTATAGTTGGATTTACTGTAATCTTTGTTGATTATGGACCATGTTCCTAAATTTTGGTCTTGGTGGCATGATCGTGGGTAAGAGTTATCTTTCCTTCTAGGTTCACTTAGAAGGTTCACCAAAGGAAATATGTTATTCTAGCTTTGGAATTTAGTGGAGTTATCTCTTCTGTTTGACGAATCATCATTTACCTGGTTCATTGGTTCACTATATTACCTTTTCTTTGGACTTCATATGGTTAGGGGAGATGTATACCAGAGTTAAATGAAGAATTTGTGCGGATTCGAGCAAATTTGTAAGCCTGGAGAGCAATTTATAGCACTTAAAGTATTAGTTATTGTGAGCAGTTGAAAGAGAGGAGAAGACGAACCTATGGAGAGAAGAAAAAACACTCACCATGTCCCACTTCACTTTGTTTAATTGTACTTTGGAAGTCAATCTTTATAAACTTTGACCATAAATATAAATTAATCCATGTATAGTAAAAATAGCATTTGAGATATTGTTAGATTCGTCTTAACATCAATTTAAATATCAATTTTTTATGACATTATTATAGGTAACTAGATATATTTATGGCCAGACATGCTCACTGAAAACCATGAAAAGTTATATAAGAAAAATGAAGTGGGATGGAGAGAGTATATAAATTCAGGAAAAAATTGATTTTTTATATTTTCATCAAATTATCAAATAATTGCTAACTAAGTCCATCAATTTATTTCTAGTTCTTAAAAGAAGCCTGGCACAAATTAAAACTTTTATAATTACAAATTGAACTCATCTAACAGTTAGTGGATTTAAAATAAAACTTTGTGAATAAAGATATTAGTATTAAATATTGGTGTTAACTTCTTTTCTTTTAATTTAAACCCTTAATGACAGGGATGTTAGGGAGTCCAACCCTTTATATTATCATATTGGCCAAATAGCCTACATTTGAATGATCTTTTCATCACACTATGAGATGATCCCATTTACACAAAGACCATAACTATATGTTACAATGCTAATCAATGGTCTAAGTGATTGTAAGTAAAGTACACAAAGACACTAATTAAATATTGCAATTCTGAACAATGGCCTAAGTGGCAATAAGAAAGGTACACAAAAACACTAACTAAATATTACAATTTTGATCAATGGCTTGAGTGGTATTAAGAAGGTTGTATAGAAAGATGAGTGGCTCTCACTGTGCAATTGTGTGGTGATATCGATCCAAAAATGATCCATCCATACTTCCAGATCAACACCAAGACAATAAAATAAAGAAAATCAAATCTCTCCAACAAGAAATCTGGTAGATCTCCATTTAACTCGTTCAGACTCTTTCACAAAACTAGGAGACATGTCCCGGTCGTTTTACATGTCAATGAAGTTTTCTATTGGTGTTAGAGCATCCACATTGGTTACTCTTAATTCACTTTGCTTATTAACGAGCACTCCTTAATTAAGTTGGACTATTATGGAGTTTTAAAAACCACTCCTAAATAAAGAGTTGCTCCTTAATTAATGAGTTGATACCTCTTTATTTGTGAAATGACCAACCAATCAATGATTGACACAAAGCATAACTTGTTTTATATTTCTAATTAGTTCTAATTTAAAATGGAAAAATAATCTTTTGTTGAAACAAGTAGAATATACTCCCTCCGTCCCACTATAAATTGCTTACTTTCCTTTTTGGGACGTCCCACTATAAATTGCTTACTTTGAAAATTTCCTCTTTTGGTAAGTTTTTGACATGTAACTTCCCTATAATACCCTTACTAAAATAATGTATTTACAGAAATAAAATAAAAAATTAAACTAACTAACTACAGATCTCTACTCCATTTTCAGTAAGCTTCTTCTTCCGCCACCATGTATCTACAGTAACCACCGTCGCCGCCACCGTCTCCACCGTCGCGCCGCCACCGTCTCCACCACCATCTCCACCTCGCGACGCCACCGTCTCCACCTCGCGACCAACATCGTCGGCGTATCTCGACCTCCGTCCCTCGACCAACATCGTCGGCGTATCTCGGTCGTCGGCTCGACCTCGCGATCGACGGCGCGGACGCGGTAAAGCCCAATCCGACGCCACCGAAAAACCCCAATCCGACCATTTCTTCCAATCCAACCCCTTCTCGATTTTCCGGCGCCGCTCAGCCAGGCGCCGGAAAATCGAAACCCACCACCCCCCGTTCAAAACAGCTAATCGAGACCCACCATCGGCTCGACCTCGCGATCGACGGCGCAGACGAGGTGGACCCCAACTTTGACGGTCAAAGGTCGCGGGGGCGACCTTCTCTTTCGCCTCCACCTCCGCCGCCGGACGAGAGGCGGACGAGACGGCTGACGAGAGGCGGCGCCGATGACGTTTAACGGAGGGTAGTTTCATTTCTGGATTAATATCCGGAAATTAAGAACCCATAAGAAAAGCTTGGCTTTTCCATTTCTGCCCTCTTGGTCAATTGCCACATCAGCTTGTCTTAAAGTTTGTGCCAAAGTCAACTATGCAATTTTTAGCGGGACGGAGGGAGTATATATTATTCCATGAGTTTATTGTGATCTTGGCATGAAATCAATTTAAACTACGTGTATTCCATTTCTATGTAATTATTGATTTCCTAAAAATTTCTTGTCTTACATTCTCATCAATTCTTGTATCACTAGTGTGTTATCAAATATTTCTCTTCCTTCAACATAGGCAGATTGTTCCTTTAATATGCATGTTGTGAAGACAAGTTGTTCCTCTTATACGCACATGCTGTGAGATGTAGTTTCAACTTTTCAGACAAGATTTTCGATAATATCTTTTTGAAATTTCTTAAGTTGTTTGGTCTGTACTCGATCAGGGATGTACGTGTTTGATTTTTGTGATTAGGGTGATTAGAGCACTTAATAAGGCTCTGGGTAGGTTGATACCACACACAAACTTTGCCATGACTGAAGGAGGTCATTGCAGTTGCTTATGGCCCTCTCCACAAGGATAAATTGATGTTCTTAAAGAAGGATCTCTTCCCGGTTTTCAAGAGGTCGAATGCATAAACTTTGCATCACCCTTCCTAAGACCTCAGGATCGAGAGCTGACGGATGCTTCTAACTACTACCCAAACAAATCCGTAGAATTCACTATTTCCATTATAAAAAATGGAATTGAATGGATAAGAATTAAACCAAAAAGAAAAAGAAATGACCACCCTAAAGTTAAACCAGAATGAGAAGGATAGAACAAATTAAGATTGGGCAAGTCCCACATCTCTCACTTTTCCCCTTTAGCCAAGGGCCGGCTTAAGCTATAAAGAGGAGCATACTTTGAGGCCATTTCCAAAGACAACCCAAGGCAAGCCATGGGGATCAAAACCACTCAAAGTAACTTAAAAAATGCAGTGATAGCATTCCTGGTTCCTCTGCCCTCAATCATCTTCTACCTCACCTTCCTCAATCAACACAATCACAATGCTGATAACACTCTGTGGAAATGGTGCTACAATCACCCTCTTCTCTTGGCCAACGCCCTGTTTTTCCTCAACGTCAACCTCCTTTTCTGGCTCATCGGCACCATCCAATCCAGCCACTGGGTACCTCATTCATCATTCATTCTCTTAAATCTTGTATTTTTTTGTGGGCCTGAATGTCTGATTCCTTGGGTTTGTTGCAGATGATCGATCCCTACTGGACGGTCATCCCGGTTCTGCTGGTGCACTACTACGCAAGCCATCCATTGGCGCAGGAGCACAATGTTTGGAGATCACGGATGGTTACCCTTTTGACGTGGGTCTGGAGTATTAGGCTGTCGCATAACTACTTCCGCCGCGAAAACTGGGAATGGGGCGCCAGGGAGGATTGGAGGTTTACTGATATGAAGCAACAGTATGGGAAATGCTGGTGGTGGATGTCCTTTTTCGCTGTTTACTTGTCGCAGCAGGTACCAATCTGCGCATTCTTGTTAGAATCTCACAATAAGTTCCTATGAATTTTAAAATCTCTACTTATGGCCAGTTGAATTTGCTCTAATATGGTATCAGACCACTGTCAATTGTTTGTTTCTGTCCACGATATGCGATAATGATTTCTGCTGAAGTTATTTGCTTGTGATATGATTATTTTTTAATGGAGCTGAACATTTAGTGTAAATCTATAAGTCATCTTAACATTACCGTATGTATGAGAATTGAACGTATCCAGCTTCAATAAATTTTGACTCAGATTCCAAAAGGACTGTATTCCAGTTTGTTGATTGCTTTAGTTAAGGTATTTTGGTACAAGTATAATCTGTGTGATAAATCTTCTATCTTGCTAAGTTATTTCATCGTGTTAGAAGTGCATTTACAGGTTCATTTGTAAAACACTGCAATTATAGGAATTGTTCGTTCGCCCCCTTGGGGATATCCTATAAATTGGAACGATACATAGAAAGTGCACATGAAAGTTACTAACTATCAAATAAATGAGGATGCCTTAGAAAATGGATTGAAAATATGTCTGTCTACTAGGCTTAATAGCAATTGCTTGTACACCTCTGACTATGTAACATATGTTTCTTGGAATGTACAAACTTGTTCAGTGATGGTAAAAGTTATTCAAAAAGTGACAGTTGTCATGTGAATTTATTGACTATTTAGTTCAATAGCAGTATTTAGCTCTAGGTCAATCTGATGAAAATAGAAACTGCTTAGCCAGAAACCGAGTCAAGGTTCTGCTCCCTGCCTGTGGGCATGATCTCATTATAGGACCAGCGAATCGATGGTTTTGGCTTCTTTCCAGCCAGTTGCTTTTACTTTTACTGGACTTTCTTTGCTGTTGTTCTTTTGTATAAGGGTATGTTGCTTAACTATGTATGGGAGTATTCATTTATTTGGCAGGTCTTTCTCATGGGAATATGCCTGCCAATGTATGCTATTCACTTGGAGAACAAGAAAATGAATATCTGGGACTTTGTTGGGGCAGCGACATGCCTATCTGGCATTGTAATTGCTTACTATGCTGATACCCAACTATATGATTTTGTGAGTAGAAATAACAAGCTGAGAGAACTGGGTGACCCACTGGTGGCCAACCTTGATAAAGGTCTGTGGCAATACTCTCGACACCCCAACTATTTTGGGGAGCAGTTGTGGTGGTGGGGACTAGTCGTCCTTGCATGGAACCTGGGATATGGCTGGATGTTTGCTGGTGCACTCACCAATAGTCTTTGTTTGGCGTATGTCACTGTCCTCGTGGAGGAGCGGATGCTGAAGCAAGAGTACAGAGCTGAAGCATATAGGCAGTACCAGAAGAGGACATCGGTGTGGATTCCATGGTACCCTTCATCGACGGGAGTCAAAGATAAGAATGCTTAAGTCTGTCGTGGTTTGTGTGATCTGTTCTAATGTATGACTCTGTTCTACCATTTTAATTGATTTCCTGCTCAAAACTCATTTCTCGTTAGTATGGTCCTGATAAGCAGAAAGATATGTAAGATGGCTAAGTCATTTTGTATTTTACAGATGATTGTTAGCGTAACTGTTTCTTGGATTCTGTTTGTAACTTTTCCTGGTACATGTCATTAAATGGAACAAGGAGTCCCATTTACAAAACTTACTTCTCTCTGGTGGCACCGTTTCTGCGAAAAGCAGAAATGATAGAAATATAGTGCCTAATGAGGTCAAAAGCCAAACATAATAATTAGACTTGCCTGTAGTTTTTCTACTACAAAAAGGGCATTTAAGCACATTTTTTTATATAAGGTTTACCCCACAAACTGGGTCATGAATGGAGGCGCTTCAGATCATCTATCTTGTTTTTGTAACGTTGTAGGCTTGTATCTGTAAGTTACTACTAGTCTTGTAACTTTTCTGCTAAAGTTTACTTACTTGTGGTGTTACACGTATCAGTACTCAGTGTGCTCTGAATTAAATTTGAACAACCTCAAATTACGGGGAGGGATGCTGGGATGCTTTAACTTTTATTGTTGTAATTACTACTAATCTTGTTATAACAGAGAACAATATAAATTGTAATATCTCAGTTCCTGCATGAGAAATCTTGAGCAACTACTGCTCCTTGGACTAGTTCTATGACTATTCAAGATCCAACCATTGTGTTAGAATCTCTTGTTGCTTTGATGGCTTATCTCTGTTTTCATGTATGTCTTTACTTATTAAGCAACAAAACATCTGTCAAAGTATGAATCGTTTGCATATCCTGATAACAACAAAGAAGTAAAATTGTTATTGCAATCTTGCCTTTAACATTGTCTGATATATTTGTTGTGGGATAGTTGTGAAGTTGCCATTTGTCCCATATATCTAACCATCAAATATTGGCTGAAATCTATAGGCATGGTTCAGGCTAGCATATGGTTTTGTTATGGTGTACTAGTGTATCAAGGAGAATGAGCATTGTAGTAAGCGCTCCAGATGTAGCTACATAACTTCTTCTCAGCTTTGAGATATTCGGCTGAATCACCACCCACAATCTGTCTACAAACTGGAAGTAGGCATGTCTCCATGATTCCTTGAGGGTGAGGATCCCGCACACTGCTGACAATCCAACAGCAAAACCAGTTCCTACACCAGCATACTGCAATAAGACATCAGTCTGTTTGCCAGCTTCATCATGTTGAAGAATTGAGCTTCCTTCTCCATCTGATGATTCATCTCCCATGCAAATGTTTGGAAGTGGCTCACCACAAAGGCCACTGTTGCCTTCATAGATCTCTGGGGTGTTGATTGTTTGGAGTTGATTTCCAGATGGTATTCGCCCTGATAAGTGATTGAATGACTGGTTTAGATAGCAGAGAGAGGTTATGCTGGACAAGCTATGAGGAATTGAGCCAGAAAGTTGATTCTGAGATAAATCAAGAGATTCTAGATGTTTCAACTGGCCAATATTTTCTGGAATTTTCCCACTAAATTGGTTGCTCGACAAAGCTAAACTCTGCAACCCCACAAGGTCCATCAACTCATCAAGAATTTCTACAGAGAAGGAATTTCCCAAAAGCTCCAGGGATCTGAGATATGGAAGGTTAGTAGAATATTCGAGATCTCTCCCTTTCATGAAGTTTGTGATCTTTTGAGGGTGGCGAGTTGCATAGAAAGAAAATGATATGATGTCTGGGTCAGTTGATTCCATTGCACTTAAGTTGCCAAAACAGGGAGGAACTCTTCCTGTTAAAGTATTCTGAGCCAAGTTCAGAACTTGGAGATTCTGAAGATGGCAAATGGCAATAGGGAAGTGAGCCTAAGAGAATATAGCTTGGCAATGCAATAGGGAAGGGAGCCTGGAAACTGGTTAAAACTGAGATACAGATAATCTAGACTGCTCAAGTTACACGCTGAAATCGGCAATGAGGTTCGGAAGTTATTGGAAGAAAATCAAGAAAATTGAGAGAGGCCATCTTTGAAAAGGATTCAGGGATTTCACCATGCAAGCAATTGCCTTCGAGATGAAGATTCAAGAGAAGTCAGATTAGACAACCAGGGTGGAATTGGTGAGTTCAAATCATTCCCTAGATCCAGGGAATGAAGTGAAGTGAAATTGATTTGTGAAAGTTGAGGAACAGTTTTAAGATGACACCCTACCAAAGCCATTGATGACAAAGAAGGAAGCCTGTTAGCATTTGATTGGGCTTAACTTCAATGCAATGAATTTACTCAACAAAAACAGAGAAACAAAAGAGAAGTAGAGGTGTACATTGGGTATATTCCATTGTTAATATAGCTATACTTAAAGCGTGTAGGGTTATATAACTGATGCGTCTTGAAATCGATCAAGCACACCATCGAGTCCCTTCGTGATTTGCAAAGAAACAAACTCCGGGAAGTCCCAAGAGAAAACACTCCGATGCTTGAGTCCATAAACTGTATCAATATCGTATAAAGTAGAATGAATCTAAAATGTATACATACCTTGTATTTGTGCCTGTATAACTCTAGTAGTATTTGTATTTAACTCTACCTCTTAATTACAAGTAAATACATGCATAACATTGACCGTTTCTCTTAAGTTTATTGGGCAAAAATTGGCCCAGTACTTTATTTGGGCTTAATAGTTTTATCCATTATCAAAACCCCCAGAAAATTAAATTTTCCTTGAGACTTAGAAACATTCGATTGAACCTCGAACGTTTTTGTTAAAGTTCATAGATAGTAGGATTGAACCTCAGAGTTATATCTCGAGGTCGGTGCTCAAGACTATAAGAGACTATTGTGTTGCTTCATATCTTCGAGGTGACGTTTAGTTTTCTCATTTGTTTTCTTTCAGAATTTGTGGAGACGCACGTGTTGATCAATGCAAACAAAACACGTGACTGACGGTTTCTTTATGAGGGATATGAAAAGATTCTCACGCCTTTTCACCTTTTCAATTCTCCAAGATAATCATTATCCAGCTGCCGTTTCAGGCTTCTTAACTGCCCCTTTTGCTTAACTTCTCCTCATTTTATTTGCAGGTTATTTGAGGAGGATATTTTGCAGCGCACTATTCTCTCACACGTCTCCATCATCTTTGTTACTCTCTTCTTTCCAAACAATAAGTCTTGCTATCTTTACCACTGTTTTTTCTCCCAGTTTGTTTACAATGGCTACTGGTGTTCCTATTTCTGGTGAGGGAACTACTGAGAGGGGGTTAATCAGTGAGACTCGGTTGGATGAGGAGGAGATTCATTCACGCGAGAGGGTAAATTTTGACTCTCGATCTGAATGATCAGAGAACTCTCATGGGAATTCCGAGATGGAAGTTGAGGAAATTGGTCATACATACCATAACCCTGATGAGTTTTCAATCATCGATATGCCTTCTGAGAGACTTCTCATTATTTGTCCTGCTAGTAAAGGAAAACAGTTCGTAAGGAAGTCCCCAATCACAGGAAAAATATAACTTCAAGTTCTAGTATCTGAGAGGGGAGACTCCTCGAAGGTATCCTCGAGGAAGAAGAGAACTGTCAAAAAACGAGGACCTTCGAAAACCTCTACCCCCGAAGTTGAGGAGGAGGAAACATCCTTTAGTGAGCCCCTTGCCATCAAAGGGTCGGATTTAGCTTGAAGCTTCTCTCCACTATTCCTTCTGGTTAGAGAATTCCCCCCATGTCAATCTACACCATTTAGGGTTAGATGAATTTCATGAGAACCCACCAATTGGAAGGTTAGTCATCTATACTAAGCACCTTCTATTGGGACTCTGTTTCCCTATTCCCTCGCTGTTCTCAGAGCTTCTTAATGAATTCCAAGTCAGTCTAGCACAAGTTCATCCAAACCTAATAGTGAGCATTATGATGTTTATGATGAGATGTGATAAACTTGGGATCAAGCCCAAGTATAAGTTATTTCACTCACTATATAGCATGACATACAGTGGTAAGTTGATGCACAACATTATTACATTTGTCAGTGGATAGAGGAAGCAGAAGGCTTTTCACCCTTCATTCGAATTCGACTGGGTGGAATGATAGTAAAAGAGGGTTTACCTTCGACTGCACGAGGTATAAGGTTCTCAATGGAATCAGAACATGATGGTCAAAACCTCGAAAGGAAAGAAATACATATCCCCTAGTAATATCAAGGATGACAAGAGACGTCTTTTGGCCACATCCATCAGTTACAACATTTTTTAATACAGACACAACTATTGGGTGTTTTTTCTGGTCACCCGAGATTTATAACAAGTATGTATACAAAAAATTAGAGAGCAAGAGGCATGAGAAACTACAACGTTTAGCTCTCGGACGTGGCTCTAAAGGGAGCAAGAAACGAAAGAGGCTTATTAAAGAGAGATATAGACCTCTGCCACTCCCTGACCAACTCACTCGAGAACACCCTCTCGAGAAAATTTCTGAAAACTCTCGATCCTCGAAAATCTCTGAAGGTGTTTTAACAATAGAATTATTAATTTTCATACTTTCTTTATTTTCCATTTCTAATCCTACATTTTTTCTTTTTAGTGAGTCACGACTCAACTTTAAACTCAAAGAAAAGAGACCAACGTATTACTGGAAACGTCAACAACCCTTCTCATGTTGTGCCCAACACCTTCACGGAGGGTAAGACCACACAGGTGACTAAGGATAAGCTCAAAAGGCCTCCTTCACAAGAACTTTCCTCAATGGAGCGTCCGAAGAAGGAAGAACATAATAAAAGCTTCCAAACTCACCCATCTCCTGTTCTTTCGACCACCTCTAACATTCCCATCTTAGAGGAAACAGTCCTGGGAACTTTTGCCAATGATCTCCAGGTTCTATATTCCCGAGATTCCTTCTATTCCGCTTCTTCTTCTTCTTATTTATTATTATAATTTTAATTGTTACAATACTTTTAAGGTAACTCAACATTTTAACATGGTAGCTCAAAAGATCGAGGAGTAAGTTCCTCGTTCTCCTAGCAAGTATCCTCCTTCTAACTCCTTCTTCAAGTGGACGCGAGCCAAACTAAGTTTCGTCTGGAAGTCCAGCAAAAAGATTCAGAATAGCGAGGATGAAAGAAGAGCTCGAAGCAGCTAAGGAAAAAAATGGAGCTTGAGGCCAAGAATATGAGGATTTCTTTCGAGAAAGACACCCATGAGTAAACTATGCGCTGCACTCCTTGTATTGATCTCATATTCGTATGTTATGCGATCCGACAAATAGATTCTGGTTGTATGCTATGTGCTACACTCTTTGTGTTGATCTCTGTTTCTTATGCTATGTGCTGAAACTGATGGATTTGAGCTGTATGCTATGCGCTGTACTCCTTTTATTGATTCCAGCTTCGCAGGCTATGCACCGCGGCTGATGAAAATAAGTTGTAAGCCATGCGCTGCATTTTTTTAAATATTATCTTTGCTCTGTACGCTATGCGTTGCGAGTATTAGAAATAAATACGTATGCAATGCAATACATTCGAGTTATCCGTATTTCAATGCAACACGTGAGATGATACCTACAAGCGCATGATAAAATTAAATTGCTAGCGACTTTGTTCGATGGATGAAATTGTAGAATTCAAAAGAGAAACCTTGAAATTCTTAAGACTCGAGGAGTAAATGAAACTGAAAAGTATAAATATCATAAATATCATACATAACTACATCGGATTATATAGAATCAGTTCGAGGTGTAAGAGCTCCATGGAACTAATTTTCCAAACTATTCCTCTAAATGATCGATTTCTTCTATTTTAATGCTAGCTGCACGTTGAAAATAGCACTCGTGATCTTCTTCAGGGTACTCAGAAGGATCTAATATGGTCTTCGAATAAGAATGTTTTAAATGAAGGCCTGTTTGTTCATCGTCTTCCAGGTTGCTCGATTGAATGTCTTCGGTCTTGGGAAATTTTCTCTTGCCACCATAAGTCCTTTTCTTTCTTGTGTTTACATTAGACGTTGCAGTCCTCAAAGATTCACTACCACTATTTCTCTTTTTATCCTTCGAAGTGCTGGATAACGAATTTATCAATCCTCTTGCTCGAGGGTGCACATGAGGAAAATCCATCAACCATTCGAATATGGCCTCAATAGTTGTCTTTTGACGAGGGGTCCCCTCAGTATACGACTTACGGTTAACAATCCAGTTTTCAGCCGCCCTAATCAAGAATTCAAAATATTATCAATAAGCCTTGGATTGATAACTCCATGGTACAACCAATGGGATAGAAGACTCTTAGTGTAAACTATGAGGGCGGAGTGCAGTTCCTTGGTTTCCCCCTCGAGCAGTGTTTGCAATAAACTAAGGACTCTATTAGTGAGGAATTCATATCCACGACATCAGTCTTTTTTGGCTAAAGCCTCGTTTAATATGCTATTCTAGTTTAAAACCATCTCATAAAGCTGCACTACTTCCCCAACTTGAGCCTTGTGTTTGTAAGCCTCGGTTCGACCGAGATTGAGGCGAGCCTATATTGTTCACAACTTGTTAGCATCTGCGAAACATTGGGCAAGAGACTGGAACTGACAAGTTATTTGGTGGATAGTATATTGACAACTTCTCTCACCAGGATCATAGTTATCAACTACTTTGAGGGGCATGACCCCGTTATACTTCCGTGCCTCAAGGTCCCTTATAAGATCCTGAAAGGCAGGATGCTCACTGCTTCTTCATAAGCCCAATTCTACATTCCTGTCATAGAGATATTTAAAAATCCTTTGTATCAAGGGATGACTGCTATCATGCCAAGAGTCTAGTTCTTTCTTCCACTCGGCCAGATCCAACATTATCTTCATCAGGCTCCCTCATGTGTTATCCAATTCTGTTTTGGTTTGGGAGAGTTCTTGACAAGCATTCTGAAACTCTCTCTTCAATGGATTATACTACGAAGGCAAAAAGGTACTCCATCTGTCCCTCTATATTTGTCTTACTTCACTATTTATCAATAAAGTTGATGTTGTTTGACTTGTAAACAATTATAGATATATAAATATCAAATTATCCTGTGAGATGTTGCTACATTCATCGTCATACATATTTTTAGGATATCTATTTTTTATAAGTTATTGTTATACATAATTTACGATATTGAATTTAAAAATATTATCAATGAATAGTAAAAAAGGAAGTAAGACACAATTAGAGGATAGAGGGAGTAGTAAAAATTAAAAGCAGAGAAATAGGCAACACACTTCTTCATAAATAATAAAAAGTACATGAGATGGAGGAAAATTTTACTTTTTAACCTAACTCTAGAATCACCTCCCTCAACATTGGCTCCATCCTTAGCAACCTGATTCTCACTCCCGCAGTAGCATTTTTTGGCACCATCTCCTCGAGGGAAAGAGCACCAACGTCTTCGGCGGTATGGAACCGCCCAGTGGACTTCAGGCCCAGATGTAGCTACATAAACTTTCTTCTCAGCTTTGAGATGTTCGGCTGAATCACCACCCACAATCTATCTACAAACTGGAAGTAACCATGTCTCCATGATTTCTTGAGGGTGAGGATCCCGCAAACTGCTGAAAATCCAACAGCAAAACCAGGTCCTACACCAGCATACAGCCACAAGACATCAGTCTGTTTGCCAGCTTCATCATGTTGAAGAATGGAGCTTCCTTCTCCATCCGATGATTCATCTCCCGTGCAAATGTTCGGAAGTGGCTCACCACAAAGGCCACTGTTGCCTTCATAGATCTCTGGGGCGTTGATTGTTTGGAGTTGATTTCCAGATGGTATTCGCCCTGATAAGCGATTGAATGACAGGTTTAGATAGCCGAGAGAGGTTATGCTGGACAAGCTATGAGGAATTGAGCCAGAAAGTTGATTCTGAGATAAATCAAGAGATTCTAGATGTTTCAACTGGCCAATATTTTCTGGAATTTTCCCACTAAATTGGTTGCTCGACAAAGCTAAACTCTGCAACCCCACAAGGTCCATCAACTCATCAAGAATTTCTACAGAGAAGGAATTTCCCAAAAGCTCCAGGGATCTGAGATATGGAAGGTTAGTAGAATATTCGAGATCTCTCCCTTTCATGAAGTTTGTGATCTTTTGAGGG
>JAULKK010000013.1:7708732-7721346 GCA_032355705.1 Rubia peregrina | reverse complement strand
CAACACTTCCACATCAGCTTGCATTAAAAACCGATCCAAAAGCAAGTGTGTCATTTTCTCTGGGACGGAGGGAGTATGATAATGAGAACTCACCTCAACATTATTCAAGTGGATCTAATAATCTTGGGAGCTAAAGGTATACTAAATCTTTCCACAATGCAACCATGCGTATTTTATCAAATACTCTTAAATTTTAAATGACAGAGAGTGGTACAGATTCGTGTAGTAAGCAGTTGAAACCATCCCGCCTAGCCATTTTTTATCAAATGAATTACTAGTACACTTTCAGAAAGTAAAAAAACTCACATTTTTCATAGTTAATATTTTTGAGTGTTCATAATTAAAAGCATATAAAAATCTGATATTTAGAAAACATACGTGACATGATAATCTAACAACAATTCACGTGATACTGTTCTAATTTTTATGGCACATGAAAATTTATAGTTGAAGTGACACATTTTTTGCTTTTGGAGACTCAAAGAATCATCAATCTGAAGAAAAGTGAGCATATAATCTAGAACATCATTCAATAACAAACTGTAAACCGGAAGACACCAAATACTGAATCACTCGGGAAAATAGAAGGAAGGGATTGGGTATCCTTACCAGTTTCGACCAAGGACTTCATCGGCACGGAAGCCAGTGGACATTTCGAAGACAGAATTGACATAAATGATAGGGAAATCCGGCTCGAAAGCATCAGAAACCACAATCGAAGACGGCGTCGCATTGGGGTAGTAGAAATTCCCAGCGGTGGGTACAAATATCTCACCGTCACGATCATCGTCGCCATCGCTACTGCTTCCTTCCTCTTCCATAGGAGTCAACTCGGCGTATTTGAACCGTTTCCCGGTTCCGCGCCCGAACTCGTCTTCAGAGCTCTGTTCCACACCCATCTTTCTTTCTCTCTCTAAAGAAATATCTCTGCTTCTTGTGTCTGTGCGAAATGTTAGCTGGCTACCACCTAAGATATTATAGTTTGAGAATCGGAATGGAAAGTGCCCAGTTTTTACGAGTAAATTACTGAAAAGCCACTAAAGTTTTTGCCTGTTTTGGTGTGAAGAATTCGAGTTTTAAGTTTCGTGAGGTGGGGGATGGCTGCGTGTGGTGTCTTTATCTATAGGTTGGATATTATCATTTGCCGTCCATTTCTTATTTTATTAGACACTAAGGATGAAACTACTTCAAGTATTCACTTTATATCTAACCAACCTACAGAATCTTTTTTCGTGAACTCTAATGAAAAAATATTTGACTATATACTCCCTCTGATTTCTTAATAATGGTTCCCTTTTTTCTGAAAATTTTTCATGACATGTTTAACCACCGGTAACTTTAATTTCATACAGTAAAATATTATAAAATTTTACTTTTTAGAAACTACGTGTTACGGAGAATCCAAAAACACCTCACATGACGTCCATTATTATATGCAATTAAAAAATTGATGGTTAAACATGTCTTGAAAAAAATTGCAGTCAAACAGAACCAATGTTAAAAAACCAGAGGGAGTATATATGTAAGTTATACGTTGTCATCACCTTCTCTAGCCCCAGCAAGGGGAGATACGAACATTAGCTGATAAGATTCACCAATTGTGACCCTAGCTCAATTGCACCCACATTGTATACTTCAATTGCATCGAAGGATCCAGAGCAAGCACTTTCCAATTAGGGATGATAGGGGGAGGGTATTTGTGGATGTTCGTCCCGCATCCATCCCGATGGGATGGGTATGTAAGTAGTTTTGGTGGGGTTTGGGTGGGTATGTGTATGAAAACTATACCCACAATGGATAGTGGGTCGGGCGTAGCACCCGCCTCATCCCCGCTCCACCCCACTAAACCTGTTATATACCCGCTAATTTAACATAAAAATAAATTGTTATTTATCTATATTGCACATGTCTTACCTGTAATATTTTCATGCAAATAGATTTCCTAGTTGTAATAAAGAAAGTGAATTTTGGTTATTTTTGGAGATACAAGTGGGATGAGTATAATAGGTATCAAGTGGATGGGAAGACCCAAGTGGGTGGTGGGACGGGTATGGATTTTGTATAATACCCGATGGGGGAAGGGTGGATTTTAAAGTTGTACTCGCCACGGGTAATGGGGCAGGTATGTGTATGAAATTCTTAGGTATGTTTGGGTATAGAGGTACCACAATCCATACCCACCCCGCCCCATTGACATCTATATTTCCAATCAAGATCCTCAATAACTTCCACTTCCCTCACTTTGTCGACCATCAAAAATTGGAGCGAGTCCCCCAAGTGGTCAAGAAAGGGGAGACAAATCTCCCCATCTTGGATTCCATGGCACCAACCAAGCATGCTCTAAAATCTTCCCGGTATCATGAGACATATAAGGGTCAAGAAGTCATTTACATTCCTCCGGAAACATTGGGGGGCTCCTCAAATACTTTATTCTTACCATAGTCCCTATCATATGGCAGGCAATCTGCATGAAAAAATTCCTCAAAGCCCGGGTCTTAATAACCTTGTCGAAAAACGTCTAGAAAAAAAATGGATGCCTCATAATAGTACCCTTGTGAGTAGAAAGAGTAGCGCATACAGTCAGTAAGCTCTTCTCCATCCATTCCAAACCATCCCTCTCCGACCAAAGAACGGCCTCTAGATAAGTAACTTGGGCTTCACTAGCCTTGGAAATATCAAACTGAGATGCTCAAGCTAGTTGAGTCAGTTGGGCCAAAGCATCGATCACATAAGTAAGGGTAAGGAAAGATAAGAAAAAATTCATCCTGGGATGACAAAGTACAAAAAAGTGCAAGGCCACATACCCTAGGTTGATATGTTTCGGGGAAGAACAAGGCCACCCTAGTGAAATTTTCCATGACATTAGAGGGAGTTTGAGTTAGCAAGAAAACCCTTTATGAATCTCTGGGCTTGGACCTCTATCCTCAGGGACATCGCGCTCACGGATTGCAGAATCATCCAAAACTGATGAATTGGGAGCTTGGATGACCTGTCGTAGCTGCATGCATCATCTGAAGTGGAGGAAGATAAACCCGGCGAGTGCTTGTGAGCATATGTGAGTAGGCTCACTACTAGAAGAGACAAATGTAAACTTGACTGCAAAAATAAAGAAAGATGAAGCAATTTGGGGAGAGAGAAATTATGCTTGAGAGGTGCTCACAAACAGTTAAACCATTTACTGCTAGCGCATCAGCCAAAAAAACCTCGTGTTTCAATGTAATCTTTGGGGGGAAAACCTAACAAAACTTACACTACGAGCAAGCTCACGAAAAAAATTAGGGGAAACTCCGGTACCCTATTTCCCTACAAACGAGAAGGTTGACACTAGAAGAACCCTTCCCCATCAATTCCCCTCTTTTTTTAGACAAAACATAACCCATCAGCGGAAAATGTTAGCATTATCACAAGAGAAACACACACACACACACACATATATATATATATATAGAGAGAGAGAGAGAGAGAATGGGTAACTGCTTCTTGGAGTTCCTCTTGAGAATACCACGACAAGGAAGAGTTGGCATTGAGAAAGACGATTAAGAAAGTTATCGGGAAAAGTGAAAATCTTCTGCATAAAGGGGGATTTATCTACCTGGAATAGTGTTCATCTCATGAGTAGTAATTAACGCCTCGAATAATGGTGATTGTGTGCCTATTACCGAAAGATCTTTCACTCAGCCCAAGGTCATGGCACGTGGAGCCTTAACCAACATATAACTTCCTAAATGATTCAAATGTATGGCAAATTTTTTAAAGGAATAAATATTGAAGGTCACTCATGAAGCATAACCTTTGGATACAGATGCAAAAGATAACCAATGGTTCTCAGTGAAGCTCGAAACTTTAACTCTCTCGGAGGCTATTAATGAGGATCAGAATCAAATCTCTCCCCCTGGTCGAAGGCCATGCTACTACTCTCCATTTGGGCCCAATGCCATATCATATATACGGTGAGGTCGAAGCCTAATAGCCAAAGGGAAGATCTCCAAATCCAGTTCTACCTTTGGATTACAACTCTTTTCCAAGTAATATTACGGTATAATAAATACTCCCTCCGTCCCATAGAAATTGACACAATTTTTATTTTCATCCGTCTCATCGAAATTGGCACAGTTCAATTCTTACCTGAAGTTCTAAAATGAGTTTATACATTTACTCTATTATCCATCAAGAGGTTGATTAAATCTATTACTCAACTCTTCCATTACCAAAATACCTTTCCTTTATTTCCCATCAAAACTTCCATCTCATCTTGCATAAAATGCCGATCCAAAAGTAATTGTGTCATTTTCTATGGGATGGAGAGAGTATATGGTAACTCCATTATTATAAGACATTTATTACTACATGGATTCATCCTAGGATGATGAGAGATCACTCGGGGATCAAACTCTATAAATACTGAGTTATTCCTCCAATCTATACATTCAATTCTTAATATTCAGATCAAATACTTTTTATCTAAATTTGACATCATAGCTTTCTTCGCCTGGACACCCTCGGGAAGTCTGTTTTGCAGGTCCGGTGCATTGAACAAGGCTCAGATATCAGATTGCGGTTCAAAATATAAACAATAAGGATTTTTTGGTTCTGGATATTTTTGTGCGATGTTAGATGTTGTGTTATATGATTCTGGATATGATGCTCCTAAAATATTAAATCAAATGTTTCTTTGTTTTTATAGGAAATAAAGGAAACTTTTTAGTGCGGGATTTTTTCGTTGATGTTGAAACCATCTGAATCTGCAATAACCTAGAATTCAGGATCTGGATTCTTAATGTGTGCCTCACAATTATCTTATTGTATGTATATTTTCATGTTCAAGAATGTTGGTCAACGTGTTTTAATTGCTGAATAATTTCTTGGGTTTGTTTTTCCTCTGTTACCTTTTGGTTTATCCAAAGTCAATAGGTCCCATCAAAAAGTAAAGCCCAATCATGTCATGTATGAAGTGACGTACTGCACATATGAACATAAGCTTTGGGATGTGTAATCTATGCTTATAGGTTCTTAAAGGATCTGGTTCATATATCCATAGCTAATAGGTACTGTATCGTTGGCTAACTCGTGTAAAAACCCACTTCTCATCTAAGTGAACGATGTTGTCCACGAGTTGAAATATGAAATGAAAATCTAACTTAGAGAGGGGGAACTTTAACCTTGATATCTTGTTCACGTGGGTTAAGGTTGGTTTAATACTGTTTGTATGGCTCTTTACCCTCGCAACAAGTGATCTTTGTACTGTTTCTTTCCTATATTCAAACCATCATTTGTTCCTCTAATTTTTCAATGTGAATTTGCAGGTCAATGACTTTCTCATAACCTTGAGTTTGACATCTGAATTCTTGATGGGTGCCTTACAATTGTCTTGTTGTATGCATATTTTCTTGCTCAAGAATGCTTGTCAATGTGCTTTAATATTTGAATAATTTCTTGGATTATTTTTTTCCCTATGTTACCTTCTTGTTGATCTTCTTTGTCGATTTCGTTTCGATTGTCCCTTTTGATTGGTTTTTACTTTTTCCCTTGTGCTGTTAATATTTGAATAAAAGGCAAAACTCATATCTTCCCATAAAGAAGTAAATTCTCATCATGTCCATAAAAGGGGCGACTTGTTGCATGCATGAAAATAAGATTCAAGATGCATGTTTTATGGTTATAGGTTCTTAAATGCCTGGTTCATTCGGAGCCAAAAGGTACCTTACTATTGGTTTACTCATATAAAACCTACTTATCATATAAGTGAATGATATTGTCCATGGGTTGAAATGTGAAATGAAAATCTAACTTAAAGAGGCAGAACTTTAACCTTGATATCTCGTTCATTTTGGTTAAAGCTGGTTTGATGTTGTTTGTATGGCTCCTTATTACCCTTGCAACAATTGCTCTTAATATTGTGTTCTTTCTTATACATAAACCAACACTTGCTCCTCTGATCATTCTACGTGAATTTGTAGGGAGAGCTTTCAAGGCACCAAGGTCACTGACTTTGTTATTGTGCCCCGGTGACTAAACATTTTGGACCTCATGTCAAGGGGCAGATGCAATACCAACTTATGCTTTGCCCTAGCGCACATGTTGCTCACTACCCTTATAATGCACTCGAATCTTGTGGCCGCCTCTAACTGCTTCCCTTGAATTATCTTCCTCTTTACTGTTTTCCAGCAGCCCTCTCTTCCCCCAACAACATGTTATCTTCCTTGATTCATTAAATTCTTAGCTCACATTTTTTTGCTGACCCACTGATGAGGGTCCAACATTTAGAGAGCAATCAGTTCCTATAAGAGACTTGGTAGGACTCGATGAGTGTTTACTTAAAATTTGAGAGTCGGGTTTTAAAAAGGAACTTTGTTGTTGGATTGGTTTATGTTGGATGTTGTAAAGGTGGGGGAATATTTTTGTTAGGGAGAACATTTTGAAATGAACATGAGGGTTTTGGCAGGGAGTTCATTGTATTTATAATGAGGGTTCGAAGGGTATGAGTGGATGAGTTCGTGTGGTGAAAAGTTGATTCTTTATTGTTCATTCATTCTTGGTTATGTCAAGTCAAGTATAAAAATTTTAACTTAATTTACAATATTTCAACACTTCCCTCCATTCACGTCCTTGTTTGCGTGCCAATATTAAAGGCCTAGGAGAAATTGGCCAAAACAAGACACTTATATTCAACAAAAGAAAAAAAAATGAAACTCACCAGTCCCATCTGATATCTAGCCTTGGGCCATTAAATAACTCATAGAAAAATTAGTTCCTCTTCTTCTTTGCAAATAGGGTTCGAAAAAAGTAAGTATGTATTGTCACATTCAATGTTTAAAATAAATTTATATTATATTATATTGTTCTGTTTGATTGTATAGTTCTAAAACGATTGAGAAGTTCATTGTAAATCGATGACCAATATATATAGTATATATGTTGTTAATGATTTTGGACTGTATATATTGATGACAAAGTCTTGTATAATAACGTTTCGTTACGTGACTGGGGCGTTTAAAGAGTAATTTATAGGAATTTTGTTGGATGTGGGGTATAATAATAATTATTCATAATTTGGGGTATTATTAAAAAAGATGATAGAAGTTCGAGGGTTAAAGTGCAATAAATTATAAATTTCATCTTCTTTGGTGAACCAACCAGATTCGTGATTTTCCGGTAGTGTTTGCACTTAATGTATCTTTAATTATTGCCTCCTTCAACCTCATTTCTTCATCACCGGTATCTACCTCCTACCTCCGTTAGAGTTTCGCTCGTTTAAAATTAAAGATTTTTGCTGGATTTGGGTGATGTTGATCGTCGTTGAGAAACAAGATTTTGCAGTGGTGGAGATGACGAATTTGAATGACTTTTTTACGGTGAAATGAAAATTAGGGACTAAGAACGTCGGAATGGAAATATGAACAAATGATACACTGCGAATGGGACTCGGGCACGGTCGATACCAGTGGTGAATGCAATGACGACTGGTTTGGAGATGAGACGGCAGATCGGGTTGAGCGGTGGTTCAATCGGTTGGGTTGGGTGGCGGATCAAAGGAGTAGGGTTATGGTTTAGTTAGTTTGTGGGTCTGATTTGAATTTGGGGCCTATTATGTGTTTTGGGTCTGATTTAACCCATAATTATAATTGTTTAAATTTTTAATTATCTATGATGATCTTTCTACATATTACTTTCTTGTTTTAAGTTATTTTACATAGTTTTAAGTTTTAATATTTTTAAAATATAAACTTATGATGATGTTAATTTTCGGGATAATGTTTTTGTTGTTGATGTTTGATATATTATAATTATAATTTTTATACTATTTTGATGACAATTCAATTTTTTCCTTTCAAGTTTTAAAATTTTGGTGTGCTCATTTAATTTGATATATATTTTTCTATTTGATATTTAACCATTTTCATTTGATATGTAAGTTTTAGTGTTTTAAATTTGATGTTTTTCTAGTTTAAATCAATTTATTTTTATTTGTTGTTTAAATAATTTTAATTATCTGACTTTTTAATTATTTACGATGATCTTTCAATATATTACTTTCATGTTTTTTTAGGTTTTTGACATGATTTTAAATTTTAATATTTTAAATTTGTGATGATATTTTATTGTTGTTTTTTGATGTTTTATAATTTTTATTTTCATAGAATTATTATGACAATTCAATTTTTTTAGTTCGAGATTTACAAGTGTATGGAATTATAATATACTTTTAATGTTTTAATTCAATTTTCTACTCTTTCAATTCGATATAGTATTGATTTGATGCTTAAAATTTTCCATTGGATGCTTTGGGTAACCATTTAATTAAATTTTCCATTAAATTAATTTTTAAAAAAATTCTATATATTCGACCTGTACTTTGGGTAACCATGTGCAACCCTCCACTTTACTACTATAATTATGCTGCTATTGTTGCTATTGGTAATACCCTAGGTTCTTTTATCAAAAATGGATGCAGCCACTGAAGCTCTGACTAGGCCTTCTGCCATTAAAATTTGTGTGGAAATAGATTTGTTAAAACCAGTTAAACACACAATTAGATTAGGATCCCTTACTTCCAATAAGAAATTCCTAGTGGATTATGAAGATATCCCCTTGTACTGTAAGCATTGTGCTAAAATTGGCCACAACCGAGGCAATTGTAGGAAGCTTAATACAAACCTTTCACCCATTCAAGCTTGGTTACCATCAGGCAGTGCTCCCCATTTGAAACAAGCCAATGTTGCCAGTACAAAACCTACCAACCAGGTTACAAAAACTACCACTAGTCATCCTCATTTGCAGAATGTTGATCCTTTCATTGCTCCAACCCCTGAGATCCCAGTCCCTGCTCCCCAAGCTCCAAAAATATCCCCATTAAATGCTATAACAAATTCTTCTACCAACCCAAATGTCTATGGATCACCCTCTTTTGCTCCTGACCCCATACACATTATGGATACTATTGTTCCTAAAAAAGTCACACCTGGATCCTCTCCCAATTGTACAAAAATGATCTCACTCCAGCTTAAGATCAGATCCTCCTATGCTAAGGATGATATCCACATCACCCCAGGTAGTATCCCTTTCTCTTTCTCCCCACCAAATTCTACTGACAAGGTTTTTCATTCTCAAAACAGACAGATTTCAAATAGATTCATGCCTCTAATCCAAGTTGAGGAAGAAGAAAATCTGTCTCAGGACTCCCCCATCCATTTGGAAAAATCACAGGAAGCCCAATCTGGCCAGGTAAGTTCTCAATAGGTTACCTCTGACACTCTTCAACATCTCAAAACTAATGTTGTAAAGGGTAAACTAAGGAAACCTAATTACTTTACTCAACTAAATAAAATGATGCTTAGATCATCATCAAAGAGCTCTAAATATGGTGAATTGTAATAAATACAAGTTTTAAATTGAAATTTCTGGTTTGGAATCTAAGAGGAATGGATACATCACTCCTTGACTTCAAAATATAATTAGAACTCATAAATTGGACCTGATATGTCTCATTGAACCTATGCATGGAAATGAAACATGTCCAACCTATATGTCTCAACATGGTTTTACTGACTGTTTATTTTCTAGCACCTCTCAAATTTGGATTTTCTGGAAAATGAACTTACAAGTTAATCTTCTGTGTGATAACCAACAGTTTATGTTTGTAAAAATTCTCAGTCCACATCTAAATATAGCTATGGAAGCTGTTTTTATTTATTGACTTAGAACTAGGATAGAAAGACTTAAAGTCTGGTCAGGCCTTTTAGCTTTAGCCACTTCTGAATCCATTTTTATAAGATATTTTAATCCCGTCACTTCCATAACTGAATATAAAGGCCCTGCTAATCCATGTAAAGCCAGTATAATTGATTTTAATCAATTTATTAATGACAAACAACTCCAGGAAATAAATATAGTAGGAAACCTCTTTACATGGAGTAATTCCAGGCTTAGAAAGCCTACTACTAAGAGGCTTGATATGGGACTATGCTATGCGGACTGGGTAGCTAAATTCCCCTTTTCATCCATTCAAATTTTGAATAGGTAGTCATTGGATCATTCACCCATGCTCCTATCTATTGGAACCAATATAGCATCTGTGCCTAAACCTTTCTGGTTTATAAACATTTGGTATAATAGTCCTAATTTCAAACTTTTGATTAAATCTAACAGGGATATCCACATGCCTAAAAAAGAAATGCTAGGATTTTATCTCAACCTGACTAGACTAAAAAAGGTCATTAAGGCCTAGAACAAAAATGAATATGGCAACATTGATTCTAATGTTACCAAAGCTGAAAACAACCTTAGGGTAGCTGAATTAGATTATGATCTTTCTCAAAATGATCATAATTTAATCCAGCTTAACAAGTCCAAAGCTGAACTAATTAAAACTCTTAAAGAACCAAAGAAAATTGGAAACAGAAGGCTAAAGTCAAATGTTTAAAGCAAGGGGATGAAAATACCAAGTATTTTCAAAATTCAGTTAAAGAGAGGAGTTCCAGATTGCATATTACTAAAGTTAATAGCTCTGATGTTACTTGGCTAGAGGATATAGACCTAATTGAAAAGGAGGCTGTAAATTTCTACAAAGATCTACCTATTGACAAACATAGTCCCAATGCTGGTCTTTATTTTTCTAGCTTTCTAGGAAAGATTCCAAGTTTAGTTACAGATGAAGACAACCAATATTTGCTAAGGCTTATTACTATGGAGGAATTAAAAATGGTTTTTGATCTTAATACAAACAGTAGTCCAGGTCTTGATGGTTTTACTGGCTGCTTTTATATTAAGTCTTGGGATATTATTGCTCAGGATTTACTTGCAGCAGTCAATGATTTTAATACATCCTCTGCTATTCCTAATGGAATTGGGAGCACTTGGATTACACTGATTCCTAAGAAACAAACCACCACTAAGTTTGCTGATTTTAGACCTATTTCACTTACTAATGTCTCTAATAAAATCTTTTCCAAGATTATCATAGAAAGAATCAAGCCTTTGATGGATACATTGATTTCTCCCAATCAATCAGCTTTCTTAAACAAAAAGGACATTTCCGACAATGTTTTCTTTCTTCAAGAGATGATCATGTTTTTAGACAATAAATAAAAATCAACTAATTGCATAATTAAATTGGATCTAATGAAGGCCTTTGATAGGGTTAGTTGGCATTTTCTTAACAGCATCCTTTTGCATTTTGGTTTCCATGGTAAGTTTGTGCATACTGTTATGAAAATATCTCCAATGCATCTTTTTCTATTTTAGTTAATGGAAAACAGTGGGTTTTTTTTTTCAAATCCTCAAGAGGTATAAAGCAAGGGGATCCTCTATCCCCTTTTTTCTTTAATCTATTCACTGAGTCCCTCACTAGAGCTCTGATCTTTGTTTTTTAGAACAAAACGATTTACTATTTCCAGCTGCCTCCTAATTCTACATCTATTTCACATTTAAGTTATGCGGATGATACTATCATTTTTCTAAAGGCCACTGAAAAAAATCTCATAAGAATGAAAGTATTTTACAGGTATTTGAACAAACCAATGGTCAGAAGATTAACTTTAACAAGTATGATTTCTATTTGAGCAAATATGCTTCTCTTGCTAAAATTAACCAAGCTAGGCACATTCTAGATATGAAAATAGGAGTTTGGCCTTTTAAATATCTAGGAGTCAATATGTTTAGAGTTAGAATAAAAAATGTCTACTTCAGAGCTATTCTTGAGCAGATTCATAACTGGAAAAATATATGGCTATCAATGGGGGGTAAAATAGTTCCAATTAATTCATGCTTATACTCTATCCCCCAACATGTTTGGGCAGTCCTTAAGCCTACCACTTATGTGATTAGACAGATTGAGAAAAAATTAGCAAATTTCTTTTGGGGTCATCTGGATAACAGGCCTAAAAAGCACTGGAAAAAATGGGCAAGCTTGTGTTTTCCCACAGAACAAAATGGAATAGGTTTTAGGTCTCTAAAATCTATTATTAATGCTTGCAGTCTTAAACTTTGGTGGAAATTCCAGATAGGAGATTCATTGTGGTCTAAATTATTGGGGTCTTTAGCTGACTCCAATAGGAAATCTTTTAACTGGAAAAGGATAAAGTCAATAAATTAACTGGCTGGAAGTTTAACAAAGGTAATTCATGGAGATGGATAGTGTCTCTTTTGGTATTCTAACTGGACTGACTCAGGACTCTTAATTGATCAAATTCTGCCACAGGACTCCTTCTTCCAAATTATTCCATCTTATTGTATTGTCTCTGATTTCATCTCTAACAAAAGTTATTATCTCCCTCATATAGCTTCCTCTATTTCACCTGATACTCTTCTATTTTTTTGCAAAAAGCTTGCACCATTCCACACAGACCAGATAGACTAATATGGAAGCCAAATCCAAATGGAGTTTTCACTTTCAGATCTGCATATAAGGTTTCAGCCAATACATCCGGTAGTAGAGCTTCCCTTCACAAAATTTGGAATTCCAGAATCCCTAAAAAGATCTCTGTTTTCATGTGGAAATTGATCAACTGTCTCCTACCTTTTGATGAAATTCTAATATGGTGATATGAATCTCCTTACGAAGACTCTGATTTTGCGGAAATTGGATCTTTCACTGAGTAGGAATTTCGCCCAAACCT
>JAULKK010000013.1:7698128-7708632 GCA_032355705.1 Rubia peregrina | reverse complement strand
ACACGATTGAGATTGTCCTCTCATTTACATGAGATTGTTGTCTTATGGGCTTCTCGGAAAGTTAGGACTATAAAATGCATGGTTATGTTCAGATGGATTATGGATTAATCATCTATCTTAACAGTTTGACTCAGGAATTCGAGAAATGCATTTGAACTTGATAAGGATAACGTGTTATCTTACCTTATGTTCAAATGAAGACATTAAGTGACAAAGGAATATGAATGCACACTTGTCTAAAAAACAAGTGAGAGATTGTTGGAATAGTTTCCTTCTATCAATGTGCATTTTCTATAATATAGTTTGAGGATTAATTATGGAGATAATTAATTCAATTATTTTGAGTGATCAAAATGTTTAGCTGGAAATCGCTTTCGATCTGCTAGCATCAATTATATTTGGCATGTAGCTTATTATGGCTGAACCTATATGGTCACACATAAGACATGAAATTGGATAAAAGAAATAACTAGTGGGCTTAGAGCCCAGATAGTAATTATATGAGAAATGAGTTTAGAACTCATTAAGTCCAATTTGGCTGGGCCCAGATTGAATGAAGGTTAGGGTTTACTGTCATGTTTCTTCTGTATAAATAGATACTTTACAAGAATAAACATTACGACAAACATCTTTGAACCTGGATGTTTCAGACGGTAGAAACAGAATAACCCTACCATTCTCATAAAACCAACCTCGTCGTAAAAGAGAAGAAGGAAGACGAATGTGGCCATATTTGTTTGCAGATCTGTTTTAAGCTGACAATGGCGTAGGCGATCTGATCGTGTTGTGTGGATACGTATAAAGGGATCACATTTATCTCCTTATGGAATGTTTGATCTTGGTTGTGCATTTAGAGTCTACGTCTTCTTCCATTTTTAGTCTGTTCCACAAATAACTTCCTATTTGTAAAAAAATTCCATATGTTGTCATTCATTCACCAAAGTTGCTTCTCTAAACTCTCAAATTTACCATTATTTGATATTTTTTGACATTATTCATGACACCATTCATGAATCTAACAAAAGTAGATTTTTGACCTCAAAAGATATTGTCATATCAGTTTGCATAAAATATTGAGCCAAAAGTAATTATAAAGTTTATTGTGGCAAATATTAAGCTTTCAAGAAGCTGAGTGACAGTGGAATTTGGATTAACAAGAATATGCCATGCCCATTTTTCAAGCATTGCAATGTTGAAAATCTTTTGGTCTTTAATCTCAATCCTCCCATCCTTTTTGGAAAACATAATTTTGTCCATATATTCCAATGGATATTTTTCTTCTGAGATGTGCTACCCACCAATATGAACTATACAATTTATAGATGGCATGTATAAGCTTGTTAGGTGGCATAATACATGACATACTCTAGGAGGGGATAGCTTGCAGACCCAATTTAATTATCCTTTTCGCCTTTGGATAGTGTCTTGGTTCCCCAACTCTCCATATTAGCCCATATCCTATTTTTTACTCCTTCAAATGCAGTAGCTTTTGATCACCCTAAGACTATTGACAAACCCAAATATTTTTCACGGGTTAGTGCTTCATTCATAGATAGAATATTAAGAACTTGATATTTGTCTTGGCTAGCGGTGTTTGGACTGAACATGATTAAATATTTTTCATACTTAATCTTCGGTCATGAAGCATTCTCATATATTGTCAAGATAGTCTTTAGCACCAAAGATTTCCAAGGAGTTGCTTCTCCTAGTATCAACATTCACCGTGTCCTTTGCAAATAGGATATATCATAGTATTGGAGCATTCCTATCAATCTTCATAAAATGGAGTATTTTGTCTGTTATATGTACCTCCCTGGATCACTTGAGAAAAGACCTAGTCACATATGATTAAAAAAATAGAGAGTCTCTTTGTCTTAATCCCCGAAAAACTGTAATTTGTCAAAGAAAAAAAATGCATTTAGCTTCAAGGAGAAGCACACTATTTCTTCAAGTAATTTGTTCTTCAAAACAAGCAATAATTAAGAGCATCTCCAATGAAAGAGTGAATTTTGAGGGTCTCTTTTGCCAAATGTCATGTTTTAATTTGAACTTCAATATGATGTAAACAAAATAAATAAATTAATGGTCTTAATTAAATTTTCATCTCCAATACTACCATCACAATTGTAGTTTTGGTATAACGTGTCGATAATTGATTGAACAAAATTTTAGTTGTGTCCATGATTATCTATGAATTTATATTATTTTTTCTTGGGTGTACAAGTGAAGACCTCAATATTAGTTTCTCCATATAGAAGATCTAATTGACCCCCCTTATAAAGAAATGTGTGTCACGCCACATTAATGCTCTTATTAGACCCCTGCATTCTAGATGTTTTTGTGGTTTGAAGGTCTAACAATATGATGTGCCAAGTGACTTTTAACAACGTGACTCTTGCTTGCATATGAGATGATCTAATACTGTGATTTGGATTTAGGGTGCAATTAATTTCAATCTAAATAAATTGGTTAAAGTGGAATTAAGTCAAAGGTGGGAAATCTGAGATTTGAAGAAGTGGGAGGACTATTTGGAGAATTAATTTCTCTATCTTCAAACAGACCAAGGACGGAGGGATGATTACATGGCAAGTGCAGAAGTACATACACTATAGACAGGCGACAGCTCCGGAACGCAGTTCCCAAAGTTTTCCTTCCAAAATTGCCTCTTCCTCTTCAATTTCCCTCCAACAGTCACTCGATTCAGAGCCCTAATTTCACGCCTTCCCAATCACCACCCTCAATCCCCGTGTTTTTCCAAGCTCAAACCCCTCATTTTCACCATGACTGTTATAAGTAGCCATTCCCTGGTCCCAGTTGGCTGATTCCATCAATTATTTCAATGGGGACCGCTTGCAAGGAGGGCGCGGAGCAGTTCTCAGTTGGGTTGAAGGTGTTGGTGGTGGATGATGACGTCACCTGTTTAAGGATTCTGGAGCAAATGCTAAGGAAATGTACCTACACAGGTCTGTGATTGAATTTGTCACCTTTTATTCACTTATCAGTTTAGTTTGAAAGGTGATTTTTTTGCGTGTTTTTGCAGTTACCACTTGTTCTCAGGCCACTGTTGCTTTGAATATCTTGAGGGAACGAAAGGGGCTTTTTGACCTCGTACTCAGCGATGTCCATATGCCAGATATGGATGGATTTAAGCTACTAGAGCACGTGGGATTAGAAATGGATCTTCCTGTTATAAGTAAGCACCGTGTTTATTCTGAAGTTTTTACTTCTTCTTTTTTGGCTCTAGGTTGTTGCTTTATGATTTGTGTTTCCTGCTGCTTTATAGTGATGTCTGAAGATGACAGAACCAGCCTTGTCATGAGGGGAATTCAACACGGGGCTTGCGATTATTTAATCAAGCCTATTCGTATAGAAGAGTTGAAGAATATATGGCAGCATGTAGTGAGGAAAAGATGTACTGTGAGTAAAGAGCCCGAGGAAGATAATTGTCTGCGGAGGCATGGGAATGATGAGTCTGAATATTCTTTTGTTAATGATGGAGCCGATGGAGGATTACGGACACACAGGAAAAGGAAAGATACCAAAGAAGATGATGATGCTGAGCTAGAAAATGATGATCCTGGTACCTCTAAGAAGAAGCGTGTAGTCTGGTCGGTGGAGCTTCATCAACAGTTTGTCAGTGCAGTGTACCAACTTGGGATTGATAGTACGAAGTTTTGTTTCTCTTAATTAATGGCTATCAATTTAAAAATATTTTTTTTGGTTATGATTGATTCTTATTTTACAGAGACTTGTGTTAG
This sequence comes from Rubia peregrina, assembly GCA_032355705.1. Lineage (NCBI taxonomy): Eukaryota > Viridiplantae > Streptophyta > Magnoliopsida > Gentianales > Rubiaceae > Rubia > Rubia peregrina. The sequence continues at coordinate 7,704,874 of JAULKK010000013.1, read as the reverse complement.
GTATATTTGATAACCTTTAATATACCACAATTGTGGCTTTTTCTGAATTCAGCTTTCTTTCCACAGAGGCTGTACCAAAGAGGATTCTCGAGCTCATGAATGTGCCTGGTATAACCAGAGAAAACGTCGCAAGCCACTTGCAGGTTATAAACAACTTATAATATTAGTCATGGTTTGATTATGTGTTTCTCCCATATAGAGAAAATATACATGGGTGTAGGTAGAGTAGAATGCAACACTAGAAGGTTTTTCCATTTGCTAGATGAATCATATGGTTAAAGCATCTAGGTCATCTTCGAAATGTCAACTGATTAAAAATTGTTCTGGTCATCATCTTTTAACGTGAGATGATACATAACCTAACTGACATGCATCCTACTACTAACAAACATGAAAATAACTTTAAGGAAGTTGTTTTGTATTATTTTCATTTTCCCCCCCAGTGTTTAACCATGAATATGTTTTTATGCTTCCTTTGTTAACATCAGTTTGATCCTGTCATCCCACTAAAGAAAAAATATCGTGTTCATGGAAATTTGTTACTTGACATGGATTTATGTGCATGCCATTACACTGGGAAATCTGATTGCTAACAAAATTGCCAACGGTAGGATTTATCTGTTGGCCAACCATTTTATACTGTCTTTGAGAAGATGATGCATTTGCTCATGTTATTAGAAATGGATTACTTGGAACTACTTTTACCTTTCACACTGGCATCCTTGACATTGTGTTATATCTGTGCAGAAATTCAGACTCTATTTGAAAAGGTTAAGTAGAGTATCCCAACTTAATGGTGGCCTTCCCAAACCATATTGTGCACCCCTTGACTCAATCCCACAAGTAGGTAGTACAGTGGGAAGGTTTGATTTACAAGCATTGGCAGCTTCTGGTCAAATTCCACAGAAATCTTTGGCAGCACTGCATGCTGAACTTCTAGACCATCTTACAAGTACTGTAGTATTGCCAGTGTTGGACCAGTCATCTATACAAGTATCTCTACCTACATCCAAATGCACAACTCTTGATCAGAATATTGCTTATGGTCAGCCATTGGGGAAACGCTTGTCCATTGCACCTAATCATTTTTCTCAGGAATTTTGTTCAGCCGAGAATTTTCAACCGGGACTTGGCTCTTGGTCGTCAAAAGGCACAACTAGTGTGGTTAATTGTGACAATCTTTCTGGTGTTGCTACTCAAAATGGAGGTGCAGTTATAGATATTATGAATCATCAGAGTCGAGAGGTTAGACAGCCACATGAACATCCACAAAGACAATCTGCTCTTCCAGAGCTCAGTCGAACAATAAATGTGCAGCCCTCTTGCCTTGTTCCTTCCTACTCATCTTCGAATTTCCAATCAGGAAACAGCATTGGTTCAGCCAATCAAAGTCGTAGCTTAGGAGGAAGCTCTAATATAAACTATAATATGCTTTTGCCTCAATTAAATAATCCCGAACTGGATACTCGAGGAGTCCAAGATCTAGAAATTAAGCATGCATCTCGGCACGGTGGGTTATCCGGTTTTGGTTCTTTATTTCCAGCAAGCTTGTCTTCTGGTTCTTTGAATATAAATAATTGCATTGGTGTGGAAGTTCCAGCTTCAAGATCTAATGGTGGCAGACTGTTGTCAGGACTAGCTTCTAATGCATCCACTTTTCTGGATTCTTATGATGCTACTTCAGCAAATTTTCTTGACCAGAGAATGCTCAAGAACACTGGCTTTTTTGGTAGAGCAACACCAGTTCCCAGTCATATACATATAGATGAAACAGGGTTGGCAGTCAACCATGGGGATAGAGAAAATATGTATGGGGAGAATATTGGTAATAACAAAGTGAAGCAGGAGGCAAGCATGAACTTTTGTGAAAATTGTCAAAGGGGGAGTTCCAATGTTGCAACATCTTTCTCATAATGAGTTTTTTTATGAGTAGGTAAGCTTAACATGTCCACTGATTATGTTCAAAAATGAATGTACTTTGATAGTGTTTTATTCAATTTGGCTTATAGTTGACTGTAGTTTATTTCCTCTTGCTGAATACTGCTTAATATGCTATGTGTTTGTGTTGTGGCATTAGAATATGGGCAGTAGTAAATCACCTGCATCTGTCAATATCGTTATTTACCACTCATCTGGGTAGATTTATTATATGCCTGTTACCGTGTTTTGGCTACTAAGGGCATGCGACTAATAACCTATCTTTTTGACTTGTAATTTTGCACATACTGAATTGTTGATTAGAATACTGATATGAGTATGTGTATACTTCCACATGCTTGTTATGAGGTGCTGAAAAAGAAAATATTAGGATACATAATTTGTTTTTGTCAACTTGGGAATGTTTATCAAAATAAGATTGTATGGACTAGGGCCTCGGTACTATGTTTTCGCATGTTCAATTTTGAGATGTACTGATCGATACCAATTTGATGTGCACCAGATTGGTCCTCTGCTCTGCAGGAAAGTGCTAGCAGTGATTGTAAAGGACTACGAATAATCAGTGGAGCAAATTTTCAGGAAGCTTACGGTGTATCAACACCCCTGCCAACTTGCATGTGAGTAATGTTCAAGGGTTGCTATATCAGACAGTAGATGAATTCAGTTACTTTCAGAGACATAAAAGTGAACAATTCAGTTAGGTCTGTGGGTATGTTGCAGAAACTTGGTCTTAGCTCAGTAGTCCTTAGACAGTGTCAACAGATATCCAGGAATCGTTACAAGCTTTTCTTTAATCTTAAGAATAAGTTCAATCAAGATATGAACCGTTTGTGAATCATCCGTCCATCTTGGCCACGACATAATTGTGCAGTTACTGGGTGTGCATAAGAGATTCTTCTCTCCCTTCTCAATATTACTGTTTGTGGTTTAATCAAAGCTGCGTAAATGTTTAGTTCGTCTCATAGTCCCTCCCGTTCTTTAACATTGACACATTTGTTTTTGGCACAAGTACTTTGTTTTAGTTCACTCGGCTACCGAATGCATGTTGCTTAGTGCAATTCCTTGACCTGGTATGAGTGTCAAAATTGCCTTTGGAACGGTTCTCTGAAGTTAACCATTAGAGTCCCCACGAACGGAAATCCGGACCCTGTTTAGATGGGGTTTGTCTAAAAAAACTTGCTTTCCTTGGCCTATCGAGGCTCACACGAAAATACTACTACGTGTACCATATTGTTGAATTTATCGTAACAAGTAATTTTGTAAATATCAACTATTGACTTGCCGTTATTATACGTAGATAAGCATATTGAAGGTCAAACATATTTTTTGAAAAATGTGATAATAATTGTTGTGCAAATAGAATTGGGACGGAGACAGTACATTATTCTTTTCAAAATTTACTTTTACATAAAAAAAAATTCAATCAACAATATATATTTTACATAACTACACTATTACTATTAGTATGCCTTCTATCATCAAGTTACAATGTGTACACTCATCTTTTTATATTTATACCTCACTATTACCCTATAAGGTCCCTAACTAGTTTTCTACAAACTCGGGATATGACCTTCGGAACTAGGAATTACCCTATTATCCCAAAGTGTCAAAAGATTACCGACCAAATGTTGGTAACCCACCCATCATTCATAGACTAACCTAATAACATATTCAAAACTAATTTAATTAAAAAAACCAACAATCATGCAGAGTTGTCAGTTGTCACTCCTAGACATGACCTTCACGTTGACCAATGACCATATAAACTAAATAATGAAATCGTCCTGGATTAATTTCCTAGCCTAGTGCTAAATCATGGCATAATAGAAATTTATCTTAAGCTCTATTCTTAATCATACATAATCATGGCATCAAAGCACAAGTAACAATGATAATCAAAGAATAAAAACAAGGAATTTTGGAATCTCACAAATTAGAAACTAAACATGTTTAGCAAATGCTATCAAGTACTAATCTAGCCTAATCTATAATAACTCATAACGATAAAGTAAATGACGAGAGTATGAAAAGGCACAAGTGAAAAATAAGAAGTCCGTCTCCTTTGTCCAATAGATAAAGGGGTACCTTTATAGGTGGGAAGAGCGAGAAAGAAAGCTTTCTTAAATCTTAGTCAACACATGGCACAAACCATGCACAAGTGACTGGCACAGACAGTGTAGATTTACATGGTCCATTCCCTGCACTAGTAGAGAATGCCTTATTAAAAGCACCGTTAAGAGGCGGTTCCATTGGAACCGTCTTTAATTAAGGTCAGAAATAATTTCCAAGTTCGGAAGTGGCTTTTAGGTCATTTTTTCATTCTAAAGGAGATTAGAAATAATTAAAGGCAATTCCACCTTTAATTGCGATCAATTAAAGGCGATTCCGCCTTTGTAACCTCCTTTAATTTAGGTCCGGAAGCATTTCCGAGTTTGGATATGCTTTCCTAGGTCAACTATTAAATTTAGAAGCGGTTCTAATTTTAGAACCGCCTTTAATGGCTGCCTTTTGGCCCAATATAAAAGAAAGTATTAGCCCAAATGCCAAGCCATCTTCCTTTATTAGCATAAACCCTAAGCCGATTATTCCTTCTCCCACCCCGCTCCACCAGCCCCTCACTCCTAGGGATGGTAGTGGGGCGCGTTTTGGTGGAGGTCTGCCCCGCATCCACCCCAATGGGGCGGGTATAAATGTAGTTTTTGTGGGGATGGGGTGGGTATGCGTATGAGAATTGATAACCACCATGGGTAATAGGTCGGGCATGAATATTAGTTCATACCCACCCCACCCCTCCCCACTATACCTGCTATTTACACACTAATTTATTATATAAAAACTATTATTTATCCTTAATGCACATGTTTTACTTATAATATTTTCATATAAATATTATTAAAATTTTAATATTGAAATTAGTGATTTTAAAGTAAAATTTAGGTTTTCTTGGAGACAAATGGGGTGAGGAAATGAATTTGAAGTGGGCATGGAGATCTAAGTGGGTTATGGGGCGGGGGTGGATTTTAGATAAGACCCGATGGAGCGGAGATGGATTTTAATGTTGTACTCGCCATGGGTGATGAGGCGGGTATGTGTATGAAAATTTTAGGTGGGTATGGACATGGAGGTACCATAATTCGTAACCCCCCATCCGATTGCCATCCCAACTCACTCCACCATCCTAACTCCACCACCGCCATCCCCACCAGTCAACTTTCCCTCTTCACGTCGCCTCTCTCACTCCACAGCCTCCACCATCTTCTACCTCCATCGCCGCCACCATCTCCTTAGTCCACCCTCACGTCTCCGCCACACCAGGAAGCTCCGCCGTGAAGCTCGCCTCCGTCTTTTTTTGGTGTAGAAAATAAGGGTAATAATGTGATTTTATTCATACTCTGGGTACATTATATAAAGGTACAAACACCTTTACAAAAAAGGAAAAAGAAAGAGAGTAATCTGCCTTACTCTAAACAAAACCAAATGCACGTAAAGCCTGAGGCAATTTTGCAAACCAATTACGAGGTACCTGTTGAAAACCATAAAGAGATTTCGAAGGTGACACACCTGGCTGGGAGGCGCAGGGTATCCCGATGGAGGGCGCATGAAGACCTCTTCATGCAGATCTCTATGGAGAAAAGCATTATGCACATCCATCTGATGCAGTTCCCAACCACAAATAACTGCAACTGATAAAAATAGACTTACCAAACTCATATTGCAACGGGAGCCAACGTCTCAGTGTAGTCAATCCCTTCCCTTTGACGATTTCCAAGAACCACCAAGCGAGTTTTGTGACGTTCAATGGTACCATCAGACTTGAACTTGGTACAATACACCCATTTGCATCTAATAGCATTCTTATTCAGAATCCATGTCTGATTGCGCTCAAGTGCATTAATCTCTTCAACCATTGTATCACGCCAATGAGCATGCTTCGAAGCCTCATAATAAGTAGTCGGATCTGAACTAGAAGTTACTGTACCCAAAAATATAGAATGCGTACTAGAAAATTTATCACAATTTACAAAATCCGACAAAGGATAGAGAACACCTGAAGAATGTGATGTAGCAGGTGTAGTCATAGCAGTGAGGGGTTATTAATGTCAGCAACAGAGTAAACATAATCAAATAGATAAGTAGGAGGATGTCAATCACGAGCACTCTAGCGAATAGAAGGTAGATCACCCGTAGGTGGCGGAGGGGGGAGGGGAGTCGTCCGATGTGGTAGGCTACGACGGAGGAGGAACGTGGAGTGCAATGTCGACGGCAGCCGGAGGCATTGAAGAGCGTGAGGTACCAGTGTTAGAGTTGAAGTCAGCATGACCGAAAAGATCTTGGTGTCCGGCTACAGAGAATATTTTGGTGGCCGTGAAGAATCCGATAGGAATATTCTAGCGGCTAATAAGGTGTTGGTCGGCGGCGGTTACTGTCCGGTTGCCGATGACGATGAAGGCAGGTCTGGCGGCGGTTGCCAGGAGTGCACCAGCATCGATGATTGTCCGGGCGATGATGCTTCTGGGAGAGCAGAGTATGAAAATTGATCTTCATAAAAGTTTGCATTCCTACTATTAAAGAAGGTACGGGATTTAAAATCAAAGAGCCGATAACCTTTCTTTCCGGCAGGATACCCAAGAAACAGACAGCGACAACTTCTTGGAGCAAACTTGTCACGAAATATGGGAATGTGGGAAGCAAAACACAAACATCTGAAAACTCGCAAAGCCTTGTAATTTGGGGAGCAACCATAGAGTAACTGAAAAGGCGTGCGACCGTTGAGATGCTTTATCGGTGTCCGGTTGATCAGATAT